>CM039519.1:25540804-25689417 GCA_022433055.1 Begonia peltatifolia | reverse complement strand
CTCTCTCTCTCTCTCTCTCTCTCTCTCTCTCTCTCTCTCTCTCTCTCCTCTATTTATCAGTCTATCTCACCATGTTCTGATGTTCCGATGAACTCAGATGGTCTCAGATTGCAGCACGTCTTCCAGGAAGAACCGATAATGAAATAAAAAACTTTTGGAACTCCACGTTGAAGAAAAAGTTGAAGAACAACAATTCTTCGTCTTCATCAAACAACGCTTACTCATCATCTTCAGATCCTATGACCATCTTCGCTGGAACCATAATGCCCATGCATGAACATGACACCACGACCATCACCATGGACACAACATCATCATCATCATCATCATCATCATCATTCATTCCATCTCTGATCACAGCAACCAATCCCTTCGACCACCCTCTCTTAATGCCGGATAATCCTTACAATATCTCTTGTTTTGGTAAGAATCTGTTTGGACTGGAACAGAAAAGAATGGGATTAGAAGAAAATAGTCCATTTACTGGGACTGCAAGTATTGACGAGCCAATCTGTCCTTTGAATACAAGAACAAGTAGCAGCCACTTCAATGGCATCGACTACTACAATGCTGATCAAAATTTAGAAAATATGGAGGAGGAATATAGATTTGGAGTTGATGGGCAAGAAGAAAACATGGCCGTAGGATGGGACTCGGACGGTCCGATCTTGCAGGATAACTTCTTTCTTTCTTTTCCCTTCCTCGATTTTCAGGTTCCATAACCCCATCAATTCCCCTTTTAAAAACCATCTCATTTCACTTATCCACAATCTGTTTTCTTCATCGTGATCTTCTTTTCTCCTCAAAATTTATTCAATGATCCATACGTTACCACCTTATAGTTTGTATTTTTCTAAAAAATTATCTTAAATTTTGAAAAAAAAAACTTTTGTTTTTAAAGACGATTACTTGACCATACACACCCTTCTCGTAATCATTCATGAAGAAAATGTCTTGTCACTTACTTTCACCAAAGCTTACTGTTGCTGCCTTCTTAGTCAAAACCATCTTGTTATTCTGCATTCTTTACAATATAATAGAGTATATTTGTATCTTTTGCCTCCAATTGGAAGGGATATTGTAGAGAGAGAGAGAGAGAGAGAGAGAGAGAGAGAGAGAGATTTTACAGTTGCTTGATGATGGTTACGAGATTTCCATGATGTTTATATATCACAACCCTAGGCGGAACAACAACAAAAATGAGAGGCTCACACAATTATCGAGGAGGAAGAGTCAGTTCGCCCAACTTGGTGTTTGATCGCAATGGAAGACATTGAAGTTGATTAAAAATCAATAAGAGTCAATAGGGCATTAACCATGAGCCTAACTCTACGTAATAATCACCCGCCAGTGCACACATAGAATACAATACCTTCCTTAAATTTTTAGGTTAAATGCATTTTAACCCTCAAACTATGATCAAAGTTATAAAAAATACTCAAAGTATGTTTATTTTAAAAAAAAACTTTTAAACTATCAAAAATCAAATAAAAAATCTTTGGTAGTGAACTGATTATCCTTGTTCTTTTACTCATAGAATGAGGTGTTCTCTATGTGAAACGCACTAGGATAACAGAGGGTCTCCACCCTATAAAGCACTCCCCTCGCGCACGTTACCAGCACGTGCGCGCCGAGTGATATCCACCCTCCAAGATTAATTTTAAAAATAACTACTAAACGATATTCAATTTAATTAAAATTTTTACTATATATTTCCCACATCACAAGAAAATAATCTGAAAATTGTTATAAGTTTCTAACACTTACATGATTTATTGTAATTTTATTCAATTATTTAATAAAATAATTATAATAAATCTTACAAATATTAAAAAATAACGAAAATTTTCATATTATCTTCGCCTGATGTGAAACATATGTGATAAAAAATTGAAAGTCCATTGAATATTGTTTGTTATTTGTTTAAAATTAATTTATAAAATGAATAAGTAACTAATATTAATTATAAAAACAAATACCAAACGATATTTAATTTATTTGAAATTTTTATCACATATTTGCTACATCATTAGAAGATAATATAAAAATTTTCGTGATTGTTTAACATTTGTATGATTTATTATAATTATTTTATAAAATTAAAATAAATTGTACAAGTGTTAAAAAATTACAAAAAAGTTTCAGATTATCTTTTCGTGATGTGAGAAACATGTGGTAAAAATTTTAATTAAATTGAATATTCTTTGTTATTTGTTTTTAAAATTAATTTTGGAAGATGGAGACCACCCGGCGCGCACATACTGGTCACGTGCGCGAGAGGGTCCTTTGGAGGGTGGAACCCCCCGATAGAACGGAGGACCGTTCTCCAAGAGCTGTCTCCGGTTCTATGTGTAAAATTTAGAACGGATGGTTATCGATTTATCACCAGGGATTTTTTTTTTGCTCGATTTTTGATAATTTAATATTTTTTTAAGGATAAACATACTTTGAGGGTTTTGTTGACTTTGACCATAGTCTTCGGGTTAAAATGCATTTAACCCTAAATTATTTTACAACTAAAAATTTAAAATAAATAAACAAAGAAACTCTTCAGTCCTCGTAAGAACTCTTGGCTACTCCTTATTTTCTAAAAACCAATTGGTAATTAGGGTGAGATATGCGTAAAATCTAAGAATTTTAAATTAATAAAATTATGAGTAAATAGTTTTTATTTTTTGAGGTCAGATTATTTTGTGATTGACGTGATTAAAAGTCCAAATAATATTAAATAGATTAAAGTTACCTGGGATAGGGTTTTACATAAAATTAAGATTTCCTATGAATTGGATTTTAAGAATTTATATAATATAAATATCACATTGTGTATTAAATTTAAAATTTAAAATGAATTTTTGCATGATAGAGGCCGAACCCCCTTTGTTCAATGCAGAGAAAGGGAAGGCAAGAGAGGAGGAAGACACAACATAACTGGATGAGTTTTGGCCATTGATCCAAGTTCTTAAGGTCTGATCTTCATTTTTTATCGGTAGTGTTCGAGGGTACGTCGAATATAGCCATAGGATGAATGTGGGTCAAATCTGTGTTATTAAGACGTTGGTATGAGTTTTAAACCGAATTTTTGGTCAAAATCAGGGGAAATTTGAAGCTTTACTAAAACCCCGATCGCAGAGAGGGGCATTCTTTGTGAACACCTCGTCAGGAGAAGCCGCGACACAACATTTGCATGCGCCATGCGCAGCTTGCCGTAATGTCTTATCCTTGACGCTACAGAGCTGGCGCCATTTTGGGAGTCGCAATCTTTCCTTTTGGCTCTGTGGCGCTGGGGTTCTCATGATTACAAGGACTCCTTTTTCAGCGTCACAGCACCAATGTTCTTTTTGGGTTTTATTGGGTTGCCCTCTAGGCCTTGCTTTAGGTTGTTCTTAGGGCCACTTTTGGGTAGATCATCCTAATATTATTCTTGCATCGACTTACTTCAATTATGGGATCAATAATAAATTGAATCTTAAATTATTTTTAGATACAAATCAATATTTAAATTATTTTTGGTGAATAAGTTAATCTTTACCGTTATGTTTTGTTTGTTAAATTCATTCGTGGTCGCCTATATTCTAAGTGTGTCCGATTGTGTTTAACTAGACTTTTTGATTCCTCTCGCCACAACTAGCGAGCCTTTGCTGAGCTCCCATTTTTCGCTAGCAAATTTGCTCATGTACCCGGCATCATCAAGAGCACCGACTGATATTAGATTCAGCCTAATATCCGGAACATGTCTGACATCTTTAAGCACCAACTCACATCCTGTGTTGGTCCGGATACAAATGTCTCCTTTTCCAATTATTTTGGAAACATGACTGTTTCCCATTTTGACCATGCCAAAATCACCGCTGGTATAAGATGAAAAATACTCCACTTTTGAAGTAACATGGTAAGATACTCCAGAATCACGCACCCAGCATGATTCATTCATCGTGAGGTTTACAGCATCTTCACATACAATCACATCTTCACCCTCAGAGACAGTTGCCGTCGTACTCTTCATTTCTCCTTTAGCACCTCCTGTGCCTTGTTCTTTCTTCAGCTTCCAGCAATCTTTTTTCATGTGGCCTATTTTGCCACAATGATAGCACTTAACACCTCTTTTACTTCTCGATTTGAATCTTCTTAACGTGCTAGCTTCAGAGGCCCCACGTTCCATTGATCTACCTCTCGTTACTAATAAAACCTCCACAGAAGATTGCTCCTTATTTTTCCGCCTACTTTCTTCGTCAAGAATGGCGGCTGCAATATCATTGAACATCAATGTTGTTTTTGCAGTACCATTGAGCAAATTTACGATGAGGTGATCGTATGAATCTGACAAACTTTGAAGTAAAAGTTCAGCTCTTTCATTTTCGTCAATTTTGTGCTCCATTGCTGTTAGTTGAGAAAACAATGTATTGAGAGTATTGACGTGGTCTGTCACTGTTGTAGATTCTGACATCCGAAGAGTATATAATTTTCTTTTCAAGAAAATTTTATTGTACCACGATTTCTTCTCGTACAATTTTGTCAGAGTATCCTAGATTTGTTTTGCCGTTGCCATTTCTAAGATACTTGACAAAATTTCATCTGCTAGAGTAAGATGCAAAATAGCCATTGCATCCTCATCAGCTTTGTTCCATTTCTCGTCTTCAACGTTTGTAGGCCTGTCGCCGATGGCCATAACACAACCATCTCTCCGCAATAGCGCCTTCATTTTTAATTTCTACAGAGAGAAATTATTTCCGTTGAATTTTTCGATTTCAATCTTTCCCGCCATAATAACCTCTAAAAATTTTTCTGATGTGCAAGATCAGTTAAAACCGCAACCACAGAGCATACTAGATTTAAAGAGATTATCTGTGCTCTGATACCACTTGTAGGGAAAAATAAAATAATAATGACTCCGAAATCCGGCGGGAACAAGACGATAGCAAATGCGATCCGAAAATTACCAGGAATATTTTCCCACGCCGTAAGATTATAACGGCCAAGAAGTAAGAGAAATAATAGCGAAAATCAACATCGAGAATTTTACGTGGAAACCCAAATCGGAAAAAAACCACGGGGACCGAATCCAGAAAGATCTCACTATGAAAAATAGGATTTACAATATTTTTCTAGAAACTGAATATTTTAGAAAATATTCACTAAGAGAAATTTACCACTCTTAGAACTCACAATGTGCACAAAAGCACCACACCTATTTTTCTCTCACACTCTTTCTTTTCTTTCCCTCCAAAAATTTCTCACTATTTTTTCTCTTCTTCTTTACTTCACTGAAGAAGTTTTTCTTCGGGATGATTTGAACCATTGCTGAAGCCTCTATTTATAGAGGCTTCAGCGCGCACCTTCTTTAAATGAAGGTGTGCTGCAGCAGCAATTGAAGACTCGAAGGTCTTCAATTGTTGGCAGCAATTAAATGCTGCAGCAACAATTGAAGATTAAAGTCTTCAATTGCTGCTACCAGCAATTGAAGGAGGGCTCCCTCATTAAAAGGAGGGACCCTACAAAAAGAAGACACCACACCACCGCTCGACTGAAGTTGGCCATGGGTTACAGCTTGCGATGTGTGAGTCACGGCGCAAGCCACTCGGACATGGATGGCAGCGACTCAGGATGGCTGAGCTGCACCTCGGACTATTAGGGCGAGATGGTGCAACACATGCACAGATATTCTTGGGTCACGACTAAGAGGCTGTTTTGGGCGATTTTGGTTTCGACCCGATCATTCTTTAGCCTAAAAATTCAATATTTAAAATATGGAATATCAATCTTAATATTGTTATTATTATGATGATTAAGTATTGGATCTTAAAATGAAATTTTTGTACTTTTCTTATTTTGGGGCTATGGTCTGAGGTAGGCCCTGCTGGACACATTCTTGTTTTGTTACTAAGAAACCATGATGCACATGTAGGATTGAAATTAACTTAAGATGGAGTGAATTAAGTTTATAAATTTTAAATAAATTTAATTACTAACAACCTAAAAAATTATATTTTCTCTAACCCCAAAATAATAATTTAAATAAGCAATATTGTAAGCTACAATATTCTAAGAGATATAGATAGAGAGTTGTAATCGATTTGTTAACGAGATTCGACTAATTTTGTCTACGTCCACATTTGAAGGCTTTCTCTTTGAAGATTGCTTCCTAACTCTAACTTTTGGTTTGATTAATTGATTTTTTTGTCGTCAATGTCTTTATAATGATTCTTTCATAAGGCGTTACTCTTTATTTTTTTATTTTTTATTTTTTTTTATCTAAATACAAGTGTTGATGAGAATTGAAGAACACGATGCCTAGAACTCTCACAAGAACAAATCTCAAGTTGTAAATAGAGAGATGTGATTAGAGAAAAGGAGTAAGCAAGCTTCTCTTAAAAGTTGTCAGCACTTCGTGAAGGATTTGCAAATTGGGTGTTGGTCGACACATTGAATTCTCTGTAAGTTTCTGAATTCGATCGTGCGCTCGATATCTTGATAGACTGGTTGACACTTGAAGCTCTCGAGACGTTATGTTGTTTTTCGTGTATACTTTCATCTAAGTCCTGTTTGCTTCTTTGTTAATTGAAATGACTTAAACACACATGTTAGATTAACCAAATACTCTTTATCAAGGATATTTTTAAATAACACAACAAATCAACAAAACAACTTAATTGAATTGCATTTAGAACACTTGTCATAAAAATATTTTAAAACTTAAATCACTTTAAACCAACAATATGCAAGCAATAATAAAACTCTTATCTAGTAATGATCTCTTATTGTTACCATTGTGAATGGTGTATCACTCACTTGGGTTTACCTTGAAGCGAAGAACAAAACTCATGAATGTACAAAAATCAATGCATTTTTAATTACAAACATACCCACAACTAGGGTAGAAATCATCACGTGAGCATGTAGCAACCAATTCCTCGATAATAATAAGCAAAATTTGATATTTATTCTTGAGGTTATAGTAGTTTTGTTATATTTGAAATTAAGATGCAAATGAATAATCAAATACGTGAAATAAAGATGAAAATAAAAAATCTAGCAAATCAAGTCACGGTTCAAAGAATTCAATCCACGTCATAAATTGATAAAAAAATTAACAGTGCCGACAACAATCAAGTAGCAGCTCAAAGAAGGCCAAGTTGTGGTACAAAAGAAGGTCAAGTTGTGGCTAAAGAAAGAAATCAGTGTCAAGTTGCAATTTAGATGAGTCCAAGCTACAGCTTCACAGAAAAATCTGAGTTTTGAAAACACTAGTTAAGGCTCTATATATATGATTTATTCATACAAAAAAGAACTTTTGGAGAGCCTTCGGACACCTTTTGAAGAGCAATTGGCACAAATTTTCTAGACCAGATGATGAAACCAATACACGTGTAACATCATTACAGTGACATCCAGAGAAAGATATTTGCTTTTACTTTTTCTTTTCATTGATTCTGATGTAAGCAGCAGATATTGAAGAAAGAATATAGAAAAGAAGTTAGCTTTAGAGGAAGAAATAGGGAGAGAGGCGGAAAAGAGGAAAAAATTGTAGGAAGAGGAAGGAGGAGAAGGAGAAGCTCAATAGTGAATAGGGGATTGAAAAATAGGCTTTCAGAAAATCACACATAATAATCTGTTTTTTCAAGATACAATAATAGAACTTAAATATGAAAAGTTAAGGCTAATCCTAAAAGATGAGAAATTAACTTTAATTGAAATAAATAAATAAAACATATAAATAATAAAAATAAAATGTCAAAGATGTCCTCATCAACTCTCCCAGGGTAGAAGAATCACCCAGTCAAGTTTACGGAACCACAAAGTAGCAAGCTGATCAATCACCAAACCATAAGCTAAGCAGCTGAGTAACCTTCTTATGACATCCATAGACTTGTGTAACCTGAGGCTTGGACCGAGAATCTTTCCGAGTTGGTTTAGAATCTAATAAAGAAAGATCCTGATGACTCTAAAAGAACTCCAAAAGGTCTGGATCTACATGCTGAAGTGTCCCTCTAGAAATCCACGTACAATTACTATTTGGTGGAACCACCCAACGAACCAGAAAGAGTTGAACCTCACATTCATTAGTAAATACAATATGTTCACCTAAAATAACATTAATTTTATTCTTGTGTGTTATGACAGGAGATGTAGGAAAAACAGAATTAGCAGATGTAGACTCGAAATCGATAGGTGAAGGTAGAAAAGGATCAACATATGTACTAAAATGGCCTTTATAAGCAAACAAGTTCTCAATATTAAAAGTAGAATGATAACCAAAATGAGGTGGAAAATCAACGATATGCATTTGAGTCAATTCGCCTTAAAATTTTAAAAGAACTAACACTACAAACTTGCAATTTAGAACATGCTCCGAATAAACGCCGCTTATAGCAAATTCAAATCATAACATAATCTCCAATATTAAATTTAACATGTCGTTTGTGTGAAAATTTTCAGCCAATATCGACACACTATCATGTAGTGACATAAGGTGAAGGTCTAAAGGCTTTCTAGGTTTAAAACCAGGAACAACTTCAAAATGATTCATACCTATAGATTGATTCATAGAGCTATTATATGGAATGTGGGTGGTAAGAAGGAGATTAATAATATTTAATCCTTTACGTTCCACAATTTTTCTCGCTTGAGGTGTCTCCAGTGATTTTGGGTTTGAGGGGATAGAATTAAGGTGAATTTTCTTTTCCTAGAATACGAAAGAACAAGAATTTAATCGACCGTCGATAGTGACATCTAAATTAAAGAGCCAAGGATGACCGAGCATGACATGACGGACATCCATAAAAATGATATTGCACCAGAGTTGTTCTTTGTATTTATGAGATTGAATGAGAACCAAACAACGCTCTTTCACAGATATAGAGGATGTGTCAATCCACGAAACATTGTAAGGTCGAGGATGAGGAATGAGTTCAACCTAAAGCAGGATACAATAGTTACAGAAACTGCATTAAATAGTTACTATTATCAATAATGATTTTACAGTCTTTGTTATTGGCTTTGCTATATGTGTGAAGAATCGAATGATATGCCCATCTTCAATGTCATTGGGTTGGATAAGTTTACATTTCACAACATTCAATCGAGGTGAATAGGAGGGAGTATGCATAGAGATGGGTTGGCTACATCCAAAAAAATTTTCGTTATCCAAATCTTCAAATTCTTCAAGTTTAGATTCATAAGCTTTCAATTGTCTCCTCAATTTTATTTTCACACTCTTATACGACTAGGTTTCGGCTAGAGCAATTAGAGGAAGTGTAACCACAACCCTTACAATTTAAACATTGTAATTGTAAAAAAATTCGCGAATTGTCTACATCTTTTCATTTGTTTTCTCTCACCAAATGGATATTAGACGAAAAAGATCTTAGGAGAGACTTAAGAGTAACAGGAGTTGGGACTGAGGGAGATCTATTGTCACCTCATTTGACATACGCCATTTTCGTAGCTAACTCATAGTCTTGAACTAACAAATATTCATGATCTAGGGTATTGACACCTTAAAGGACACCTTAAAGGATAAGCTCGCATTTAAAGTTATGGTATCATCTTCAACAATTTGATTTATCATTCGAAATTCATTAAATTGGTTAACGTATTCAATGACAGGTTTTTCTTGGAACTGGGCATTCCATTGGTCCAATAAATTGTCATGGTAAGATTAGGGTAAATACTTCTCTTGAAGTCACCTTTTCACTTCTTCCCAACTTTCAACAGGAGGTGCATAACGTCTTTCAAGGAGGTCTTCGACACTCTCCCAAAATAGTTGCGTAGTACCAGATAAGTTTAAACTAGCAAATTGGACTCGTCAATTTTCTAGCACTCCATATCAAGCAAAAAAATGAACCATGTCTTTTACCCACTGAGTAAAGATAAGAGGATCTAAACTTCCATCAAAAGTAGGGGCATCTAGCTTAATATTCCTAAATAGTTGTTTGTCATGACTATCAGGAGAATGAGGATCTCGACGATGATGGTTTTGACAACCCTCTTGACTGTAATCTCTACATCTACGGTTACGTCCTAAGAGTTGTCGAGTATCTTGTCGATGATATTGACGCCTATTATAGAATACTACAAAATTGTCTGTATCCGAAGGATAAGAAATTTGTTTGACATTGTTTAATCTATTTTCTAGGTTTTTATTTTCCTCATGAGTAATAGTCAATTCAGTCTGGATGATAGCTAATTGTTCTTAACACTGTTGTTGATTGTTAAGTAATTGTGCTAATTGTTGGGAAAGAGTATCAAATTGTAAAAGTTCTATATGTAAAGCACTAGAACTACATGAGACCTAATGACCACGATGTAGCTGCACGCAATATTACTAATGAAGGCTAACATATTCAAAACCTTTAATGATTTGCATATAGAGAAATCAATAAACAAACAATACTCGTAATGAATAATATCTACAACTAAAATCTAACAAATTAACTCATAGAATTTATTTTTGACAATTACATTGATTCTAACAAAGCAAATACGAAGAATTGATATTCTAAAATAATGAAGTGAAAACCCAAATATTATACTGAAAAATGTATCACTACAAAATTGATTATCACAATGAACGGTAGAATTAATAGTTGAATATAAAATAATCTGCAATAATTAAATAAAATGATAGTTTAAATCAGAAGACATTTAGGTGGGTTAAAATTATAGTTTATTACAGTGACAGACTGCAAAGATTGATAAGCAAGTGAGTAGGAAATAAGGTTAAGCCACAACCCAATAACAAAATCAAAACATACTTTAGAAATAATAGTATTGAAAAACTAATAAAATACCAAAACAGAAAACTTCATGAATCTGATGAATTTACTCAAAGATAGCAGATTTAATAATAGAAATCCCTCGAGTCTAAGTAGCAACTCGAAATCTAGCAGTGAATCAAATATTAAATAATCAGCTACACTCCTTGATGCAGATTGATGATAAGGCCAAAGAGTTCTCTCCACGAAATCAAAAAAAAAAAAAAAAAACAGCGTAGTCGTAGCTCATTGAATACCAGAAATTAAAAAGCAGTAGCTCCTTCAATACCAAGTACTTGATGAAGCAGAGCAAAAAGCTTCTAACAGTGAACAACGAATAGCAAACAGCGATGGCCAAACAGTACCCGCTGAACAGTGGCCGATGGACAGTGGCCGTTAGATAGTGGCTGCCAAATAGTAGTAGATGAATAGTAACCAAAATCGAAAAATTTGGGTATTAAACCAAAATTTTATTGTTTGACAAAACAATAAAACCTGCTCTGATACCAATTTGATGTGCACAGTGGATATCGAATGAAGAATATAGAAAAGAAGTTAGCTTTATAAGAAGAAAGGAGGAAAAAAGGAAAAAGTCGCAGGAGGAGGAAGGAGAAGAAGGAGAAACTCGATAGAGAATATTAAATTAGAAAATAGGGTTTCAGAAAATCACATAATCATTCATCATAATCTGTCTTTACAAGATACAATAATAGAACTTAAATAGAAAAAGTTAAGACTAACCCTAAAAGATAAGAAATTAACTTTAATTAAAATAAATAAATAAAACATATAAATAATAAAAATAAAATGTTAAAGAAGTCATCATCAGATTCTATCACGTTCATCATGTTTTTCTTTCTATTACGTTGAATTAACTCTCTTTTTGTGAAGGAGAGATAGATCAATTATCTAGATTATTATTTTGTTTGACATAAATATTATGTTGGTTGAATTGACTATTTATTTGTGAAATTCTATTTTTAAATATTTTCAATATGCTGACCACTCATCAAATGAATTTTACATTTGAGATTTTGACGTTTGAGAGAGGTAATTTTAAAAATGATCAGATTATTACAACATAAAAGTTTTACATCTGGAGGGAATGTTAAAGGTTTGCAAAATCAATTAAAAATTCATTGAACTTTATTAAATGATTAAAAATAAAAATTTTTATAGAGATATTAAAATTGTAATTTTAAGAATAAATTCATATATGTAAAGTAGGTTTTTTTTTTCCTATCAAAAACTTAATTTTTCCATTGATATATGTGACGGTATTTTTTTGAGCCTAACACCATTCTACACTAATTCGACACCAAATACTAATCATTCACACAGTAATTATTTTATTTGAACATGTGAATTCGCAGCATGGAGACCCCAATTTTGCCAAACTGAACCGAGGGCCCATATTTTTAATAGAAAAGATACTATCATACAGAATATGATTAAAAAAGAGTAATTATGTAAGTTTTCATTTCTACTGGTTCATTTTTCTGTTAAAGTAATTAAACCTTTTTATCGTCACAAAGAAGACAGGCTCCGTTGCCATCAATGGCCACGCTTGACACCCCTCATGATTATGATTTTTGATAGGATGTTGGTAGTTGGAATTGTAGTAAATCTTAGACGTGAAGTATTACACTTGTTAATAAAATATTATTCACTTGATTTCACGTCACCACAATTTTATTTTTTGAATTTAATCTAAAAAAATTTTATACTCTTTAAAAAATATAACTCTACTTATTATTCTTTCTTTTGTGTCCAAGTGTTATAAAGCTGTGGAACTCTTTTAGCATGTAAAGATTCCTTCGCACTTAGCTCATCTTTGGTTATTCTCCACTTGACAGGACAAACTGTCACATCATAAGGGAGTTTGATTTGTTAGTTAAGTGAATAAAAAACTGGGTGAAAATTATTTTAAATTTTCAATATCAATCTTTTTTAAATATTATCCGTTACAAAATAAATTCTAAAGTATAAAAAATTTAACAAATTAAACTTTACAACACAGTAGATAGTCACCCATTTTTATTTTACAAAGAGAATAATAGAGCGTGTGAAGGTTAATGCCCTCCGTTCTCCCCCGGGGACTGCGCCGGGGGTGCGCACCTCCGCACACGTGCTCTACACATGTCAACGTATTCAATTTATAAATTAGTTTTAAAAAAATAACAAACGATATTAAATTTATTTGAAATTTTTATCACATGTTAAACACATCATGGGAAGATAATATAAATATGTTTGTGATTTTCTAACACCTGTATGATTTATTATAATTATTTTATAAAATAAATAACTAAAATTATAATATATCGTACAAGTGTTCTAAAATTACGAAACTTTCTAAATTATCTTTCCATTATGTGGTAAAATTTTCAAATAAATTGAATATTGTTAATATTTTTTTAAAATTAATCTATAATTGATCTCTCGTTCTTGGCCCAACGAGCCGACTCGTTTGGGGACCGCCTGGCTCAATTCTGGGCAGGCTCGCCAGCCCAGCCTCTAGGCTCGGCTTGGTTAGCTACTGTAGCAAGTCGAGTGGGCAGGCTAGTTTGCAAGCCCGCCCGTTAAACATCTCTACTCTAAATCATTTTCTCGATGCCCAGCAACGAACCGTGTCATCGTGCCCTAAATCGCCCAAACGAAGTCCTTTGTTTCTTGCGCGAAAGAACTGCTCCTTTTGATATGAAACCTAATTTAAATAAAACTTAAAACCAATTCAGGTGATCAAGCCTAATTAGACCATTAAAACACAACATACAAAATAAACCAAAAAGAGATAGACCCAAACCTAAAATTGTAAGTATTTTTTTTCACAATTGTTAAGTCCGTTCAAATTTCCATATGACATTAACTCAAGAGCCCATCAATCTACTCTTTAAGGAGATTACTTTCTCCTGATTCTTACCAAGTCTAAACCATGGTTAAACTTAGTAATAGATAATACCTTTGTCATTGCATCTGCTGGATTTTCTTCGATTGAAATTTTCTTTACATCAACTATGCCACTATAAACTACATTGCGTATAAAATATAATCGCACATCAATGTGTTTAGTCCTTTCATGGAAAACAAGATTTTTACTCAAATGCATCGCACTTTGACTATTGTAATAAATAGTCACATATGTTCCTATAATACCAAGATCTGAAATCAACCTATTTAACCACATACCTTCTCTTACACCTTCAGTGGCTGATGGAAACTCATCTTCAGTTGTAGATAGAACTATAACTTTCTGTAGACAGAATTTTCAACTAACACCACCTGCATACACCGTGAAGATATATAAAGAAGTAGATCTCTAGGAATCGAACCAACTAGCATAGTTATGGTCAATATATAGAATAATAATTCCATTAGTCATATCTACACCTCCATATTCAATACATAAATTTAAAGTTATAGAAATATACTTCATTAACCACTTTACAGCATGCTAGTGGCATTTACCTTGATTGACCATGTACTTGTTGATAAAGATGTTTAATGGGCGAGCTAGAGAGCCAAGCCTGGTCCGATCCCATGAGGTGAGCCAAGCCAAGCCCAGGGGCTAAGCTTGTGATATGGATCAGCCCTGTAAAATTACCTATCACAAATCGGTGCAATCGGCTAAACTCGATTACACTCCAAAATTCAACAATGATTATTATAGTTAAATGTGGTCCAAATTCAACAAAATTTGGGGAGGCAAAGTTTTATGAGTTAAAAATGACTCATGAGAATTCCACGCAAATATATTACCAAATAAAGAAAATATGCAAAAGAACTCTTAACTGGTCTAAGAAGCAACTTTGATGCACCTCCGGATAATGAGATTTATCCTAAGAAAAATCACAACGGCTTTGGGCTAGTTTAATCTCCTTTTCTCTCTTAAACTAAGATCTTAGAAAAGATGAAGAAAAAAAGAGTTAGAGATTCACCCAAACAATCACGGGTTTGGAGACAAATTTGGAGACTCAACTCCACATGGAAGAAAACAACCGATGCCTTACCTTGCCAAGATTCTTGGTTTGAGAGGAAAATGGTTTACTTCTTTTATTAATAATGTTGAAAAAAAACTGAATCATCAACACTAAAAGCGATGATATGTAGTCCTAAGGTGGTGAGGGCTTTAGTTGAAGATGAAAAATTTCGTCGAGTTGATCTTGGTCGTTGCTAGGATGCTCCTCCCTTCAGTTGACCATGTAGATTGGCTCCTCAGAAGGAAAGATGACTTCAGCCATATAAGAGAAGAATGAGTTGTAAGAATTTGAAATTCAAAGGCTGAATGACGCGCTATCCTATTTGCATGGACCGAGCTTCATTGTTCTTCAAGGGCCGAACATCTCCTTCCTTCAAGTGGTGCGCTTCTTCTTCCTTCAAATGGTTTGGCCTTCTCCTTGGTGCTAACATAGGCTTGATGCTTTGGTTGAACGATTGGTTGAGTGCTTGACTCTTCGGGAATGTCAACCCTTACCACCATATAAACTAACCATTCAATTTATCCGTAACCACACAATCTAATGCATGCTACTATAAAGTCTTATATAATAAGGTGAATGTTTGCCCAAGAATCGAAAATAATTCAAGAGTACATAATCTAGTCCAAGGGAAGACAAATTTCTCTTTCTTGCAGTGATCCTTTACTTGTGGTCCAAGTAAGCTTGTGTGCTGGCTTGATTGCGTCATGCAGAATTGACTCTTATTCCAAGCGATCCAATAGGTCTTTATCTACAAAAAAAAAGGTAAGTTCGTCAGTGTAAAGATTATGTAAACTATGTACCTTAGTGCGAGATCGTGTCATAGGCCTCTAGGGCGTATCATCCTCCCCAAGTGAAAAAGGATTTGTCCTCAAACCTAGTCGATCGTCCTCTTTTGATTCATCCTTTTCAGCCATATAAGATGAGAGGTCTTATACGTTGAAGGTAGCTGACATAGTATAATCCCCTGGCAACTCCAATTTATAGGCGTTATTGTTGATGCACTCTATAATTTTGAATGGGCCATTTGCCCATGGTAGTGGTTTGGAATGCCTTTGTTGAGGAAATCACTCCTTTCTTATGTGTAGTCATACTAAATCATCCTCTTTAAATATGATTTCTTTACGTCCTTTGTTGGCACGTTGGGCGTAGACCTCATTTCTCCTTTGTATGGCTCCTCTCACTTCTTCATGTAACTTCTGGGAAGTGGTAAGAGGTATAAGGGAGTGAATCCATACACAATCTCAAAGGGTGTCATTTGGGTAACCGAGTGGACACTCCGGTTATAAGCAAATTCCAGATGTGGAAGATGGGTATCCCATTCACTTATTTTTCCTCTCACCCCCGTTCTGAGGAGGGTGCCAAGGGTTTGGTTAATGACTTGAGTCTATCCATTCATCTACAGATGGAAAGAGTTGAAGAACAGTAGCTTTGTTCCAATTTCCTTCTATAAAATCCTCCAAAATGAACTAAGCAACTTAGTATCTCTGTCTGATACTATGATATGGTGTATTTTGTGTAACCTGACTATTTCTTTATAGAAAAGTTCTGCAATGTTGAGGGAGTCGTCTATTTTATGGCAAGTAATGAAATGCGTCATTTTGGAGAATCTATCTACGACTACCATTATTGAGTCATTAGCCCTTGTTGTTCGGGGTAAACTGAGAATGAAGTCTAAACTAATGTTCATCCATGGATGAGCTGGCACCTGTAGGGGTAGATATAACCCTTGAGTGAGGACCTTGCTCTTTGCTGTTTTGCAAACTATGCATCGTTCGATTAGGTAGTGTACATCTCGTTTCAGGTGGGGCAAAAAGAAGTGTTCTTTCATCATTTCTAAGTTCTTTCCTTCCCCAAAATGGTTGGACAAATCCCCACAGTGAGCCTGCTTTATTAGGCATTTCCTCAGTCCAATGTTAGGGATACACAATTTGCTACCCCTTAGTAAGTAACCGCCCAAGATGTGGTAATCTCCCTCTACACCGTTAAGACACTTTTGGTACAAGTCTTCAAAGTCCGATCCTTCTTATAATTTTCCTTGATCCATTCAAATCCAAAAAAATTAGTGCTTAACTCAGTCAATAGTAAGTGTCTACGAGATAATGTATCTACTACCACATTAGTTTTTCCTTTCAAGTACTTAAGGGTGTAAGGGAATCTCTCGAGAAATTCGACCCAAGTAGCGTGTCTTTTGTTCAACTTTTCTTGAGCCTTAAGATCTGACAGTCTGTATGTATAACAAACTCTTTGGATATTAGATAGTACTGCCAATGTTCAAGTGCACGAATAACTACGTAAAATTCATTGTCATATATTGAATAATTTAGCACAGCTCATTTACGTTTTTCACTAAAGTATGGGAGTGGTTTTCCTTCTTATTTTAGGACAGCTCTAATGCCTACTCTAGATTCATCGCATTCTATTTCAAATACTTTGTTGAACTCTGGTAGTGCTAGTATACGCAATTGACAAAGTTTTTCTTTAATAAGTTCAAAACTATGTTGTCATGCTGGGGTCCACTCAAATACTATTCTTTTTCTGATACTGTCGGTTATAGGTGTTATGATAACACTAAAATCTTTAATAAACCTCTGATAGAATGAGATTAATCTATGGAAACTTTAGACTTCTGTAACTCTAGTAGGGACAGGCCATTTTTGGATTGCCTTTATCTTGGCTCATTTGCTTCCATACTATAACTGTAACACCCCGAGAAATCCACACGTTCTCGGTATGCTACAGTACGTCTACACATTACACACTATGGCACCACTGAAACTTGACACGACTCACTCAATTTAATACCACTTTCGTTTTCAAAACATCTTCAAGGAACATTTGTGAGTATGAAAAATTTTCGACTCGATTCGGAAACAACTCGCGTCCCGAAGAGAGAACACGAAATCCTCAATATAAAAACTACGCAGCGAAAAAGAAAATCATTTAAAATAAATCGACAAGACTCGAAATCCTAGGAAAGAGTCCAACGCACCCCTCGAACTACACAAATCTGATACTGCGCACTCACGTCCCCACTTCGATGCCCCGCGCGCAATTCAACATCACCGCATCTCGCGCACGCTCACAGCGCTGCGTGCCCCACGCACCCTGTCGCTGTACAGCACGTCCGCGTGCACGCCATCACCCGGCGCCGCACGACCCGTGAGCACCCACAGGGCCGCGTGCCCCGCGCACCTGCGATCACGCCGCACTTCCACGCTCATCTACACTTCTCTAGCACTCACTGTACACATCCCGACCTATTCCATAATCTTTCAACTCCCAATCCCTCTCCCGAAATTTTGGCAGAGTAACGCCTAAAAACTGGTTATCCCAAAATTTAAACCTTGCACACAGTTCACCAGAAAACTAGAAATATCTATCCATCAACCATCCAGAGAATCTCCATAACAAAACCGAAGTTTAAAGACAACAAAATTCATTAACTACAACCAAAGTTTAAAGACAACAAAATTCATTAACTACAAATGAAGAAAATTCACAGTATAGAGTATTACCAAGCTGCTACATGTACAGAGTACGCGTACGTCACCAAAACCACAAGCACGCTATAAACCCATATACAACGGACGCCTATACAACTCGTCAAATCAACTGTACATCGACACAGCAAAAGAACTTACCCGCAAAAGAATCAAGCCACCACCTACCGTCTCCACGGGTCGGGTCGCCCTAACAAAATCCGCTGTCCGGTGCCTCGGTCGCACGCTGCCAACCGTCCTATGCCTTAGGACTAGGCTCTTGAGGCTCACCAGTAATATCGTCAGTACCTACACCATAGAACACACAACATAAGCCTAACGCTCAGTAAGTAATGCGATATGAAAGTAAAAGCCGACAATGCAATCCTATCATATGCAGTCTTTACACTCACACTCATGTTGTCACATCTGTGACGCGTAGTGTAGCCGCACTAGGGTAAGGAGAAACCTAACGCCACCCTACACCCTGACACGTCGCCACCGTCCCGGACTCCCCACTAACGAGGCCCACAAGCTACACACACGCATCACCACATGGCAACCACATCAAGGTGAGGGTGTACCTTACGCCACACTACACCCTCACACGTCGCCCTCGTCCCAGCCTCCCCAGGACGGGGCCACAATTACCACACACCACGTTTTACGACAGCCCAGGTGGCCCACTTCTCGAGCAGAATCCGTGACTGGTGTTGCACCGGCCCATACACTAGTAGGATCCGCGGTACCACAGCCCATCACCCTCACCGTCAACATATACACGCCGCGTGACGGCCCTGACACGTCGCCCCCGTCCTAGCCTCCTCGAGCGAAATCCGCGGTACTACCGCCACACGTCTCACCACTTATTCAAAATATGCTCAAAATCATTTTCGTTCTCTTTTTTTTTAAAAAAAATATGATTCATGTCAGACAATACGCACGCATACCACAATCAATGACATAAACCATAAAGTTCTACGGTGTCGGCCCACTTGGGCAAAACATATACATGTACTACTTACCTGACGTTCTAAGCTCCCTCGACGCACAGCTTTGCCAAAAATGCCTCAACCTAAAACACAAACAATCACTCATCAATATTTACTTTAAAATTCACCGAATAATTTAAAATGACATTCTTTAACCAAATCCATGAAATTCTAGTTAGAATGGGTCACCAATTTGGTTCGTCCGAAAACTAGCCTAAAGTTCGGACGCGCATAACTTTTGCGTCCGTCAACAGAATCGAACGATTCAAGTGGCTAAACGTCCCATAAGGAACGTAGTTTAACATACTAAGATAAATTTTAAAACAGTAAGCCGCAGCTAGGTGGCCGAAACTGAATCTGCCTCTTTTTATTAAATTTAACATTTTTATTTTTTTTCAACCAAAACTTACTCAACTTAGCTTTACGCACCAAAAACAGTCATGTCACTATCACACGTCACAATTCTACGAAACATGCTCACTAATTTGACTTGGACCAAAATCCAACATAAACTTCTGACGCGCATAACTTTTGCGTCGGATATCAGAATCGAACGATTCCAATGGCCATACGTCCCTCTAACAATCTAATTTAACCCACAAATACGATTAACCGAAGCTAGGCCGAAAGGCCAAAAACAGAACCTGTTCTTTCTAAAAAAAAAACATCCGTTTTTTATTTCCATTCAAGTTCCAAAAATTTCTATGTACAGAAAACCACCTTGACATCAATTTAGCATAATCTGAACTAAAATCAGAAAAATTCGGGCTTGAACCCGAATTCCGACTCAACCCCTCCTCAGCCCTATCTCCTCCCCTCGGTCTTTCTCCCTCCCACCAAGCATCCACTCCAACATTGCGGCTAAATTCACCGCAAAAATGGAAGGAAACTGAGCACTAAGCCGGCCAATACAGAAAACCCGAAACAGAGCTTAACTTCGGATTTTTGGAGCTCAGAGAATCAGGCCACGTTTGAAACGGGTTTTTGCCAAACAGGTTTGGCTCACCGGCAAGGGCTTCTCCACGTTGGCCGCCGGTGATCGGTAGTTCAGCTCGGTTTCTCACACGCCCTCGATCGCTCTCTCGCTCGTGCCTCTCCTCTCGGGCATTCGGGTCGCAGAACACCGAAGTGGAATGGCTTCTTCGTGAAGCCATTCCACTTAACAGATTTATTTTTTTATTTTTTTTAAATAATAAAATTTACCAAAACGCCCTCATGTGTCTTAACCACTCGTAATTTTGTTAAATTCTTGTATTCCCGACTTTAAATTTCAGAAACCATCACTAAAACTAGATTTCGAGTTTTATGACTTAATTTCCTCGTTAAAATATTTTTCCGAAACTCCGACCGAGATTAAATTAAAAATTTTAGAAATTAGATTTAAAAATTCGAAATTTTCTGGTTTATTACACAATTCTTGGAAATTATAAACCCTAAGAAGTACACTTTATCTTGAGCGAAGGATCACTTCTGTAGGTTACCAAATAATTTTGTGTTCCTTAAGGTTATAAAAAGAGTTTTTAAGTGGTCCAAATGAAAGGGTAGGTCTGAGCTATAGACCAGTATATCGTCAAATTAGACGACAATAAATTTACCTAGAAGCTCTTTGAGTATATGATGCATTAAACGCATGAAAGTGCTTGGAGCATTCGTCAATCCGAAGGTCATCACCATCCATTCAAGTAAGTCATACTTAGTTTTGAAGGTGGTTTTCCATTTGTCACCTTATGTCATACTTATTTGGTAGTATTCACTTTTTAAATTCACCTTCGAAAATATGACTGCCCCATTTAATTCGTCCAACATGTCTTCTAGGCGTGGAATTGGATATCTATACTTCACACTGATCTGGTTAATGCCTTTACTGTCCACGCATATTCTCATGGAGCCATTCTTTTTGGGAACTACTAGTGTAGGAACTGAACAATGGCTCATGGATTCTCTTATATAGTCATTCTTTGATAGTTTATTTACTTAAGTCTGTAGTTCTTTCGACTCCTTAGGATTCAATCTGTAAGCTGATCTATTCGATAACTTAGCTCCCAGTAGCAAGTTAATTTGATGCTCAATCCCACGTAAGGATGGTAAACCTTGAGGAACTTCTTCAGGGAAGACATCTTGATATTGTTTAAGTAAGTTTAAAACTAAGTTGGTGATGGGTCCAAGTTCTATATTTCTATCTTTAAACATTACTAAAATGAGGGGTCCTCCGTTCAATATAGTCTTATGGAGTTCGCTCTTTGATATTCAAAGATTGGTTTTATCTCTTTCTTTCTTTCTTGCTGCCTCATCTTTTGCTATTTGCTCAGATGTTAATGGAACCAACTTGATCGTCTTACCCCAAACTTAAGGAAGTAATAGTTAGAGAATCCATCGTATGATACTTTTCTATCATATTGCTAGGGTCATCCTAGGAGAAGGTGACTAACATTCATTGGTACGACATCGCATATGATAGAATCTTTGGATTTCCCGATCGAGAACTAAATAGTAACTTGTTTAGTGACTTTCATGTCATCCCTATCGTCTAACTAACGTAACTTGTAGGGTTTAAGACGTGGAATAGTATCTAACCCTAACGTTTCAACCATGTCCTTTGAAGCCATGTTGGCGTATCTTTCCTCATCTATGATTAATGAGCATATTTTCTTAATTAAACAATGAGTATGAAAAATATTTTCTCGTTGACATTGCTCGTCTATAGTCTTCAATACTAGGACTCGCCTTACGACTATTAGAATAGGTCCTTCATGGGCGTGTAATACTTCGTCTTCGGACTCTATCTTCTCTACAATCTTTTCTTCTTGCTCGTTTTCGCTTTCAATCTCACCGTTATCTTCTCTGATCACCATAACACGCCGGTTAGAGTATTGAGCCATCATGTGTTCGAGACCCTAACACTTGAAACATTTTAGGTCTATTGCTCGATTTTGATTGACATCTGCTGTTGTAGGTCTACTATTAGTCTCCTTGACTTGCCAACTTTTGGTAAAGGGTTTCTTTTCCTCCACTTTGACAGTTCTCTTGTAGGCTTCTGCAGGTTTGAAAGGAAGCCTACTAGTGGTTGTTCTTAACCCTTTCTTTAATTGTCTTTTGACCTTTATGGCCATTTTAGTGATTGAGTCCAGAATGTCGAGAGGATGCAATTCTACTACATTGCTTATATTTCAGTTTAGTCCACGAACGAAACTGGCAAACACTTGTTCCTCTGGTTCATTCCATCCTCCTCTTGTCTTCAGGATCTCGAATTCAGTGAGATATACTTCTACAGATTGACCTCTTTGTGTCAGGTTCTGCATTTGTAGGAAAAGCTCACGTCAGTAGTGATTGGGTACAAACTTCTTTTGCATGAGGTATCTCATCTCCTCCCAGGTGGTGACTGGACCTTCATTCTTCTCCCATCTTTGAGGTTTTTGATTCTCTCACCATAAGGATGCATAGCAGGTTAGTTCGATGGTCACTAGTTGTATTTTAACGTGATCCTAATATCCGTAATAATTGAATACTTTCTCGACCTTGTCCGCCCAGTCCAATAATGTGTCACTGTTGCATGTCCCATGGAATGGAGGTACGAATAACTTGGCATGCTTAAATTCGTTATTGTTCGGGCACTGGTTAAGAATGAAACCTTCCTCTCTGTCTATCCATTCTTCGTCACAATGATAACCTTGGTCACGGAATCTTTTCCTAAGATGTTCATTGTTCCTCCTATTGATGGGTTCTTGGAAGTTTTGTCCGGTTCTCCTTCCTTGCATGGGCTATTGGAAACCTAGCCTGATTCTTCTTCCTTGCATGGGCTCTTGGAAGCCTAGTCTAGTTCTTCTTCCTTGCATGAGTTCTTAGAGAAATTTGTGTTCAATACATTCATTTTGCTTATCCATTCTTTCCATCATTTGTTTCATCATTTAGCTAATACTATTTAATTGGCCTTGTACACTAGATTCTTCAACTTGATGGTTTTCGATTTGGGGAGTTTGCATGTGGCCTTGATTTGGGTTATAGTTCATTCCACTACGAGTAGTCATTATTAAGGAACTACTTACAACCCGAAGCTTAGGAATTATTTAAGGAAAATATCTTAGGAAAAGTGTGTTTAAGTATGTTAAGAACTTAAGGCTATTAATATCTTCTTGGTTAAACTAGATAAATCTTTGATTAAGTGACGTTATTTATGGATCTACTTAACTTCCTAATGTATTAGGAATTATGGTTGTTTTGTTGTCTTAAGATATTAAGATTTAGGCAATTAAAAACTAACTCGAATTAGGAAATTTCTTATTACACTCGGATGTGCAAAATTTAAAAGGATGTTTAATTAGGAAACTTTTATGATTTAAATTCAAATTATAAATTTAAATTCAAAATATGATAGTTACCAATTACTATTCACATAAACATGGAATATTTCCTTGCCAATCTTTTATTCAATTATGAGAATATATAAAATTCAAACTTAAAATAAACACAATATTCGGATGATGATAAAAAAAAAAAAAAAAAACCTACAAGCCTTAAGTTTGAGACCTTGGCTCTTTTGTAATTAAACCGAATAGTATACTTGACTAACCAAACAAATTAAGTGATTAGTCAATTATTATGGCATTCATTCAAGAGAGAATATCAATATTTCATGATTGATTAATAATCCTCGCTGATGCTTATTAATAACAAACATCAAATTTGCCTTAGGTTAGGGTAACCTTCCTCGACTGATTTGATAAACGATTTGATCAAGTTTATTTCAACCAAAAGATAAACAAATTACATGCAAAAATAAACAAAAATCACACAAGGATGCTACTTTCGCTCGGATACCAAGATGATATGAATCAGCCCTGCAAAATAAAGGTTAAAAATTTACCAATCACAAATCGGTCCAATCGGCTAAACCTAATTACACTCCAAAATTCAGCAACGATTAATACAGTTAAATGTGATCCAAATTCAATGAAATTTAGAGGAGACCAAGTCTTATGAGTTAAGAATGACTTCTGAGAATTCCACACAAATATATCACCAAATAAAGAAAATATGTAAAAAAATCCTTAATCAATCCGAGAAGCAACTTTGATGCACCTTCAGATAATGAGATTTAACTTAAGAAAATTCACAACGGCTTTAGGCTGGTTTAACGTCCTTTTCTCTCTTAAACTAAAATCTTAGAAAAGATGAAGAAAAAAAAGAGTTAGAGATGTCACCAAACAACCATGGGTTTGGAGACAAATTTGGAGACTCAACTCCACGCAGAAGAAAACAACCGAGGCCTTACCTTGCCAATGTTCTTGGCTTGAAAGAAAAAAGGTCTACTTCTTTTATTGATAATGTCAAAAAAAAAAAAAAACTGAATCACCAACACCAAAAGCGATGATATGTAGTCCTAAGGTGGTGAGGGCTTCGGTTGAAGATGAAAAATTCTGTTAAGTTGATCTTAGCCATTGCTAGGATGCTCCTCCCTTCAATTGACTGTGTTTATTAACTCCTCAAAAAGAAAGATGTCTTCTGCCATATAGGAGATGAATGAGTTGTAAGAATTTGAAATTCAAAGGCTGAATGACGTGCTGTCCTATTTGCATAGACCGAGCTTCATTGTTCTTCAAGGGTCGAACATCTCCTTCCTTTAAGTGGCGCGCTCCTTCTTCCTTCAAATGATTCGACCTCCTTCTTGGTGCTAACATGGGCTTGATGCTTTGGTTTAATAATTGGTTGAGTGCTTGAGTCTTCGAGAATGTCAACCCTTACCACCATTTAACTTAACCGTTTAATCTATCCCCAATCACACAATCTAATACACGCTACTATAAAGTCTTATACAATAAGGCGAATGTTTCCCCAAGAATCCGAAATAATTCAAGAGTACATAATTTCGTGAAAGGGAAGACAAATTTCCCCTTCTTGCGGTGATTCTTTACTTGTGGTCTAAGTAAGCACGTAGGTTGGCTTGACTGCATCCTGCGAAATTGGCTCTCATTCCAAACGATCCAATCGGTTTTCATTTACAAAAAAAAAAGTAAGTTTGTCAGTGCAAAGATTATGTAAACTATGTAACTTAGTGCGAGATCGTGTCATAGGCCTATGAGGCGTATTAGCTTGCGAGCCCGCTAGGGACAAAGCCAAGCAGTCCCAAAATGAGCAAGCCAATGAACTAGCTCGTTGGCTCGACAGGCCAAGCTCTGAGCCAACCTGTCCAGCCTAGCAGCAACGGTCCTTTGACCGTTACTGGCGGCGTTCTACCTCCTCTAGGCATCCTCCACTATTTTTCGTTCGCTCAAAATTTTTAGAACATTGTTATGACTTCTGAGTACAACAATAACAAAAACTCCAAGTAAACTAGGGTTTTTGGGCTACAAAAATCAACCCTCCTAAACATTTTCTGGCAAAAAACCTATCGAAACTCGACAAACTTTTAAAACTATCTTCTTCGCTAATGTTGTAGATCTTTTCGAGACAAACATTTTGACACCAAAAAATCGCTTGTTGGTAGCGAGACACTCTCTCTCTCTCTTCTTCTCTATTTTTCTACTTTTAAAATTAAAAATATTATTTTATTATAATTATATTATTATATTATTTCAATAAAATAATATAAAAAATTTAATTTATATATATTCACGCTGCAACGCTCACTGACCATTGTCCCCCACCCCTCCCTTCCCAAAAAAAAAAAAACTTTCCTTTTTTCATTTTTCTTATCAAATATTATTCAATCTCTTAAGTTTTGTTTTCAATTAGTGATTTCAATCAATTTTTCTCTTATTACAATTCACTCTTTTACTCATTCAACAAGATATATTTTAATTTATCTTTTTTACATATATTTACATAATTTTTAATTGTAGTTATATTAAATAAATTTTTTTGCATTAATTTTTTTTAGGTCTCGTATACGTGTAGTTGATCAATTCACTCCACCTACACAAGGTTTTGTTGGACATATTAGTTTTATGATATCAATTTATTATTAAAAATTTAATTTAATATTTAGTTTTATTTATTATAGATCTTCGCAATTATAATATTGATGATAACGATATAGAAGAATATAGAAAATTAAATCCTATATTTTCAATGTGACAATCATCTACACTAGCATCTACTTCATCGAGAAAAATAAGATATAAAATTTCAGATGTATGGAAATATTTTGATTTAAAAGATATTAAAATTACAGACAAAATAGAAACTAGAGCTCAATGTAAATATTGTGTTAAAATTATGCTTATATTTCTAGTAGCTCTACTAACACTATTCGTAGAAATTTTCAAAAATTTCACTGAAATGATGAAACACGAGATTCAACATAATTTCAATTAAATATTAGTAGTAGTGGCATTTTCACATATTCACAAAGTAGGATGAAAGAATAAATAACATAATTTGGAGCACAATCCGAGTTGTCTTCATAATTAACCGATAGTAAAGTGTTTGAAAAATTTATGAAATAATATACTACTACTAGTTTTAAACGTGTCCCTAGAAGTACTACGAAAAATGATATTTTTATAATGTTTATAGATATGAAAAATGAATTAATTATATTTTTTTTCAAATGCTTCTTCAATATCTATTTGTATTACTTCTGATTTATACAGTACACGTAATGTTGTTGGTTATATAGTTGTAACATCTCATTTTATGGATTAATCTTAACAATTAACTAAAAAAAAATTATAAGATTTCGTAATTGTGAATATCCTCATTCTGGCAACACCATCTATAAATTTATTATGACAATCATGCAAAAATATTCTATTAAATATAGAATTTTTAGCATAGCTCTTGATAATGTCAGTGGTAATTATGTTGTTATTTTTCAATTTAATAATTGTTTACAATTAGATATTACTCGTGGTTCTCTTTTTCAAATGAGATATGTGTGTCATATTTTAAATTTGGTTGTTAAAGATGATATGCTATATATTTCACCTCATATTGTTTTAATTGAGTCTACACTTTTTTATATTATTGGATCTAATTTGATACAACAATAATATAAAGATTTTTACAGAGCTGACCAACTTAAAACAAGAAAATTAAAAACCAACGTAGATAATAGGTGGAAATCAACTTATTTGATGTTGCAAAATGCTAGGTCATATTGGCAAGTTATTTGTGTATTTATTAATGATAAGACGTAAAGTATTAACATTGACAATTGCAATTGTGATATTGCTAATATCTTTCTTGATTTTTTAAAACATTTTTATGATGCAAAAAATCAATATTCTTAAATTTATTATCTCACTTCTAATATAATTCTTCATATTTTTGTATATTTAACATGTAATTTTGTAAAATATCGACTGATAGATGAATTTAATAATATTTTTAATAAAATAAAATAAATATTTAAAAAATATTGGCATAACATTCTTCTTATTTTTGTTATGCATGCATCATGGATCCAAAGTTTAAATTAAAAAAAGTGTGTTTTATACTCAATAAGATTTTTATAAATTATGTATTGTATCTTTAATTACAAGTGATGACATAGCAAATGAGTTGCTAATTTAATGTTTCTTATGAAACAAATATTTCAATGTTTATTGTTATTATTTACGAACTCCATGTACCAAGAGTTATTCTAATAGTGGTGGTGGTGGTGGACGTAGTTTTAATCAACAATATAGTTTTGATGATATATTGAGTGAATTATAAATTAAAAATTATTCTACTTCTTTCACAAATGAACTTAATATTTATTTTAAAACTCGATATTAATTTTCCCGAGATGAGAATTTTGATATTTTATATTGATGGAAAAGACATTCTACTACATATCCTATTCTTTCTATAATGACACGTGATCTGCTAACACCTCATGTTTCTACTGTAATATCGGAATCTGCTTTTAGTGTAGGTGGACGTGTTTATGATAAACAAAGATGAAAACTTGCACTTGTCGAGGTAATAATTTGTATCAAAGATTGTATCGACGCCAAGACGAGAGGTTAACAACAAGAAAATGAAATTCTTGATGAGTTTATAAATTTGGATGTTGAAGATTTCACGTTCTTTTTATTAAATTTTTTTTATAATTTGAAGTAATTTTTTTTTAATTTATAATTTTTTTCGAATTTGTAATTTTTTTTCAAATTCTAATTTCTTTTTATATGTCAAAATATTTTTAATTATATTTATGTAATATTTTTTATTAGATATTCTCCAATAATTTTTTTATTAATACATTCAATTTTATATATTTTAACATAATTAATTTTTAAATTAAATGATTAAATATCGCTGACATATAATTTTTAATACTTATTATAATTTAAAAAAAATTATATCATATTAATATAAGTTGAAAATATTTATATACACTCAGCTCATTTAAGCTCGTTAGGCTTGTTGATCCGGCTCTGCTCGACTCGTTTAACTTGTGCCTCGAGAGCAGGGTCGAGTTAAAATTTTTTCAAGTTGGCTCATTAGGCTTGGCTCATTAATCTCGGTAGGTTCGTTAGGCTCGTTAGGTTCGTTTAACTCGTTAGGTTTGTTTAACTCGTTAGGCTCAGTGAGCCAGACTACTTCAGGCTTGGCTAGGCTCAACCAGCTCGTTAGTCATCTTTATTTGCTGATAACACTTGATGCAAATGCCAAGTCTAGACAAGTACATATCATGTAGTATATAATGCTGCCTACAATATTAGCAAATGAAATCTTTTGCATGAATTTTTCTTCCTCCACGAAGCTAAGTTGCTAATTTCTGGATACTTTGAAATGTCCTCCCAAATGTGTTGTTGCCCCTTTTAGGTTTGTCATTTCAAATCTATGAAGCACTTTACGAAGGTAGTTTTCTTGAGACAATAAAAGGACCCTTCATTCCCTGTTTCTTATGATGTCAATCCCAATAATTCTCTTAGTTGGACCTAAATCTTTCATATCAAATACATTTCCTAATTCTAATTTCAGACTTACTTCTACAAGGAATAAGAATATCATTGACATATAAGAGAACAAATATCATGTTTTCTTCACTTCTATTTCTCACATAGACACAATTGTCAAGCATATATCTATCAAAACTGATTTTCTTAATAAAATTGTTAAATGTATTATTCAATTGTCCAGGGGACTACTTTAAATCGTAAAGAGATTTGTTCAATTTACGTACCTTGTCTTTTTATTTAGCTTCATAGCCCTCAAGTTGGGCCATAAAGATCGTTTCCTCATAATCTCCAAGCTTGAAAGTTATTTTGACGTCCATATGCTCCAACTCCAAATCTTGGACCGCCATAATCTATAGGCAAACACTGATAGATGTTAATTTAACCACGAGAGAAAATATTTCATTGAAATTGATTCCTTTTCTCTAGGAAAAATCCCTTAGCAATTAACCTTGCTTTATACCTTGGTTTCCCACCCCATCAATACTTTTCTTCAACTTAAATATCCACTTGCATCCTATCATTTTCTGATGCAATGGTCTATCAAGTAGGGCCCAAGTCTTATTCTTATCAAGGAACTTTATTTGTTCATCCATCGCTTGCGGCCATTTACTTTTATCATTACTTGTCATTGTCTCAATAAAAGAACTAGGTTCTGCATTTTTCAAGTCCGACGCAACATGCAGAACATAAGCTATTATGTCTGTGTATCCCAACTTCTGAGTAGGTATTATAATCCTTCTATTTCGATCTCTAGTCAATTGGTAATAAGTAATAATGTCCATTTCTGTAAGAGCCTCTTTTTCCAAATCATCCACTTCCCGACTTTCTCTTCCAGTGCTTTGTTGTTGAAAAATCTACTAATTATTTTTACCACCCTCAATCTAAATTTTCACTGCTGTATTGCTAGATTCTTCTTTTTTCTTGAAAGGAAAATTCTTTTCATTGAGGGTAACGTCTCTACTTATTAATATTTGCTTATGATTCCCTTCAACTATTAATAATCTATATCCTTTTACCTCTTCCAGATACCCAAGAAAAATACACTTTTTGGTTTAACTTTTCTTGTTCCACATTTGCATATGCCGCACATTCGAAAATCGTCAAACCGGAATAATCAGCTTGGTAACCATGCCACATCTCGAATGGAGTTTTATTTTCTAAGGCAGTAGAGGGACACAGATTATTAGATAACTTAACTGCTTCGGCCCAGAAATTCCTTGGAAGATCAACTATGAGGAGCATGCACCAGACTCTTTCAAGAATAGTTCTATTCATCCTCTTCGCAAGATCATTATGCTACGGATGTAACTCATAGCGCGATGTCGAACGATGCCTTCTTCTTTACAATACTGATCGAATTTCAACGAACAAAACTCCATGTCATTGTCTGTCCTTAATTTCTTAATTTTCCTTCCAGATTGTGTTTTAACAAACTTCTTCCAATCTTTGAAGGTATCGAATACTTGGTCTTCAGTCTTCAAACAATAGACCCAAACTTGACTTGAGTAATCGTCTATAAAAGTAACAAAATACTGAGCACCACCCCTAGATGGAGTCTTTTCAGGTCCCATAAGTGTACATAATCAAAAAAACTTTGTGATTTATGAACCAATTTTGGAAATTTGACTTGATTACTTTTGTCAATACACAATTTTCACAAAATTTCAAATTCGAAATCTGATCCTTCCCAAAAGCATTCCTCTTCTGCATTTCAAATAGACATTTTTCGCTAACATGTCCAGGTCGAAAATGCCACATACTTGTCTTGTCTTGCAGATTTTATATCACTGAACTAGCTTCTCCCATCATAGTAAGTCCCTTTAAGATGTATAGACCATTGTGTAAGTCACTCTTAATAACCGTCAAATTCCCTTAGTAACTCTTAAGGTTCATGACTCTATCTTAAATGAACATCCAATATATAACATCAGAGAATTTTTTGGGCGAATTAAAATTTTCGTTCAAACCCTAATAGAAATTTTAAGGAAAATTTCTGAATCAGAAAACAAAAGAAAGATAAAATTTGACGGAAATTCAGAGAAATTAAAAACGTAAGGGCATTAAGGTAATTTACAAAAATATAAAATAAAATAAATATAATAAAAAAATTTATAATAGAAGAGTGGTTCTCGCAGAAGAAGCCACTCGTTCTGTTCTTCGGACAAACGCCTGAGAGCGAAGCCCGAATATGAGCTCCGCCCTCCGATGACATTGCCTCCTCTGGTGACATTCGGCCGGTTTCTGACCCTCTCCTCCACCGACAGACAAAACCCTCTGGTTTCACCTTTTCTCGCACCTAAACTCGACGAATTCCGGTGAGTTATTCCCCTCTGCTTTCTCTATTCTGATGGACGATTGTGTAGGATTCAAATGGGGTTTAATTTCTGTTGATTTTATGCTAAAGTCTGAGAGGTTTAGAGGTGAAAGTGTGAGTGTTTCAGCAATGGGCAGTGACAAAAAATTTCTAGAATTTTAGATCAAAAACAGATTCTATTTTTGGTGTTTTTCACATAGCTGTGGTTAATCATTTTAGAAACCCTTTGATTATGTTAAAATAGGTTCCTTGAGGAATGTTTAGCAGCTAGAATCGAGTGATTCTGATAACCGTAGAAAACGTTATGTTCGTTTGAAGTTTAGGTTGATTTTTTGCCAAGATCAGTTAGCAAGCCATTTTGGTTGGATTTTCATGGGCTGGATTGGTAATCGTAGTCTTAGTACGTAGGATGAATTTTGGGATGAATTTTGACGTGAATTAGTTATGTGATAGGTTGAGCCCGAGTATTGGATTGAGACCAAACACCACAGAAGCTAAGGACGTCAGGTAAGTAGTGTTTGCATGTGTGTTGCCCTTATGAGCCTACACCACAGGACTGTAGGAATGATTTTAATGTTTTGTATATTTTATTTTAATCATGCATCATATTTTGAAAAGTGTAACGAAAATGAATTTGAGCATAGTTTTTAAGCACGAGGAAGTGGTGTGACATGTAAACGGTGAGGATAGTGAAAAAGGGTCTCGAAGGAAGTGATTCGCCCTTCGACGTAGATGGAAAATCGACTTGGGAAACTTGATCCGCTTCCCAACTCAGCATGAGCATCGATGTCAAGGGATTCGTATGCAACTTATGGGCCCCATCGCTGGTTGAGCTGGGACGGTGGCAACGTACCAGTGGTAGTGTGGCGTAAGGACCAACTGACCTAGCAACGGTTTGCATGACGGGCCTCGAAGGAAGTGATTCGCCCTTCGACACAGATAGAGAATTGACTTGAAAAACTTAATCCGCTTCCCAACCCAGTGTGAGGATCATATGAAACGATGACAGGAAACAACAACATGAGAAAGAGTGTGTAGAGATTGCATATGATAGGATTGTATTGACAGTTTTTACGTTTCATCACGCATTACTTACTGACCATTAGGCTTACTTTGTGTTATGTGGTGTAGGTGTGGTCGAGCAGGACGGTGACTACCAGCGAGCAGTTGGCGGCGCACGACTAGAGCATCGGCTTGGTGGACTGTGTTAGGGCAACCCTACCCGTGGATGGTGGTATGGTATGGTAAGGGTTATGAAAGGCTATTTTTTAGGGTCTTTTGTATTTTTGGAACGAACTTTCTTCATGGATTTCATGGATAGATTCTTGGTTGTATAGTGGAGTTCTGATGTCAACAGTTTGATGGATTTGCTTTCTTTAAAACTCAGTTTCATTTGGTGATATGGATTAGAACATGGATTAATAGGTTTGGATTTTAGTCGAGGATTATATTGATGAATTTTATTGGGAGATACTGTGTTATTTTTGGGTTTAATTTTCAGGTTTGGGATTGACATTTATAGGTGTTACTCTGCTGAAATTTCAGAAAAATGTCGTGGCCTCGAGTGGGTCTTGCGCGCACAGGGTGCGTGCGGTGCACTAGGCGTCGAGTGTGGCGCGCACGCACAACGTCAGGTAGCGCCAAGGCACGCTGTGTTAGTGTGCGTGCAGTGTGCGACGAGGGCGCACAGTGTGAGCGTGGTGCGCGGTGGGCGTGCGGTGTCGAGGAGGGGACGCACGGCCTGGTGAGCGCACACGAGGCCAGTTGTGACTGAGGCCCTAATGGTTGGCACCAGCGCCCACGTCGACGACTGAGCCATTCGGTCGATGGCCGGCGACGGTGGTTTCTTTTTCAAAAAAAAAAAATTTAGTCTTCACTTTCATGCGATAGTTTTATCGTTTCGTTTTTAAATGTTTTAAATTTAATTTATGCTGCGTATTTTCAAATAAGATTTGGGATAAAATTTGTAAAGGAGCAGGTTAGTCTTGTTGGCCGCCCGAGAACCCAAAGGCAGCTCCCGGGGTCACAACACAATAGAGTCAAATATTCTTATTGATAATAGGTTACGCTTCAATTGGGGCACATACCCTTGAATTGTGCAAATGCAGTCATCGACATCATCAACTTAATTGAGCTCTCTCCTTCAATATGGCAAGATTTTTTTATCTCTCAATAAGACTCTACCCCATGTAGTTTTATTAAAATTCAGCAACCATTTCTTTCTAGATGTCATATGAAATGAACACCCAGAATCCGGAACTCATTGTTCTCCGGATTCCACTTCTGAAACAACGAGTACATCACATGACTCATATTCATCATAAGCAACTGAATCATCTCCTTTATCAAGTTTCTTCTTAGCTTGTTTTCTCTTTCTCTCCTTTTTTTATAATGGCCTTCCTTATTGCAGAAAAAACATCTTCTACCTTGCTTAAATTTGGACCGTGAGTAGCGACTTTCCTCTTTTCGGCTTATCATCTCTAGATTTATTTCTACATCTTACAATGATTCGTTCACCATCTATCTTTTCTTTTAAATAAGTCTTTTTCTGTAACTCCTTTGAATTCAAAGCTGCCTTAACCTCGACCCCTGTCAAAGTTTATTTTCCGTACAATATTGTATCTACAAAATGTTCATATACTTTAAACAAAGGGCTTAGAATGATGATTGTTTAGTTCTCCTCATCAATCTTTACACCTATACTATTAAGATCAAGAATGATTTTATTAAAATCGTGCAAGTGCTTCTCATTTCTTTCTTATATTCTATAGTAAGTGTATAAAGCTTCTTCTTTAGGCACAATCGATTTGCAAGAGACCTTTTCATATAATGAGATTCAAATTTCTTCCACACAGACAAATCCATTTCCTCTTATGTTACCTCTCGGTACCTCATAACCAAGGTTAAGTAGCATTGCACTATGTGCTTTGGATTATATCTCCTCGGCCTTAATCCTATCACTATTTTTAAGATTCTGCAAAGTGACTTCATCAATGGCTTGTGCAAGACCTTAATACATAAGCAATGGTTTCATCTTTATCCTCTATACGCTGAAGTCATTGTCACTGTTATATTTATCGACTTCAAATTTTGTTATTTTCCAACAAAATTCTCAAACTAAAGCACGATGGACAAAGCACTTTGCAATCTACCAACTTAGTCAATTGATAACACTATGAACCAAAAAAGAATATCCAGAATCTTTCTAATAATTTATCCTTTTAATTACCAAAATAATTACTGTAAATTTTATCATAGTTTTCTACTACCCATCAGCCTTCCTCAAAAAATAAAAAAAAAAACAGAGAACAAAAGACGAATCTACCAAAATAGTGATTTCTTAAGAAAAAACTCAACAACAGACACAACTTAATTAGAAACCAGCAGCAACATTATCTAAATCTTGATGTTTCCACAACTTATTCAAAAAATCAACAGCAAAATTATCCAAATCTTGATGTTTCCACAGCTTATTCAAAAAAAAAACACCAGTAGCAAGATTATCCAAATCTTGATAACCAAAACAAAATTTCTTCTTTCTTACCAGAATGTCCACGCTCACTGCACTAATTGAAGTTTTCGAGCGTGATTTACAAATTCAATATTGTTAAAGAACTAACATATTCAATTTAATGTGGTTCGGATGTCGACGTCCTACATCCACGGTGTTATGGTTGGACTACAACCATAATGGGGAAACGTCGTGTAAAGAGTTTTGTGGAATGATTTTTCCTTCTCATTAAAGTTGGCCATAGCCTTAGATTTATACAAAACTAATTCTATCTTTACTCGTATAGTAAGAATAATGATATAAATAGCAAAGCTAATCTAAGAAAAAAATAAGCTAAGTTAAGAAATATATTTACAGAATATTCACAAAGATAATACTCTCCCTCAAGTTGGAGCATGGATATTGCAAATTCTCAACTTGTGAAGAAGCAAATAAAATTGTGATTTATCAAGAGCTTTAGTCAAAATATTCGCTAGCTGTGCACCGGCCCGAATGTGAGATGTAGAAATTGTTCCATCTTGCAAGGTATCACGAACAAAGTGACAATTCATTTCTATATGTTTCATTTGTTCATGGAAAATTGGATTAGCCACTATATAAAGAGAAGCTTGACTATCACAAAACAATTGCATGGGATGCACATGTTGTATCCCAAAACAACCCCAAAGAGATTTCAACCATTTTAACTCACATGTAGTAGTGGTTATAGACCTATACTCGGCTTCTGTAGAAGATCAAAAAATAGTTGTCTGTTTTTTCATTTTTCAAGAGACAGGCAAAAAGCCTAATAAGACAAAATAATCAGTCAATGACTTCCAAGTCAGAGCACAACTTGCCCAATCACTATCACAGAAGGCATAGAGTTGAAAATTACTCTACCCCCACAACAGAATACCCTGTCCAGGATAGCCTTTTAAATACCACATAACTTTCAAAGCTGCGTACCAATGTTCAACGCGAGGATCACCCATAAACTGAGCTAATATATGTACAGAGTAACACAATTCAGGTCGTGTAATCGTCGAGCAGATTAGGCATCCTACAAGTCGTCGATATTTCTCTAGATACTCAAAGACGGCACCATTAACAGTGGTAAGATGGTGGTTCAGTTCCATAGGTGTAGAAAGAGGGCGTGCTCAAAGCAAACCAACCTCACTTATAATGTCAAGAATGTATTTGTGTTGTGAAAAAAGCAAATCATCATTCCCGCGTGCTACTTCAATGCAAAGAAAATATTTGAGAACACCTAAGTCTTTCATATGAAATTTCTCACTGAGTTGTTGCTTGAATTTTCCATTGCCAAAGAAGAAGAACCGATTATTATAATGTCATCCACATACACAATAACATGTAAAACAACATCATCATTGGAATAATTAAATAATGAGTAATCAGCATAAGATTGTTTAAGACCAATATCCTTCAAAGCAATTAAAAGCTTAGCAAACCAATTCTGAGGCGCTTGTCGGAGTCTATACAATGACTTACGTAATCGACACACCTTACTCGAAGCAATAGATTTAAAACCAGAAGGGAGTTGCATATATACCTCCTCATCAAGATCTCTATGTAAAAAGACATTTTCACTTCCATCTGGTGCAGTTCCTACTTTCTTGCCACCGCTATAGCCAAAAATATGTGAATCGTGACCATTTTGGCAACTTGTCAATTCCCGTGCACTCAACTGTACCATCAGATTGATACTTGACTTTATAGACCAACTCACACATAATCGCTTTCTTCCCGGGTGGAAGGTCTTTTAAAGTCCAAGTTCTGTTTCTCTCAAGTGCATCAATCTCTTCCTACATTGCTTTCCGCCAACCATGGTCCTTAACAGCTTCTTTAAAGGAGGTGGGTTCAATGCATGTAGTAATTGCTGCCAAAAAATGGGTGTGCCCCACAGAAAACTTATCACAATTTACATAATAAGCAATGGAAAAAGGAGTACCTGAGGATTTTGATGGAGCTGTGATAGGTGATATGACAGGATTTGTAACTCGAACAGTGTTTTTTATGAAACCCTTGAGTTTACTAGAAGGTTTATTTACTCTTTGTCTTCGACCAATTTCATGCGGAGCATTTTCTTTATTAATCGTGACCTCCACATTATCCAAAGTTGTACCAACATCAAGTTGCTGGACAACTTCAAAGTCGTCGCCCGCAGGTGGTGTGACGTGATGTATAGCCCCCGCCATCGATTTCTCCTGTCAGAGTCGAGTGTTCCTCACTCCCCTTACTAAGAATGTATTCTCCAAATAAGTCACAGTGTCATAATATTCCTTAGTTTTAAACTCATTTTAAGTATTATGCAAATAGACTTCACTGGAAAAAAAAAAATTTGTTGTTCACAAAAAACAACATCTCAAGATATAAAGAATATATGTTTCTCCAAGTCATACAAACGCCACTCCTTTTTACCAAATGTATATCCCACAAACACACATCGACGAGAGCAATATCCAAACTTATCCTTCATACGAGGTTAATTTTTAGCAAAACAAAGACAACCGAAAGCACGAAGAGCATCATACTTAGGAGGTGAACCAAAGAGAATTTTGTGTGTTGTTTTATTGTTGAGCCAGGTAGGAATTCAGTTGATGACATAGGCAATCGTCATTATACTCCCTCCCAAAAAAAAGGGAAGATTAGCTTGAAAAAGTAATGCTCGAGCCACATTAAGAATGTGCCTATGTTTACGTTCTACCCTCTTATTTTATTGTGGGGCGTCGACACAAGAGATTTGATGAATAATATCATTGTCAGCATAAAATCGATGAAAACATGTAAATTCTTTTCCATTATCACTTCGTAGAATTTTAACATGCTTATCAAATTGTGTTTTAACCATTTTACAAAAATTCTGAATAAGTTGAGGCACCTTAAATTTTGCAGACATCAAATAAACTCATACAATGCGAGAGCAGTCATCGACAATAGTTAAAAAATAATGAGCACCACAACTAGAAGCCAAAGTATACGTACCCTATATATCACAATAGATTAAATCAAAAACATCTACACACATCATATATCACAATAGATTAAATCAAAAACATCTTTTGCTCTACTATTACTCAAAGGAAACATGCATCTAATTTGTTTGGCTCTCAAAAAAATATCACAAGGTCTATAGATAACATTAACATCCTTATTTCTATTATTTCTAATAATATCAGGAGAAATAAATCTACTTGTCGAAAAGGGTGTCCCAACCTTCGATGTTACAATTCTCGTTTATCTCCCACAGTTGCTTGATAAGCTTGAAGTTGTCACAAAGGCCGAAACCAATAAACCCCGTCACATTGTTCACCCACTCCAATCATAGTCCTCAAAGCACGGCCTGTCTGATGCAAAACTTATTATTAAAAGTGACAAAATAAGATAGATCAGCAAGCAAGTGAGACACCAACAACAAATTACAAGTAAGATCTGGAACATATAATATATTATTGAGCACCATATTTTTGCTCAAAGATATCGTGTCTTCCTTAGTGGCAATGGTTTGTTTCCCATTAGACAATCCAACAGAAGTATCAAACAATTGGCTAAATAATTTAGCATTACCAATCATGTGATTCGAGCATCCGGTATCGATAATCCATTGAGCGGAAAACTTACCACTCAACTTTTAGGTTGAAGAAGACTGCCCTTTTGAAGTGTTGAGTATGTTCACAAGCGTAGCCCACTGGTCATCCGACAAACCAAGAATGCCACGATGATCAGACTCCCGTACGAGTGCCAGAGGAACAAGCTTTGAGGTGGTTGCGACATGTGCTACCTGCTTGCGGCCGCCTTTACCTGCACTATTTCCTCCCCCTCGCCCAGACTTGCATCCGTCTTTACCTTGCTCTCAATTGGTGCAGTTCTCAAAATACCACCAATTCAGGAATTCATTGAAAATAATTTTTTTGTTCATGTCCAAGTTTGGCGTAATGAGAGTAGACACCATTGACTCGAGGCTGCTCATTCTGCCCCCTAGCAACCCCGTGCGCCGCAAAACCAACAACATCACAATTGGTTTCACGGTCTCGAGCAACAATTTGGTGATGTTCTTCACTCACGATTTTAGCAAAAACCGTGTTCAAGCTCAGCAAAAGGTTCATCATCAAGATACGTGAAACAGCAGTGCTATAAAGAGTGGAATCTAAACCAACGAGAAAATCATGTATCTTTTCATTCTTCTTCTCTTCAGCAAATGCAGTAACGGCGGCACAAGTACACGTAAGAAGATAGAGATCTATTTCTATAAAGGAGGTTTTCTATTGATGATGAAAGTTTATAGAGCAGGAAGAAGAAACGTGGAGGAAGAGAAGAAGAAGAAAACAAGTTAGAGGGGAGAGAGAGAGAGAGAGAGAGAGAGAGAGAGAGAGAGAGAGAGTACAGAAAAGGTAAATAAAATTTAAATCGCCCAAAAGAAATCCTCTGTTTCTTGCGCGAAAGAACTGCCCCTTTTGATAGAAAACCCGCTGTAAATAAAACTTAAAACTGGTTCGGTGATCAAGCCGAATCGGACCATTAAAACACAGCACATAAAACAAACCAAAAAGAGATAGACCCAAACCCAAAATTGAACCATTTTTCCCAAATTTCACCAGTCAAAAGAAACTAGCTTTAATGATAGAACTATAATAATAACAGTTCATCCATGTCTCTTCCTGTTTTATCTGAAAAAGATAAAGCTTAAAGATGACTGTGACAAAGATGAAGCTAAGGTATTCTTTTATGGGGGATCTTCTTTTTCAATCATGTCATTCATCAACGGTGAATATGCCCTCTCTTTCTGGTGGTTTCTGATAATAAGACGTTACACAGCAGCTTAAGAGTGTTTGATTCTGCATGAAACGTGTGTACATACGTTGTCATAAAGCATGTTTTTGGAGCTAAATGATGACAATTTTCATTTGTACGACAAAAAAGACAAACTTTGTTGTTAAAAGCGTCATAACTTTTTTACTGTTTTGAAAAGAAAAAAAAAGCTTAAAACCCCACATGTCCGCAAGGAAGATGAGGCTTGTGTTGAGAAAAAGAGCCTTCAGCCCAAGTGTTCATCTTGAAATTGAGCTCTGTTTTTTTGGAATTATATACTTCAGTTGTGGTTGGAAAATCTTGATTTAGGGGGAAGAACAAGCAGGTGGAAGATGCCTATCAATGTTTTCTCCAAAGATTTAAGGTAATTGATCAATGCATCATGCATGTTAGTGTAAAGAGTAAGATTGTTGATGAACAAGGGTTGTTTTCTGGTTTGGAAAAACATGAGAGATTGTTTATGTTTAGGCCTTAAGTTTTGTTTGGATCATGTGCTTGTGTTTTTTTTTGCAGACATGTTTTTAGATTGGACAGCATTGGGAGAGAAATTCTAGGAATTGGTCTGCCTGCAGCTTTGGCTGTTGCAGCTGACCCCATTGCTTCTCTGGTTGATACAGCATTTGTTGGTCATATTGGTATTGTCTTTGAAACAAATCTCTGTTTCTACTTTTTCTTGCCACTTTCCCTCTTCCCAAACACTTTTTTTGTCTGAATTTCAGGGCTCCAACTCGATTATGGTTTTTTTTTTCCTTCGTTTCAATCATCAACACTGGAAATATCTCTGCTTTTTTTAAAAAAAAATTTAAAATTTTTCCAGTTTTTTGTGAAGAAAACTTGCTGAGAAAATCAGGGAATTTTTTTTTTTTTTTTTCTTTTCAACTCTTCCATTATACTCTGAAATTACTGAAGGCGTTTCTCCAGATCATTTCGTCTTGCCATTTAAAGGATTTCTCGGCACTTTCTCAATATCCAAACACATTTTGTTTTTCATAGGAGCCGTTGAACTTGCTGCTGTAGGAGTATCAGTTGCCATTTTTAACCAGTTTTCGCGAATCGCCATTTTCCCACTCGTAAGCATCACAACATCTTTCGTTGCTGAAGAAGACACCCTCGGGAAATCTGGAAAAGGCTTGGATAAAAACGAGGAGCCGCAGAACAGTTTTTCGTCTGAAAATGTGGTTCAAGACGGTTCGCCAGAGAACACCAAAATGGGACTAGGCGAACATGATTGGGATTTCAGAGATAAGAAAGGAGAGGAAAATGAACAATCGAAAGCACCCATTAGAGAAAGCTCGAAGCTTGGCGAAGGGGACGACACAGAAAATGGTACGGTTGAAAATTTAGAGAAGGATTTCTCCACCTGCGACGAAACGAAACAGGGTAAAAACCTGTTTTTTATTTCCTATTAATCATTCTTGATGCAGAAGAACAAGCATTTGAAATTCTGACTGAAATTAAAGATCAACAACCGGGTCGAACTTACTGGAAGATAACAATGTCGATTGATTTTGATGCACCAGAATCGAAAATGACGAACAAAAGCGAGGTTTTCTCTGTTGCCAACACTCCAATCTCCAAGGCTAGAAAGAAAGAGAAACGACATGTCGCTTCAGCGTCCACAGCATTGATTTTTGGTGTAGGTCTTGGTCTTTTGCAAGCGTTACTCCTCACATTTGGAGCTCAACTTCTGTTGCGTTTAATGGGAGTGAAGCATGTAAGAACTCTCAACATTTATTAGTTGAAATTCTTGAAGTATTATTCTTGTGCAATGTGTAGTGTTATATTAATGTTGTTTTTGGTGGATTTAATGGATAGAATTCTCCAATGTTAGACCCTGCTAGGAAGTACTTGACTCTAAGGTCACTTGGAGCCCCTGCAGTTCTTCTCTCCTTGGCCATACAAGGGATCTTTAGAGGCTTCAAGGACACTAAAACTCCTCTCTATGTCATTGGTATTACCATGATCTCTCTCGCTCTCTCCTTTTCTTCTCTCTCTCTAAACTTATTTTCTTAGAACTAAAACGGAGAAATTGATCAAGATAAGGTTGTATTAGTTTAAAAGTTTTTTGATGAATCTGCTGATTTGAATAGGTTGGAGAAGAAGAAGATAGAAAAGGGTATAATCAAAAGCAGAAGGAAAATACTCCTATTAGAAGTATATGTTAAGTGTATGATTAAAGAGACACTGTTAGACAATATATACAAGATCCTGGAGATACTAATAGTGATCGAAAAAACTGTCTCTCGATCTGATTTCTTCTGATTTTTCCTCATAAGAAACGAAACGGATTGAAGGAAGGAATTTTCAATACGAGAGAAGAGAAGAACCCTTGACGAGAAGGAGAAAAAAAAAAACTTCATTCAAAACAAATTCTCTCCTGTAAGAGAAAACAACACAAAGGATAAATTCTAAAAAAAAAAGCTTTGGATGAAGAAGACATTCATTATTTGCATCCTGTGAAATCAGAGTTAGGATTACTAAATGCAACTCTCACTTCAATAATTTGTTTTGGTGTAGTTTTTGGATACACTGTGAATATCATTTTGGACCCTATTCTTATTTTTATCTGCAAATTGGGGGTTAGAGGTGCAGCCATCTCACATGTAGTTTCACAGTAAGTCTTATTCATTATTACGAGTCTTATTCATTAGATTCTTGATTTTTTCTGATGAACTTCATCCTCTTAGGTACTTAATTGTGCTGGTCCTCTTGTGGAGATTAATGCAAAAAGTTGATCTCTTATCTCCAAGTCTTAGAGGTCTACAGTTCGGCCGGTTTTTTAGAAACGGTGAAGTACCTTGACATCTTAACTACGGCTTGTAGGTTTTAAATTAGTGGGGAAACTCTATCTCTAAACCTTGTTCTAATGAGAATTCATTGGATTTCCTAAAAAAATGAATAATGATTTCTCTTATTAGGGAAAAGAGAATCCCAAAAAGTGAAGTTCTCAAATGGGAGGGAAAATATCGAAAATAAGCATACGAGTTTCGGATATTCAGATATGATATTATGTGAAATTATCCCTTGTATCAAAAGCTTAATTTGTAAGATCAAGATTAATATAGTTGTCTCTAAAATCTGATTAGTGATGAATCTAAAATATTTGTTGACAGGAAGCGTCTTGTTGGCAAGAGTGGTAGCAGTGACATTTTGCGTGACATTATCAGCTTCAAGAGCTTCAAACTTAGGTCCTGTTCCAATGGCTGCTTTCCAAACTTGCCTGCAGATTTGGCTGACATCTTCTTTATTCTCTGATGGCCTAGCTGTTGCTGGACAAGTAAATATAAAAAATGTTATGATTTTTCTGTGCTAGGATTCTGAATCGAAAAATAACAAATGGGTTTTTGTTTTTGCACAAATCTGTTGATTGAAAGGCAATCTTAGCTTGTGCATTTGCTGAGAAAGACTATGACAAGACAACCAGTGTGGCTACAAGGGTTATACAGGTACTCTTATGTTTATCGTTACTATTTCTGTTTGGTTGCCGAGAAAGTTTGAGGGAAAATTTACCGAAATGAAAGTGCAGATGAGCTTTATCCTGGGTATTGGCCTTGCGATGTTGGTCGGACTGGTCATGCAATTTGGAGCCGGAATCTTCTCCAAAGATTTTCATGTCCAACACCTTATACATGTAGGAATTCCGGTAGATTTCTAATCTTATCCTGTTAAATAATGCAAGATCATTGAAAAGTTTGTTTATCAGCTTAAATTGTGGATAAACTCGACTAAACCGACATGTTTTTTATTCTCATTTTGGGAGCAGTTTGTTGCAGCAACTCAACCGATAAATTCGTTAGCTTTTGTGTTTGATGGAGTGAACTTTGGAGCTTCTGATTTTGCATATTCAGCATACTCACTGGCAAGTTTTTATCTTTTTTGGAATACTAGAACTCTTTCTTAGACCCATTTACAGATTTCTTTTCGCAGGTTGTGGTTGCTATTGTAAGCATTGTGTGTATAATCCTTCTCTCAAACAGCAATGGCTTTCTTGGAATTTGGATTGCTCTAACCATTTACATGCTTTTGAGAGTCCTTGTGGGCGTATGGAGGTAACCAAATTTGAATTACTCCTTCGTGAGCAAGCACGATTTAGTTCTGTCTGGCTTTAGATTTAAAACTTTATCAAATTGAAATTGACTCGATTGATACAAGAAACACATCTCAGTTTAAAAATAAAAATAAAAGTTAATTATATTAAAATAGGGTCAGGTTCTATCATATTAAGATCGTATTGATTTCATGGTCTGGGTCTATCATTTCTTCTTCTTCATAGTAAACGAGTTTTGATATGATGAAATATTGGAACTAGATTGAATTTCGTGGTTCGGTTGTTTGTCTTGTTCTACTACCTTTATACTTCCCTCCAATTTTTTCGGTTAAATTCATTAAAATCTTTGTAGTTTCAAAGGCTAGCACACAAGAACATTAACTCGATTTAATTTTTAAATTAAAAATGTGAATTAATATGTTTAAGGGTGTGAATTTGTTGTTTTGAAGGATGGGCAGTGGAACAGGACCTTGGCGTTACCTTAGGGGTCAGTTGTTGCCGCGTACCCTACTTGTTGAAGACCATCCATAATCCAATAATAATATAGCAGCATATAATTATTATTATTACTACTTGCATTTATAATTTTAGTTTTGTTTTTTTTTTTTTATTAATTATGTATTCAGATGACCCTTTTGTGACACATCTTTTTTTGTCACATAACACATTGAATTGTCATAGTAGTTATTTATAAGGTAAAGTATGATTTGAACCCTAACATTTTATTTTTATGATCATTTATGAATTAAATCTTAGTTTTTTTTTTTTTTATCAATTGAACTTTTATTTTTCAACTATTAACAATTTGGTCTGTATTGTCAATGTAACCGTTAAATTTAACACTATATATTATGTTTTTATTTAGTAAATTGTTTTATTTCAATTTATAACTCATGAATTAATAGATTTCGAAATTTGGTTAAAACTCACAAGAATAGCAAAAAACTAGGTTAAATGCTTTAACCAAAAATATGTTGGTTCGTAGACGATGAATTTAACCGATAAATTAATGTATATTTTCAAATTGTTAATAGTCCAAAAGTGAAAGTTTGATTTTCCAAAAACATAATTCAATATCTAATCTATCAATTACTCCAAAGGCGTCTAAATTACATCAACTGTGAGTGAGCAATTTGCACCATGTGCGTAGATCAACGTGCAATGCACGTGCATGATATCTCTTTAAAAAAAAGTCTTCAACTCTGTAAATCTCTTCCTCTGCCAGAATATTGCCGGAGAGATTGTCCTTCAAACTTAACGAGTGAGGACATCTGAAGTGGGATTGGCCCTGTAAGCTAACTGAAATTGAAATTGAAAACCATCTCCAGAGTTAGAATCAGGTCGATCTATGCCAAAATATTGCCGGAGAGATCGTGATTACTGAGATCAAGCAGTTAAGCTCTTGTGGGTGGAAATCCACTGCTGACAGGTTGTAAAATAATGAACAATGAGCGGATGTAATCTACCACTTTCCTAACATTTTGGCGGAAATAGTTCAAACAACTACAAGAAAATACAAGGATAAGCTAATTAGTTGAGTATTCACAATTAATTGCTATGTTAAATCTTAGTGTTAAATTTTTAATTGACGAGTAATACTATGTTTATTTTACTATTTTATAACACTTCTTCTTACGTGTCAAACAATTATTCATATAATTAATATATTTTATATTAATTATATTTATTAGTTTTAATTTTTTATGAGAATAAATAAAAAAAATAAACACAATATTATTTTTTTTTTCTATGTCCATAATTTTTTTTTCAAGAATATATTTCTACATTAAAACCTTTATTATTAAATTTCATAATTTTCCTTTTTGTTTTGTTTTCAATTCTTGACAAACTCAAGCTATTACCAAACTTTACATAAACTTGTGCTGGGTTGATATACTAATACTCAGTAGATTCTACGGTACATTCGTTCATCAATATTAATAATAAATTATAAACAAAATCTGTCACAATAATGACGTTGAGGTGTAATATTATTATAATGCAAAACTACAATTTATTGGTAGGTTCTCCAAAAATAAATAAATAAAGGAACCAGCTATATTCAAAAGTGACTTCTAAATCTGACCTGTCCAAAAATCATAATCCAACAAAATAGGCATCACGATAAATGCATAAAAACATGAAGAAAAATCTCGTGGTCAATGTCATGACAAAACTCATACCCAACAAAGGTACTGAATTGAAGATAATGACGCTGACAAGAGCATTAAACAAAGCCCCCACAAAATGAAACAAACAAAGAAAATACTTCAAAATTTGAGAAACCCAGATTCCACTTCTCCACCTATCTATAAAAGCAATTGACCCTTCAGTCCTACCAACCCTACCCCACACCCCTCTTTCATTTTAATGGGAATGGAGTGGTTGGCAAATGGCCTGGCCATGGCAGTGGTATCTACCATCTACTTTTAAAAGCTTGTGTTCACATTTCAAGGAAAACATCACCCCACCAAGTCCAATCCTATATCATATGATTTTGTCTATAAAGATTACAATCAGTCCAAGCTAATGCCACGTCAGAGCCATCACTTTCTAACTTCAGGACCCGACCACATCATTCATCACGGATCCCCATAGTTAATCTTAAAATCCTAAGAAAATCAAGCGATAGCGAAACAAAGTAAATGCCTGAGAAAAGAAAAAAAAAAGAAGGTATGGAGAAAAGGAAGCATTTGAAATAATTAAATAATATAATTAAAATTTAGGATTAATTTTTTTACATAATAAACAACTAACTGCCTTGGTTCCATCTCTTCGCGATTTTCAGGAGAACTCGACGTATTCGCTAAGTTGCTGACAGACAACTAGACGTTTCATTGCACTGAAAAACTCGTAGCTTCTTCGGAAGAAAAATTGCAGTAAAAATAAATACCTAATAGAAGAACAGTTCAAAGAAAAAAGCCTAACCAGGACAAGTTTCTTTGATACTGGCCCAAAGAACAAGGTGTCTTCCTCCATTTCATCCTTCTTCCGTAATGATAAATATAATACTGCTAAAAATTGAATAAATCTTTAATTCCCCTTAAGCTTCACCTGCAGGAATTAATGAATTTGAATTCCCTTCATAATCGGAGACTGCTTGAATTAAGCTGGCATCTGCTCAAGCAAAGATCCTAAAACCAAATGATCAATGGATTCAAATTGAGAATTAGTAGTAAAAGCCTCACAGGGCACTGCACCTCCTAGGACTGGAACTGTTAACTTGTCTCTCATAATTTCTGGTGGAGATTCTTTGACAAGGGTTTGGACCCATGAGAAGTCAGGCTCCTCCACAGTATTAACAAGCTCAAGTAACGATGATCCTCTCAAACGAGCCAGTTCATCCCCATGAACTGACCAATCCGCTTTTCCCATAGAAGAACCCCATTTCGACCAAGACTTTACTGGGCATCCATTTGAGACAGGAATGTTGGAACCAAGGTCCCTAGAGCTCAAGCAATGAAAATTTTGATGCTTCTCGCCATGAGCAAATGGAGAAAGTCTAGAGCCTATAGGAGATATCAGATCAGCATTTCTTGGCGACATCTGTCCAGGAGACAAGGCTCCCAAAGAGGCATGCTGCAATGGGAGTTCAACAGTTTTCGGAGACAGAATACTAGTATTAATGTGTGACAACATGCTCTGCTGTTGTTGGAATTGTGAAAAAACAGCTGACTTGTAAGTTGGAGAAAACACAGAGGCTGCTCCAGGATCAGAAAATCGAGGTGATGGAGATATCTCAGAAAAGAAAAGCTCTTCCAGATTGGAAGGAGTTAGAGTTTTAGGTCTGCCAGAGCGACTAAGACAGACAGAACTAGGGCGAAGCTGCGAGAAAAAATTCTCGTCACTCACAACCTGTTTCTGTGAGTCATGATTCATCAACCTATTTAAATCTTCCAGTGACATGTCTCTGGCATTAAGAGAAGTTCTCAGTCGACTGGATTGTAAGCTGCTTCCAGGGAGATCAAGAGTGGGTACATTTGGCTGAGCCCAGGCTGCTGAGGCTGGAGACATTGACTGAGAAAATGGAGGAGACATTGGCTGAGAAAATGGAGAAGTAGACATGACTGATAATGATGAAGGAGATCCAGGAAAGAAACTTAATGTGGCAGCCATGTCCATAACATTAGGTGTTGATGTTGACAATCGTGGCGAAGGAACAGCAGAACCAGTAGAAACATACAAGGGCCTGAGCTCCTCAGTTGTATGGGCAAAAAAACAAACCCGTCTATCACAACTTGCCCCATCCTTGCATAGGCGTGTTCGATACTGAGCAGGATGAAGCCAGCACTCAAACACCCCATGTGCATATTCACACATGTCTCCACGCCTACAAGCACCCTTTCGAAAATCTGGGCAAGGTACACAACTGTAGTGAAACTTTCTTGGATCCCTTCTGCGAGCATTCTCCCCAGGGTGAACAAAAGGACAATCAGTCCAATCATGTGAATATGCTCGTGAACAAGGTCTCACCTTGAGGGAAAACATGCGAAACTCATCAGTTGCATAAATACTATTTTTGATGTCAGGAAGAGAAGGATCAATTAGATATTCTTTCTTCTCCACTGTAGAATTAACAGACTCATCAGTACTTTTCATAACAAGAGAAGATGTTGACTCCAAAGAGAAAACGTCCTTCTCTGGATCTGAAGAAAGAGCAGGTGATAAAGAACATGAGGTAATGAAGGATAATTGCAAGGAGGTCAATTCATCAGGATGACAATCACTACTTCTTAATAGTTCCTCAAGTTTGACCTTCATGTTATGCAGCTTTGGATGTACATAAATAACATCTACAGGGCGATAACCATTTGCATCAACCAAATTTGGATCCGCACCCGCAGTTAAAAGAATATTAACAGTCTCAAAAATGCTGACAGATCCACCAGAAGCAGCACAATGAAGGGCAGTGCTTTTATCCAGTCCAGATGAGAGATTAACATCAATCTCAGGAATCGAAAGCAAAAGTTTCAGGACATTAACACTACCATAGGTAGCAGCAACCATTAGTGGGGTTCTATCCTCTTGAACAACCTGCTTTGAGCCACTATGACGGACATACCACAGTCCAGACTTATTAATGGAAGATACATCACAATCTATCAATCGTTTAAATCCTTCAACGTTATTATCAGAAGCAAATTCCAACAAGTTGTATAAAGAAAATTCAGTTCCAGTTATCAAGCACCTCATGTCTTTCGTCTTAGCAGTAGTAATTTGTGCAGCAGACGAGGTATCAGTAGATGCTAATTTTAGTGTTTCAGAACCACCACACATTCTTCGACTTCTGAAATCAAGAGGCAAAATACTAATAGTCAATCTTTCGTCGATAATGAAAGTTGAAGAGAAAGAGCTGAAGGTTAAAAATAAACTATAGAATGATAAAACATATTTATGAATCGTTAGAATTACTTGTTAAAGCTCAAAACAACTTATTCAACAAGAAAACAATATTTCGAAAGATATTTGAACAATTACGGAAAAAAAAAAAAACCAAACAAAAATATGCAAGGTTTACTGATAACACAAATCACGGAAAATCTACTAAGCTATCGTGCTAATCCAAGAAAAAAAAAATAAAAAACTTGAAGATCCACCAAGTCATCAACAATAAAAAAACTGGCAGATCCACTAAATCACCAAAAACAAATTGCACTGATAAACCAATAGGTAAATTTTTTCCTCTGAAAAAAGTTCTACCTTTCAACTTGTTTCGTCAAAACAATGTTGTGATTTGAAAAAACGACAGAGGAAGGAGTCAATCAAAAATAAATAAATTGGAAAAGGCAGTAGGAAGAAAAATTCAAACATCACGACCTTGAAAAGAGAGATCATCCCTAGGTTTTAGAAACTAATTAAATAATCATATTACACTTTTAAAGCAAATAAATGCAAGAATATCATAAACTTAAGTACGAATCATCTATCGTCATAACATATCCAATGTTGAATAAAACAGAGAGAGAGAGAGAGAGAGAGAGAGAGAGAGAGAGAGAGAGAGATAGTTTTGAACAACAGAAATATAAGACTAAAATAAACGACCGACCATGAGACAGAGAGAGTTTACATATTTCCAAGTGGAACTAAAATTTGAAACGAGGACGATAACCCAACTCAGTAGAAAAACTAACCGATTATCAATCAATATCGAAGGACAAGATTATCTGAAGATCTAGAAGGAAAAAGTAATAATCATTACTGTTACGGAAAACAGTTCACCGTTCAAACTCGAAGATGAAAAGAAGACGCCACAACCACCAAACAAGGACGAGGACTTGAAGAACTCATAGAAAGAAGGTTAACGCCTCCGCATCATCGATTGTAGACTTGTGGACAAAGATAAAGCACAGAAGCGAGAGAATTCAGACAGAACAACAGAGAAGAAGTGCGGAGAGAGAGAGACGTCTAGCAGAAAATGGAAATGAGAATGCAGAGAAATTTGAGGGAATTTAAATTCAATGTCGGAGTTTAAGGGGAGAGGAGGCAAGTGAGATTGAAATGCATCCGAAATGAAATTCAAATTCACATTAATTTAGAGTGGGGCCCATTAAAGACTCTGTTAGGGCGGTGGTAATGACGTGTGGAGGAGATGTGGATTATGTTAACTAATCATCATATCCTAATTTTAATATTCATCATGTTAATTTATTTGGGCCTGTCTTTTATTTATTATTAAAATAAACATATAGTATACGTTAGTACTCAGCTCTGTGGTGAAGAGTTACTAGTACATTCTACATTGTACTCTTTTCAAGGCAAATAATCTCTCGAAATTAAAAAAAAATATTAAATCTTTGATATTAGAGTCGTCATCAAAAAAATAACGTTTTTATCATATTATTTTTTTTACGGGTTAATTTAAAAAAAAAAATCTTGATAAAATAGTTTTGAAATATCTAAAAAGAAACTATAAGATGATTTTACCGAACTTCAGAAATTAATTTCTTGAAAAACTTATCGTTTTTCTCTCGAAATTGCTCGACGTAGCAGATCTCGTAATAAAAATGTGATTTAGTCCACATAAACCCTAATGATGGAACTTACTTGCAAACACTCGTTATTTTAGAGGATTGTTCGCTAAAAAATAAAACACAAAAACCTACTTACTTTTCATCCCCAAGTTAAAATCAGTAACACGTAGATAGCATAGTGACCATTAATATGTCCCTCTATCATATAAACTAGAGAATGACATCAATTTGACTCGTACTTTTACAGCAATGATCATTTACAATAACAAATAATGTTATATATACGTGGAAATTAATTTAGTTAGAGGAGGAGTGCCACAATTAACGTGAGTAAAATACATGAACAAGGGAGAGATCAACAATCCAAAGTGTTGTTGAATCTCAATTTTGGTGGATGAATTTCTTCTTTGATTTTGGTGATCGGACTACTCTCCTAGAAGATTTTGTTATAGAATTTATTTTACTGCACAGATGTTTCATACGTCGATGAATTGTCCATGTTTCCTAAATTTAGGGCCTCTTTCTAAATATTACTCTAATTTGTTTAAATCAATTTTTCTTTTACTTTGAATTTTGATTTTAAATGGGCGTTCGATTTACGTCGATCAAGAAATGTGATTACAGATAACATGGATGTGTATTTTCTTTTATTTTATCATATCTATTAGTGGTTAGTAAACTAAAAGTGAACTCATTATTTTATTTGTTGCAAATACAAAACGAAAACAATCGAAAAAGCCAAATAGTTTCATTTGTTCTGCAATTGACCGAACCTAAGAAAACTCACTCACAACGTTAAACGAAAATTCATAACATAGCTTAATGATTGTTTCTCCTGGATTTATTTTACGTGAAGAACAAAGTGAAAAGGAAAAGGAGAGATGAAGAGAGGAGAATGTGAGAAGATCAAAGTTGAAAAGAGTAATGAAAAAGTAAAAGAAATTACGAGAAGAATATGATAGGATTATGGGGAGAGGCAAGCAAGAATGGATGCTTCCATCTTTTATCCCCGTAAGTATGTAAACAAACAAACAAACGTAAAATACACTTGACATTCTAAACTTACGAGTCTGTAGATTCCTTCTACCGTTGATATTCTCTCTATTTCTTCGAATTTTTTTTCTTGACGGAGTTCTCTATTGATTTAGCTTCTTCTAAATCTTAATATCTCGATAATTATGGTATATTTTTTTGTTTTTAAGAATATAAATTTAGAGAGTCAATCTTGTATTATAATTACTGAAAAATTAACTCCATCAAAGAGTTTCCAACAAATATGTCTCTTCGTAAAATGTACTACAACAAAATTAAATTAAAGTAATGCATTGAATTGAATAAGCAATTTTTCAAAATTCGTGCACACATAAGTGTATTCTTTAATTCTACTATCTAATTGGGGAATGAATGTAATCATTAGTAAACAATCATCATATTATATGGACATCTTTATGAAGTTTATAAATCTAACACATTTAGATTTTGCTAGTTAACAAAATGGATCATGTCGTCGAGAAATTCGCAAAAGTTATCAAGCTAGTAACGCATGATGGTATAACTTTGTACTTGTTATCTACCAAGTGCTCTCTTTGGGTAAAAAAAAAAAAGGTTTATTGACCTTGATAATTAATTAATTAATTAATAATACTATATATTTTCATTAGATATCATATAATTTATGGCACAATGTTGAATAATTTAATTAGTTATCTGATATATATATATATTTTAAAAACAATTATTTCACTGTTGACTATCATTTCAGTTTATTGACTTCTTCAACTCTCTCAACTTTCCTCTCAGCTCATTGACAACAAATTTTCCCATACGACAGAACGCAGAATTCAAGAGTATACACCTGTGATTCCTTCATTATAAGTGTAAGAAAATACATTTCAGATATGAAGGAGAAAAGGGTATGCCAATTACTATTGATTGGAGAAAGAAAGGTGCTGTAACTCTAGTCAAAGATCAAGGCCAATGTGGTATGAACTCATTCTGTCATAAATTTGAACTTTGGTTCCTTATTCATAGCTTCAAGAACAATATCTCATCACTGAGCAATATTATTACTAACTTTTGAGATCATATAAGTGGCAAAATAACCTACAACTTAGAACTTTCTTCACTAAAAAGGAGAAATCAAACTATACATCACACAATTCATAGCACATGTCTATCTAATGATGCTGGAGCTTTCTACTTCAAGTATTTAAAAAGTATATCTTATACTCTATTTTAAATTTTAAAGTTTAGGATATTTCACAAATAGATCACAAAAGAATTATTTTTTTACAACGTCACTTTCTAAGTATTCTTATTCTAACAAGTCAACCCTATCGAAGATTCGTTCTCTACGAAAGAGCGTCTATTCTTTGTTTTAAAGGTAGAATAGATGTCCGTTCAACAATTTCCTAGTGCTCGATCATCGACACACATTCTGGCACCCGTTCAAAACAATATTTTCGAACATACGTCCATTTATTTTGAAGCAGACGTCTGTTCCCGAGTACGTTTGAAAATGCTACTTATGGGTGCCATAATGACATTCGTTCTTGAAAAATCGCCAAGAACAGACGTTCGTTGCTCGACCCTATAAAACGACGATTCGGTAGGTTGAGAAAATGGCACCCATTTTTTATATGGTCGGGTAACGGACGTTCATTCTTGAAATGTCAACAGAAACGGACGCCCAATCGTAAAGAACGAACGTCAAATAGGGTTGACTTGTTAGAATACTAATATTTTGAGAGTGATACTGTGAATAATAATTTTTTAGTGTCATTTTGTGAAATACCCCAAACTTTGGAGTTTAAAAATGAAAATTTTCCTATTAAATAACTACACGTTAGTTAATTTATATTTTTTTGTAGTTTATTCACCGTCTAAGTTTGAAATATTCTTACAATTAATTTGGCATTTAATTTTAATATAATTAAGAAATTTTGTTCCATGTTCAATTGTTAATAAAAAGTAATTATTATTCGCATAATAAAATTAAACACGTCAGAACCCCCTTCAAAATAAGGCGTTTTGGCTAGGGGTGAGCGTGGTCTGGTTCGGTCCATTTCACGCTCAAGATCAAATCGTACCAAAGGATTCGGGATTTTTATCCTGAATCCCGAAACTGACCGTTTAAGGGATCGGGACAGAACCAAAAATTCTAGTGCGGTCTTGATTTTTCCCACCATAATTCTAAATACAAATTATATTTCAACGAAAAGCAAAGATTATATCATCACAATTTTTAATCTTCGGTCAAGCATTTAGTCTAGACGATCTAACAGAATTAGAATTAACAAATAAAGATCATATGTTTTAACAGTAATTCCAAACTATTATAGCAAAACAACAATAATAAGTTACTAAAACACACCCATCAATTATCAAAACAAAAATAACAAATTAGCTAGAAAAAAAAATAAACAAAATCGAAAACCCGAACGGCAATGCTGAGCTAGGGCTACCGGCGGTAGCTTCAACACTTTGTGTCTCTGTGAGTCCGTGACCGTAGGAGATTGAGAGAGTGAGAGTGTCTGAATGAGAAGGACCGAGGGTGATTGGGCAAGGGCGAGTGGGCGAGGGTGAGGGCGAGGACGAGGGCAACTGCCTTTTGGTTATGGAATTGGAGATTGAAGATTGAGTGAAGGCCCGATTTTTTTTAGTATTCGATCTGGTCCTGATTTTTCGAGATTTTTGGCTATGGATAGAGAACTAGATCGAAACCGGTGAGATTTTGAGCTTTGTACCGAGTACAGGACCATAATTCAGCGAGTTGGGAACGAAATCAAACCGAAACCATCTGTATAATCTAGTTCTCGAGACATGGCCTAGTCCTTCCCTTCCATAATTCTAGCTTTCTTTAACCTTTAAAAGAATTGGACATTGCATTGAATTTATTTATTTAATTTAATTATATAAACTTTTTCTACTAAATTTGAAAAGCACATATCATAATTTTTCTTAAATGTATTCATTTCATTAATGTAATTTTTTTCATTTTAACCAATACATTAAATATTTTTCAATTTCTTAAAACATAAATTATGTGTACTAAGTAAATAATGACAAAAGACATATATTAGATAATCTACATTATAAGAAAACTCATTATAACTTTCCAAAGAAGTTAATAAATATTGAAAGAAATGTTGAACTTAGTGCAATATTTTTACCCTAATATAAATAATTATAAAAATAAATTAATCATATAAATGATTAAACATAGCTTCAGAAAATTATTTAGAAGTTGTTCATACTTAAGGAGACTTTTAAGTTACTATCATAAAAGTTTAAGGAATGTAAGTGAAATTTTTTCTTTTATTTCTTCGTTTACGTGTAGCAGTATGTCATGTGAACATAAGAACAACCGAATATTTTATTGATTGTGATGGTTCATCTCATACAAGTAAAAGTGCACAATCTTACATCACTTGACAGAGTAAAAATTAAGTTCTTTATAATAGTCTTTTCAAACCTAGTACAACATGTTTTGAGCTAAATTCAAAAATAAATTTGTCTGATCTCTGGACTAACGCAGACAATATTGTATTGGAAGTACCGAGCTTCTTCACAAATGGTATCAAAACTAATTCTCAACTGAAATGGTAACTGATGTAGACGTCGGATCTCAAGGGGAGAAGATTGTGATAGTCTGTTCTGTGAAGACAAGAATGACCCCAATATTATGTTGATTGTAAAACATCAATTCATACTATTAAGGGTAAACAATATCATATCGTTTGAGAAAGTGAAAATTGAATGTTTTATAATTAGAGTTCTTATTACTACCTAATACAACGTGTTTTTAGTAACACCAATAACAAATCTGTGCAAGTTCTGACTCAAAGTGTACAGTATTGTATTTGGAATACTATAGAACTCCACATTAAGTGCTCTAAAAGAAAACTTCTTTGGTGGAATAATAACTTATTTAGAATATCTTCATTCTTAGTAGTTACACTATATAACAAAAAAAGACAGAATGTCCATGTCATGTATGTGTGGAATGAATTCAATTCTCATTTAATTTTATTTTCCATTAGAAGGAGCTCGTATGTTTTCTGCAATATCCCTTTGTGAATATTCTACCCGTTCGAAAAAAAATTATTTAAGAAATAATGCTAATTGTATACTCTTAAACTCAGTCTCTTACGTTTTCTTTTTCCATTTATGGGCGTAATTGATAGATAATTTAAATATTTAAAAATTATTATAATTTTATAAATTTCTCTATAACTAACACTACCATTGTAAAGTAAATTCTCTATCAAATCTATAGAAGTTTCATTCTAAAAGTACATATATTGTTCATGTATTTGTAAAATTCCACGTTCAAATAACCTTTGATTTTTTTTACTAAAAATTAAATATAATTTTTGTATTAAAAAAGTAAAATTACACGTCACACGTTAATTGACGTAACTAATATAATAATTAAAATAAGTAACTAATTGAGAATTAAAGAAATAAAAATAACATTAATTTTTCTAAAATTATTCCATTTTTACTCTCATAGACTAGAAAAAAACAGGACACATTCGAAACCAATTTCATGGAATTGTTTCATAAACAAGGAAAATGCAATGATTTCATGTCGTGTTCTTGATTTCAGGAAACAACCAAATAAGAGCATCTAAAAGGCCACCCACCAATTTTATTCCATCTCTCTCTTAAATAATTGAAGATGCCTCAACGCGTCACAATCACATCATGTACCATAAATTAATCCAATTGTCATGTTTTGATGCATAAAATTGTTGTACCTTGTGACCTTCATATCATGTGTCATCTTGCCCCATTGATTATATTATTAAATCCCCACCCATAAAACACTCATATTTCACGTCAAAAATTTGTATTGGAAACCCAGAAAGAGCAGAGCTTTTTATAAATATTAAATATTACAACGTCTATTTATCACTAGTTTAAGTGCAGGTAAAAGTTCGTGACAAATTAAAGAAAATATCTTCACGTTAATCCCGGGTTCAATTTTTACTCCAGAAGTCATAAGATAACGAAAATTTAGTGAGTGACACGTGAAAAATTAAATTTGACTAAATAGATATGTAATTTTAAAAATAAATAAAAATATTGAAATATATATATTTAAATGACAAATGATAAAAATTCTTTCACCTATGGTTTATGGAAAACTAAGTAAATAGAAAAGAGTGATGGTTAGATATGGACATATGGGCCTCAAACCTAATAACCTATTCCATTCTTGGTTCATGCTTTATCTCCTCCCTTCACACACACACTAACTAGGTCTTTCAAACCCTTCTTACTCTTCTTTTCTCTCCTTTTCTCCTTCTTCTCTCTCTTCTTCTCTGCCTGTAATTCCACCTCCATCTTCAAACACACCTGATCAAATATAACAACAACCCACGTTCGAACATAGATGAATTTGTTTGTAGTAAGTGTTGTAGTATGTTATGATAAGTCTAGTCGAGAATGACATATCTTACCTTTAGTAGACGATCCTCCATCAGGTCGAGCCTCTCGATGAGGCTACCCTTGATCTCGGTTTCCATGACTACGTTGTTGATCGGACGGCAATGCTTCTCCAGGCTCTTCGGGGAGAGATCGTCGCTGGTTAGGGTCCCGCTCGTCGGAGTCGATGCACATGAACTCTTGGGTGATCTGCTGTTAACTCCTCTCATTTCCTCCAGCTGCCTCAACTACACACGACAGACTTTTGATTAATTAAACTTAAAAATTAGAAGGATTATTAACGTGGAGTTCACTTACCATAGTATCCAAACGATCGATCCTAGAAAGGATCGGCTCTTCAGCTGTGGCCGCAGCCATTTCTTCTCCTCTATCTAACTGTTCTGGTTTTACGGGTCGTACTTATGTATAATAGAGGTTGAAGAAGAAGGTGAGGTGTTGGCAGACACGTGGCGAGTAGAGGGAGATGGAAGAGTGATAAAGTTTGAAGGCACACGTAATAGTAGGCATGCAGAGGATGAGCAGTGGGCACGTAGATCAACAGCAAAGGACATTCAATATTTTATCCATTTACGCCGACTTTAGGTTTAGCGACAAACTCAACCCAAATCAAACAGATGCTTGTTCCAGTAAATTATTTTTATATAATAATATGATGAAATGTGCTCATAACTGACCCAGTTCATAGTTTTAACCTTATCTTTTAAGTAGATAAATCGCCCGTGTCACGTTTTCAAAAATAAGATTGAACTTGTTAAAATATTATTTTAGTTGGACCGGATTTGGATGTATACCCGCTATATTGATTCGTTTCTCGACTCTAAACTCGAGCTTGGTTATGAAACTCAGATCGAACTGAACTATTGGCCCGGTTTTCTTTTACGTCTGGAACTTTTAGTCAAATGAAGCTTTTATTGATGATCTTTGGGTACAACACCTTTATCAGTAATCTTGCAGTCGAAAAGAGACAAATGAAACTGAAACAAGGCGGTAGTAGTCACATGCATGAAAATCAAAAGTAAGAAAGTTAAGGAGCAAATTGATAATATTTCTAACTGAATGTATCCTCACTAAACTAATCTGAAAAAAGATAACTCAGGAGTTGTAGAGCTCAGCACTAGAAAACAAATGACTAGCAAACACCACAACTGCATACACATGATGATACAAGGCATGTGGGATAAAGAAGCTTGTACCGAAATACGTCTCAGAAGCATTTCCGATGGACGACAGAGGGTCCGATTTCATCGTAGTCTGCTTTGGTTATATGCTGATTTTGAGGGAAAACAACTTTGGCAAGAATTGCACCTCCGACCCATGCCGAATACAAGGACAGAGTTTCTGGCATATATTCGGGAGGCTGTAACAAACAGAAGATAGATTGATTAAACAAGCCCTCCAAGCCTGAGAACCATAGCAAGGATTACAAACATTTAAAGCAATTTGTGTTTGTAAATAAACTGATTCTGGTTATTTGTTCTTTGGCCATTAATCTTATTACCTTCACTAGAGTCGGTCGAATAGACGATGAGCATAGGCTCGCCTCCCTCTGAAACCGATCTTCAAAACCTATAGTAGACGAAATATCACCATACATCGACAGTTACATGGTGCAGTAACAATTTAAAACTAAAGAATGTCAATCGCGAAGTAAACAGCCACAACTTCCAATTTCAAGCTTTCCACGTCCATATGACAACCCAACACAATATCTTACCATATAAATAATAGGAAGCCAATTAGAACATTGCTTAATCATGTTTCAAAATAGTTATAACACTGCTTAATTATTTTCTCAATAAACTAAAAGTAGGAATTGAACGTGGGTATGCCTCAGAATTGGTAAATTTTATTCATGACATGATGCATTGAAAAAGACATGGGAAAAAAATCGAAGTCATCAGAAACTAGTAACGACTCTGCCAAGACAAAGTGAGAAGAGATACATGATCAGTGGAAGTCAACATAATCAAAACCCACCAGTCATAGAAGCAGTGCCACCGCAAAGAACTGTATTTTCCAGAAGTTGCCTGTGATTGTCAGATGACACGGTAGAAATAGTCCGAACTAGCTGCTCAACAATACCATGAGCTTCTAAACCTAATATAGATGGTTGAAATAAAGCCTCCCCAACAGTATATCTTTCCCGTCCAATTGTTATCACCTGAAATTATAATTCAAATACTAAAACCACAAAGCATAAAAAGAAGTTTAAGAGTTGTCGATCCTGACAAGGATTGCATATGCTGCTAGGTACAGGAAAAAAAGTACTTAACTTTGAAGATAAACAAATAGTTATGCAAATAAGTAACTTCTCAAGGAGGGCGGGATTGAGAATTGCCTCAAGTAGAGCTATAACATACACACATTGTTCTAAATTTCTTTTCAAAGGATATTCCAAACCTTTTCCCCTTAAACATACATTTTCCATTTAAGAATCTCCATTAACCTGTATAATAAAATATATTATCCTTTCATAAATCTTTGAAACTCATTCTGTTTTAGAGATCAAAATTACCCCTACACTGTGCAGCTCGTTTTTTTATTATTAATCAAGAAATGTAAATGAAGAAAAAATTTAAGAAAAAAAAACAGACAAGAATGAACATCTGCCATGCACATGCATGCGTGGTGTTTACCGAGTTTGATAATGGAATATACATGACTATAATCTTAATGACTAGGTTCAAATGGCTCAGAATAACTGACAAAAAGTCAAACAGATCATCTAAATCTCAAAATACAAGAAAGAAAAAACTTCAAGGCTAACCTGTCCATCAGGAAGGATATGTTTCTCAGTCTGGTATGAAGTTTGTGTTTTCTTATAAGCAACATCATCTTCAGCACAACATGAGTATTGCTCTTTTATTTTCTCCACATCATTCATATTGATATTTACTGAGGGATTGGATTTTTTGAGTTCTAGAGCAAGTAATCTTGTTAGATCAATGCCTCCAATTTCAAATCTTCTCGAGGCAATGTGATGAACAGCACCTTCAATAACTGGCGCAATATCTAGAAAAAAATTTCAATAGGACAGCATTTGAGAATTATTTAAATTCTTGAATATTCTCTAATAGATATATGAGAAGCTTACTTTTTTAGAAGACTTCTCAACAATATAGCAGAAGAGGAAAACTTTTAGATTTCACAATGACATCACCTTTATAGTTTCATGGCTCGACATTCAGTTTTTTCAGCGATAAGAAATATTTTAAGTAAAACATAAGTACAAGACTGTGAGTCAAGGAAGATGCTCAAAGTTCGTTTTTATCGACATATACTTGGTATATATTATAGCTCTAACTAAAAACACAAAATTTGACGAAAAGAACTTTTAAGGAATGCAACATCCTTCTTTCATTTTGTAAAACAGGTTCTATTCTTTGTATTCTAAACGCACCAAAAAAGGCAAAGAAGTACCAATTTTCATTGTGATTCTTCTCCCATTCCAACATAAAAAATGTCATTGTCCTCGGCATAACCCAAAAATCAGGAACTATCCCCACACCTACGTCTAGATAGAGGACACAAATGGACAAACTAATAAAAGATGGTTGGCATCGTCTTCATCTCACAATACAAAAACAATGTGACAGAAACACTTCTTTACAGTCTTTACTAGCTGTCCAATGGGAAGAATCGAAGTTTCTCAAAGTGGGTGCATGGGACAAACCAAGACACATTACATGGCCCAACCCATGAAAGAGACTAGAGACAAGATTTCACTAATAGTAACAAAAAATCTTATTGGACAAGTTTCAGAACCCTAATATCCTTTTGTTTGGGTCAGCCTTCAAAATAAGGCTTGCTATAATATAAGATCACCCTAAATACTTTGGTCTTCGTAACATCTAAATGCAGAGGTTTATAACCACAGTTTTTTGAACAAGCTAAATCATAAATTTTAGAGTCCAAATTTGATCACGAGCACGATAATTACATAGATGAAAGTAAAACATAGAAACAAGTACACATCACCAATTCTTTTAACACTGCAACTATCCAATTATGATAGTATCGATTTCTTTAATTGAGGGTAAAAAAGAATAACAAATCACTCATTTAAGAAAAACTAGAGTTTTAGAAATGATTGAAATTTTTCATACAATACCATAAACAAAAGATTTCACTATAAAATTTAAAGAGACATCTAACAATAGAGCAAGCTTAAGACACATAACATAAGTTCGTTCAGACATTAATTTACCAAGTTTCCCATGACCAATATCAACAGTGCATCCAGAAATTCGTCCTACAGCATATAGTGAGAGTACAGATTGCTCTGAAGCATAAAATCCGGAGATGTTGAACGTCTCAAACATCAGCTGCACAAGCTGTTCCCTAACAGCCTGGAAAAGATAAATCATCTTTATATTTTTCTCAGCAAAACAATGAAGAAGTATACTTATAATAGGTAGAAGTTTGAAAGTCATTAGTTTCATTTGACAACTAAACATATTTGTAGAAGAGAGAAAGGGGGCAAGTAACAAAAGAATCCATGAAGAATGAATTGAAGGTACAAGCCACAACTTCAAAATTATAAATTTTATGATAAGGGTAGATATTGCTCCAAATAATAGCATGAAGAACAATTAAGAGGTGAACGAAACAGGTGCTTGCCGTAGGCCATAAATGGACTATCTGACCTTGGGAGTAGAAAGTGGATCTGTAAATAATATCTGTCCTTCATTACCCATCTCCCATCCGAGGCCAGAGTATAGAACATGGTTTAACAAATCTTCCATAGCATCCCAATCTTTTATAAAACCTCGCTCAACGGGATCAATAATTATATCTTCGTGTAGTGAACCATCAGCCACTGTTCCATCTTCGGACATACGTTGCATTTGAGTGGGAATAATCTACATCACATGGGGAAAATGAGAACAAATAGAACTGCCTATTTGTACTCTTTGGCCAACTACATTACGAAAGTTTAAACAAAAAGCGTTCTTGTCAAGCAACTGATATAACTAGCTAACATGTACACATATTTAATTGGTATTGAAACATCTTGAGCCTCAGAACGAGAGTAAACTTTCGCATCCCAATTTGAAAGGGGGGATTCACTCAAAAATGAAATTTAATCAGCAAACCCCACCAAATACACGCTAAACAATGATGACCCTGATAAGTTAACTGCGTTTCCAATCGAAATGGTTAGAAACAAATTCACTTTCCGAGGACCACATCCGGTAAGACTCGCCCTAGAAAACTAACTTGCAAAAGAAAGCTTGCCCAAGCAGTTAAATATTACACGATCGGCTTAAACTAAGTAATATGGAACAAATAAAATAGTCACGAAAACCTTCTTCTATCATTACAAGTAGTTCAAAGCTACAGGACAGCATGAAACGGGTTACAGTTGAAAATACAACTTTTTTTAAATAGAAACTCGAAATTGATATCTGTCAGTTTTTTGTGTTACTTCTCTCCCCAGGTAACTTGCCCAAACTAATTCAGACATAAAAGAAGAGGGCATTACCATAGAAGGAGCCTGATCCGGAATGGCGGTTCCAGCTTTCAGGAGTTTCGAGCCAACGTCGACAACCGCTGCTTCCATTTAGCTATAACTTACGAAAAACCCAAGATTTTCGATCTTTAGTTCAAGCAATCCGTAGAACCTGTTTAAAAAGTGGAAGCAGAAGGTGGTTCTATTCCTATATCTCCTACGCCATGCCTGCCTTTGAATACGAGCTAAACCTCCCAGGCGTCTAGCGGAGAGACAGGGATGAGAAAACCCCAAGTAAAACAAAGAAACTTAAACGTGACAAAATTTTATTGGTAACAATAAAAGTGTAAAGTCAAAAAAAAAAGTGTTAAGTTAAAAAATAAACTCTTAAATTACGATAATTTAGTTTCATTAACAAACTAATCATTGACTTATTTTAATAAACAAACTCGTCTTTGCCATTTATTTTACGTTAAAATTGAAAATAGATGTTCGAAAATAAAAGCAAGTGTCTACCAAGGTCGTTTGATCCCTTGCATTTTTTGAGCGTCTATCTTGGACTTCCTAAAAGACTGTTCTCGAGATACTTTTTTCACTCTTTCATTATCAAGTGTCCGTTGTCAACTCTGAAGTCTACTCTCAAGACACTTTTTCTACTGTACATTTTACGCTCGTTCCTAATTTTAACAAAAAATTTAAATTAGTTTTATGGTCAACTTATTATTATTCCATGGTTTAAAGATTGTTTTTTAGTTTTATCTTAAAACGAATTAAAGCATTATATAGTTTTGGTCATTCAATTTAAACATAGTTTGTTGAGAAAAGTAGTCTATAAAATTCGATTATGCAGCGGATAAATTTCTTTTTCTATCTTTATATGATTAAAATAGATTATTATACCAATTGGTAATATGACATAAAATAACAAAATACTGAATTTAACGTAGTTCGACAATATGTCTACATCCATTAGACGAAAATCTAATATGATCTTTCACTGTCAAATAATGGATGTACTATAATCTTTTCTAGAATAAACTAGAAGAAATAACAGCAAGAGCGATTAATCTTGAGATCAATATTCTCGGTAAATATATGAAAAAAATAGCAATATCACCATCTGACTCAGGACACAACCTGAGTCACTTTTGGCCTTCAATAATCGAAATCGATAAAATTGTAGATCTCAAATGGAAAAGAATTGACTGTTTGATCTTGCACACAAAGATCGGAAAACCCGAAGAAAAATCCATTTTCTTCGCTCTTTCTCTAGCCAAATCTCATTCCTCAAATTCTCTCACTCTATATTATTTTCATTGTCTTCAATCCCCTTTTAAAAATCATTTATCTCTATCTCTTTATTTTTTATTAATATTATTTTTATTATGTGGGTTCACCTCATAATAGAGATAGAATCCAACAAATCTCAAGTTTCTTCTTAAGCAATGACTTTGTTATTGTAATAACTCGAAAAATTTCAGATTTTTAAAGTTAATTTCTGAAATTTTTAATTTAATTTCAATTGGAGTTTCAGAAAATATTTTAACAGGTAAATTAAGTCATAGAACTCAGAATCTAATTCTAGTGATGGTTTTTGAAATTTTAAAGTCGGGAGGACAAGAATTTAACGAAGTTAAGGACGATAAAAACACGTGAGGGCATTTTGATAATTTAATCAATTAAAACAAAAAAAAAATAATAAATTATATGTTAAGTGGAATGGCTTCACGAAGAAGCCATTCCACTTCGGTGTTCTGCGAGTCAAACGCCTGAGAGAGATGCAAGCGAGAGAGTGATTGGGGAGGGGGGCGAACTGCCGGTGGTCGACCACCGGGGGAGAGACGTGACGTGCTAGATAGTTCCGGCGAGGCAGAAACTCGGCGGGAGTGGGTTTTTCTCGAGCTAAAAACACAGGTGAGTTCTCCTCTGTGTTAATTTCTATCGACCAAATTTGGAAGCTCAGTCATTCTTGAGTTTCCGACGATTAGAGCTCGTTTTTTTGTGGGGTGTTTTAGAACCTAGTGTGTGTGTGTGTGGCTCGGCCCTTCCCGCGATAGAACCGAATGAGAAACAAGGAGTTCTTTCTTTCGGTCTTGTCCTGCTTTGATGGCCGAGCGTGGAGTTGCTTTTGCTTCTACGTTTCAGGGATTTTGTGCTAAAATTTAGGAGGAATAGAGGTGAATTTCAGGGTTCAATGAGCCGGTTGAAAAAAATGCACGGTTTTGGGAAGAGAACCGTGAGAATTTTTGTGTTGCCATGCTGTTTTCTAATTAGGAACCACCAAATTGTTAATGTATGCATTGGTAAACCGAAATGTAGATGTTCGGGGAAGAAATTGGCGAAATTGGACCAAAGATGAGATTTCGGATATTTTTCGTATAAGAACAGTTCTGTTTTTGGGGATTTTGATGAGGCTACGATTAATCGTTTTAAATTCTGTTTTAGTGGGTTAAAATAGGGGGTTAGAGGAGCGTTTGGCCGCTGGAATCGTTCGATTCCGATATCCGACGCAAAAGTTATCCACGTCGGAAGTTTATGTCATATTTTGGTCCAAGTCAAATTAGTGAGCGTTTTTCGTAGAATTTCGACATGTGATAGTAGCATGGCCGTTTTTGATGTGTAAAACTAGTTTTGAGTGAGTTTTGGTTGAACAAAACAAAAATGTGAATTGGATAAAAAGGGCAGATTCGGTTTCGGGATTTTTCCACCTAGCTGCGGCTTACCGTCTTAAAATCCGTCTTACTATGTCAAACTAATTTCCTAAGGGGACGTTTAGCCACTTGAATCATTCGAGTCCGTTGATGGACGCAAAAGTTATGCGCGTCCGAACTTTAGGCTGGTTTTCGGACGAACCACATTGGTGACTCGTTTTACCTGAAATTTCATGGATTTAGTTAAGGAATGTCATTTTAAATTATTTAGTGAGTTTTGAAGTAAAGATTGATAAGTGAATTGTTTGCGTTTTAGGTTGATGCATTTTTGGAGAAGCTGTGCGTCGAGCGAGCTTAGGATGCCAAGTAGTGCATGCATGCATTTTGCCCAAGTGGGCCTACGCTGTAGAACTTTAGGGTTTATGTGATTGATTGTGATGTGTGTGCGTATTGTTTGATATGCATCATTTTTTTTTTTAAAAAAAGGGAACGAAAATGTTTTTGAGCATGTTTTGAGTATGTGGTGAGACGCGTGGCGGTCGTACCGCGGATCCTGCTAGTGTGTGGGCCGGTGCGTAACCAACCGCGGATTGCGTTCGAGGAGTGGGCCGGTTGGACCGTCACGCGGCGTGAATGTGTTGACGGTGAGGGTGATGGACAGTGGTACCGCAGATCCTACTAGCGTGTGGGCCGGTGCAACACCAGTCGTGAATTCCGCTCGAGGAGTGGGCCGGCTGGGCTGTCGCGAAACGTGTGTGTGTGGCAATTGTGGCCTCGTGCTGGGGAGGCTGGGACGGGGGCGACGTGTCAGGGTGTAGTGTGGCGCGAGGTACATCCTCAGCCTGATGTGGTTGCTGTGTGGTGATGTGTGTGTGTAGCTTGTGGGCCTCGTTGCTGGGGAGTCTGGGACGATGGCGACGTGTCAGAATGTAGGGTGGCGTTAGGTTCCTCCTTACCCTGGTGCGGTTACACTACCCGTCACAGATGTGACAATATGAGTGTGAGTGTAGAGACTGCATGTGATAGGATTGCATTGTCAGCTTTTACTTTCATATCGCATTACTTACTGAGCGTTAGGCTTATGTTGTGTGTTCTGTGGTGTAGGTGCTGACGATACTGCTGGTGAGCCTCGAGAGCCTAGTCCAGAGGCGTAGGATGGTTGGCGGCGTGCACCCGAGGCACCGGATGGTGAATTTTTGTTAGGGCGACCCGACCCGTGGTGGTGATAGGTGATAGTGGATTTATCATTTCATGTTGGGTAATTGTGTAGATAGCGAGGTTGTATAGACATTGATCTTTTGAGATTGTATAGAGGGGTTGTAGTGTTTTGGGGGACTTTCTTCATTTGTATTTGATGGGTTCTTGTTGTCTTCTTACTCTGATTTGGTTATGGTGATTTCTCTGGATGATGGATAGATAAATATTGTTAGATTATGGTGAATTGTGTGCAGGGTTTAAATTTTTGGGATAGTCAGTTTTTAGCCGTTACTCTGCCAAAATTTTGGGAGAGAGGTTAGGAGTCGAGGAGATAAGAAATAGGTTGAAGTGTGAACAGTAAATGCTAGAAAAAGGTAGATGAGCTTGGAAGTGCGGCGTGATCGCAGGTGCGCGGGGCACGCGGCCATGCGGGTGCACACGGGTCATGCGGCGCCGGGTGAGGGCGTGCGCGCGGACATGCTGTACATAGGCAGGGTGCGTGGGGCACGCGGCGCTGTGAGGGTGCGCGAAATACAGTGACGTTGGGTTGGCACGTGCGGCACCGCGAGGGTGTACGCGGGGTGTCGGAGTGGGGACGTGAGTGCTTGGGACCGAACTGGGTAGTTTGTGGGGTGCGTGAGATTTTTTCCTAGGATTTCAAGTTTTACCGTTTTATCTCAAATTGTTTTAAATGGTTTTCTTTACCGCTGCGTAATTTTATGTTGAGGACTTCGTGTTTCCTCTTAGGGACGCGAGTTGTTTTTCGAATCGAGTCGAAAAATTTTCATACTCACAAATGTTCTTTTGAAAATGATTTGAAAACGAAAGGGGTATTGAATTGAGGTTAGTTATGTCAAGTGTTAGTGTGTGTGTGTGTAGTGTGTAGATGCACTATAGCGCACCGGGAACGTGTGGGTTCTCGAGGTGTTACACATTTGAAGTGAGTGATTAACTTAGCAAAGAGCTTGTACTAAATGTGATGCATGTAAAACTTGTTTTGCTGTTCATCTCAAACCATGATCAAAATGTCGTACATGGATTTCAAATACGCTTTCAAAAGAAATCTTTTTTCAATATTTTAAGAAATAGACTCTATGAGCCATTGATAAGAAAAAGAAAGGTTACACAATGACCCATTTGACACATTACCAAAGAAATGCAACAATCTGAATACAGACAGCACCTAATGAGCCAGAAGAAAGTAAAAGCAATGACGATTTGAAGATCCAACGACTTCACCTCAAATGGCCCGTGAACAATGGTCAGCGATGCCACCACCCGTAAATCAAAATCAACAAACATATCATGATCACGTTTAGAGATTCAAAATCTAAGAAACGCATCATCGTTCTATTTTTGTAATGTGCAAACAAAATATCTTCACACAACACAAGATGCGTTAGATAGTTTTGAAATGCTTTGAACACTGAAATATTCCAAAGTATCAAGATGATTCATCATCCAGTATATGTATCACAATAATAAATGAAATATCATGCGTCAATGATAAACGTGTAAAACATACATATACATAAATAAATGCAGACGTTCTGGCGACCATAACTCGTCAGGTTTTCCATATGTGATAACTCAAAAAATTAAGGTTTGAAAATTACGCAATATAATGCAAAACAATATAAAATCGTACCTCGACTACGATCATTCTTCTTACCAACAAGGGTGACTCTCGAATATAGCCTCGTAATTTGTGGAGTCGTTAGAACTTATCACAAAACCGATGTCAGGAATATCTCTTTAAACCACTAATAGAATACATCAATAATTTATATACCAGGACTAGAAACTCAAACAGAAAATAACTACAAACGACCACGAACATTGTTGAGGTGACAATTTTTCATTAAATATAACACTACGGGACATTCGGACTTTACAGGGTTCGACGCTTTAGAGCAGGAGTAGACCCTAGTTCATTGCTATATTTGAAAGAGGTCGAACGCACTCATAGAAATTGTTTGCGCTTAGTGTGAGTGTGCTTGGATCTCATTCTCTAAGCGACTTTGGTAGAAATTGTCTTGCTTTTTCTCTTTCTGTAGGATCCATCCAATATTACAGAGGGTAAATATCAATTTGCTTTGACACCTTGTACTTAATCTCTTTATTAGTTCACACACTCCCCTTATTCCAGTTAAATTTACCGTGTGCATCGCACATAGTTGGAAGAAATCACCGAGGGCTTCTTCTTCCTCGTAGCTAGTCATGTTAAACGAGCCGGCCGAGCCGAGCCGAGCCAAGCCTGAAAAGGCTCTGCTCACCGAGCCTGTCGAGCCTAACGAGCCGAGTCTAACGAGCCTGCCGAGCCTAACGAGCCGACCCAAAAAAATTTTCAACCCGAGCCGACTCGTGAGCCACGAGCTCAACGAGCCGATCCGAACCGAGCTCAACAAGTCGAGCTGAGCTCAACTAGCAGAAATTATATAAATAAAATTATTTTATATAAATATATTATATATTTTGTTAATTTCCAACCGAAATAAATCATAAATTTATTCAAAATTTAAATAATAGACGCATTTAAGAATTTAGTCCTACCAAATACAACAAAATATAGCGAAAATAGGTGAAAAATAACATACCTCACGTCGCAGGCCGATCATTGGCATCACCCTCACGTGGATCACCCTCTCGTGGATAAGTGTCTCGTTGAAGTTCACATGATCTCAATAGATGGTCTGGAAAGATTGGTAATGCTGGATTCAAATTGTTATAATGATTATTTACAGCTCTCACATATCGTGCAAAAAAGGCTGTCTGCTCAAGCGAATGATTTTGCATATTCCTCAACCAATGTTCGATGCGATTATGTTCACGTGATAACTGTGATTGTTGATTGGAAATATTTTCTAACCTTTGTCTTACATCGTCTTCGAAACTGGTTTGTTGAGCAGTCAGATTGGTAAACATTCGATTTTGTTCGATAGTGAGATTTTCCAGCATCCGTCCTATATCGTTGGTTGAATAAGAGCGAGGTGGCACGGCAGATGAAGAAGCGCCTTGATCAGCTGGCATGGTTGATTGACTTTCGTATCGCCGTTTTCGGCAAGCCTCGACACGTTCTCTTTTTGTCTGCACTAGGCTACTTTGCGCACCTGTCATAGTACCATCTTTGCTGCGTCGGATACGAGGCAACGGCATTAGTTGAGCAGGAATCTCAACATTAGCATCATACTCAATAAATCCCAATCCATTGTGTCTATCGATGCCATACGGCCACTTAGCAATTCTTGAAATATTTGTGGAACTATAAATTTTTTGCTGTATCCAAGTCTCATCAGTTGATCTCATAGGTACATTCTGTGCAGTGCATAGATGTGTGATGAGTACAGGGTGAATATGCCCAGCAGTAGTGGAACCCTTGCTATATGCACTGATATTATTGTGAATAATTCGGCCGACGTTTATGGATCGACCAGTGAGAATGCAATATAAGAGCACTGCCCGCTCTTTGGTTAGCTCAGAATTTTGAGACGTAGGCATTAAGTTTCCTCTTATGAACTTACACCAAGCTTGAGCATAACAATTGAGACAATTTATAATCAAATGTAAAGGTTGAGTTGCATTGACTACCAAGTAAACCCATTGTGAACCTCGGTGTCCCATTTCTTGTATAATCATTTCATAATCGGGACCATCTTCCATCGTTGTATGATAATCATCTTCATTTAAGTTTTCCAAACCAAACTTGGCATTAATGATCTCCGCTGAAAACTCTACCATCTTGTTGCGAACTTGAACGGTATCATCTGAATTTGATGCCCTCAAGTTTGCATAGAATTCCCGAACAATATTCACATTTGCATCACCACCTAATACAGCAACATTTTCCCATTTTCTTTGCTTGACAATATCTAAAATATCTCCATCTGACTCGGAAGGTTGAAATTGAATTTCACATATAATAGGTTTATTCTTTGCCATGAAATCCATAAAGTATTTCCTTGCTTCAGAGTTGACGAATGAGTGATCGATTTGTCTTCCTGAAACTGAGCTTGAAGAAGCTTTTAAAAGTTTTGGCGGCATTTTCGATCTGTAAGCCATATATTATAATGTACAACCGAAAGTTTAGAATTGAGCCATAAAAATCAAACAATGCTTTTTAGAATTTAGCCAATTCAATAATTCCACAACAATGCAATAATTCCACAAAATCATTTAATTAGGTGTAACACCCACAATTCAAACCAACCTCAACATACAAGTCAATTCAATCAAACCAATTCAGCAATAAAAATCAAATAATGCATTCAGCACAAAACAAATTCATCAACATGCGTAGAGCCGAACGATCGCACCCTCTAGGGTGCCAGTCGACTAGGGCACTCGGCTGTCATCGATCGGCTGATCGATCGTGCCTTGGCGTGCGATCGATCGGCTCCCCCCTCCCGCGTACACAGCAGGCCAGTGTGCGTGTCGCCGCGCCCTACCGAGCGAGTGGTGCGCGACCTAACAGGAATTGGCGCGCGACCTAGCGGGAATTCACTAGCCCGAGTGCCCAACAACCGAACTAAAAAAATTTCAAATTGTGGAAGAAAATAGAAATATATAACATGTGGCTCTGCTCTGTGGTCGAAAGGATCGTCTGAGGGTGTACTCGATACTCGGGAGCGATTTGAGGTTTTCAGATTTGGGGATCGGCTGAGGGCATTTATCTAAAATTTTAGATAGCCGATCTGTAACGCCCCAAATTTTAAAATCCCCAATTTAAAAACCCTAATTTGAAACCCTAGAAATTATTCCCAAAATTTGAGTTAAAATCGAGCGTTAAATTTTCAGCTTAAAACATTTTCTTAAAATCTTGAATAAAAATCATTAAATGCGCGGAAGCTGTAATTAAAACAATAATTAAACTTATTCGAAATAAATGTAGAATTATAAATAATTCATAAAAACTCTAATAATAAAATTCAACATAATTTATTCGAAGTTAAAATAAAAACCGAAATACTTTTAAAAACTGAAACATAGTATTTTAAATTCCTTTCTCGGGAAAATCAACATCTTCTTCTGTATGTTCGTTTGCCACTGGGAGATTCTCGATCGCAGCTAGTTCTTCCTCAGATAAAAACTCACCTACATCACAAAATTATTTAAAATATGAGAATTAACTCAGCAAGTAAAAATACGTGCAAGGGTCAAAATTTACATTTACTTTTACCGAATCCTGATTACAGAACTAGTTGGTACTTATTTCCCAACCTTAGACTCAGCCATCTCATTGTCGTTCAGGCTTTGTCAACTTACTTTCGATCAAGCTCACCATCTCATTGTCGTTCAGGCTTTTACTATCACATATTTTCCGTCAATTCCATTATTTTCATGCACATACAATATATCCTACCAATTTTATCTTTATACTATTCTAAGTCAATGCCGAAACATGCGTGCTCAAATATCAACTCGTGTAATAAAACAGTTATAAGAAAATAATATAATATCTTGTGATGTAGGGATAAAGCCAAAACATGAGAAAACTATATTTTTACTTACTTGGATTCCGAGCGGTATGGATATCGGGATTTGTTTACTATTTCAGATAATATCCTGCTCAAATAGAATCTTTTGTATTAAATTTCTACTTAATAAATCCAATTTCAAAGAAATTTGAGCAGAAATTCCTTACGTTGTTCTCTTGGGTCAGATCGGGTTGGTTGAATCGTTTTGATGACTTCCGAGATATTTCCTACTTAATTCCAATGTCGATATTAAAATCCAACTTAATTAATTCCAACTTAAAAGAATTTGGACAGAAAATTCTTACCGTTTTAATCTTGGATCGGTTCGATCAGATTCGGGTCGAAATTTGGTTTGGGTTTGGTTCGGGTGAAGAGTGCCGGTTTGGGTCAATTGGGCCGGTCCGGGTCAACTGGGCCAATCTGGGTCAACCTGGGCCGGTCTGGTCAATTGGGCCGATCTAGGTCAACTGGGCCTGTCTGGATCAATTGGGCCGATCTCGGTCAACTGGGCCGATTCGGTTTGGTTCAGCTGATCCTTCTAAAAAAAACTGGTTCTGGTTTTTAAATAAAACCAACTCCTTTCTTTTTCCTGTTCTACCGAGAGAGAGAGAGAGAGAGAGAGAGAGAGAGAGAGAGAGAGAGAGAGAGAGAGTAAGTGAGTGAGTGAGCGAGAGATCATGAGTGAGCGAGAGCGAAACCGAGAAGGATAGAGCGAGGGAGAGCTTACGCTATTGAGGAAAATTGTTTGATCGAAGGGTGCTTTCTGCTGTCGCGAAGTGAAGCTCAACTGAGAAGAGTTTTGCCGTGTCGGAGAGGCTTGCAGCGTCGGAGGCCGGGGTAAGTACTCCTCTTCTTGAAGGACTCGGGAGGGAGAGCTGATGTGCTTTCCTCCTTCATGAGTACCTCTATTTATAGGAGAGGTTTGCATCCTGCTTCTCCAAGATTTTCGAGTTTCACTCGGATTTCCCGGTTGTTATCTGGTTGGCGGTAGATTTTTGGTTGAGTGGTTATTCAGTTAGATCCTGAATACTTCCCTCATAACGTCCAGGTTCATCCCAGATTTATTGCTGAAAATCAGCAATCCGATCTCTAAATCGGATTTCCCAAGATATTATTTTAATGGAAATCCAATATTCTTTTTGTACCGGGATGATTTTTAGGCTAGGTTCATTGGATTTGTTTCCCAAAATTCAGGTTGTGATTTAGGGAATTTGAATTTGAATTTCCAAATTAGGTTTGATTTGAAAATTTTAAATTTTGAAATTTGAATATTGAATTGATTTGGGAATTTCTAAATTTGAGAATAATTTGAAACCCTACATTGTTACACGATCACTCGCCCCTTAAGGCGATTGATCGGCTATCATTCTGTTAAATTATAGAACGAGAGTGAGTGAGAGTGGGCCGACTGATCGCGTAATGCGACGATGTATCGGCTCACTCTCCATGAAGGTCGAATGGTCGATTGTCACTACCGAGTGACAGCCGATCCATCGCCCCGTCAGGGCGAGTGATCGGCTGTTGTAATGAAAAAAACATTCTAAAAAATACAGACTGAGAGCCGATCACTCGCCGGTGGGGCGATGGAGCGGCTGTCACTCTGAAAATTTTGTACTAAATAAATTTATAAAAAATATAATATATCATTTATTATAAATTTTACATTTACAAATCTTCAATCGTTTAAACAAAGATAAAAATAATAATTGAAAAAATATTTTAAAATTTAATTTACTATCCTACTCTTCCTCTTCCAACTCCAAATTTTTAAAATCTTCAAGTATTTCATCTTTGCGTTGTTGGTTTCTCGTAACGGCATCATTCCAATCCTTCATGCAAATAAGCGTCTCCACAAGATCAGGTGCAAGTCGTCCTCGACGTTCATCATACACACGTCCACCTGCACTAAAAGCAGATTCCGATGCTACTGTAGAGACCGGAGGAGTTAGTAAATCTCGTGCCATTATTGAAAGAATAGAATATGTGGTAGAAAACATTTTCCACCAATCTAAAATATCAAAATGTTCTTCACGAGAAAATTGATATCGAGTGTCAAAATAAATATCTAATTCATTTCGCATAGAATTAGAGTAAACATCTGTATTTAATTGACTCCAAATATCATGAATACTAACTTGTGAAGTTACTATATTTCTACTACTGCTGCTTGAACTATCACGCGAAGAAACATGTAAACGACTTGCATTAGAATATTTAGATTCATAAGAAGAATATAAACTAGCAATTCCATTAGATATTTGTTCTGTAGAAACTAAAGAAATAGTATTTAAATTACTATAAATTTTATTAATCATCAAACATACTCCTCTTAATTTATACCGAGGATCCATTATACATGCATAACAAAAAATAAGAGGAATATCTAGCTAATATTTTTTAAATTTTATTTCCATTTTGTTAAGTATATCTCTAAATTCATCTATTTGTCGATATTGTACAAAATTACTTGTTAAGTTTATAAAAATTGGAAGTACAAGATGAGAAGTGAGATAATAAATTCCCGAACATTCATTGGTAGCATCGTAAAATGGTTTTAAAAAATCAAGAAATATATTAACTACATCGCAACTAGATTTATCAAGATTAATACTTTGTGTTTTCTCATTAATAAAAGCACAAATAACTTGCCAATATGACCTAGTATTTTCTAACATTAAATAAGTAGAATTCCACCTATTATCTACATCAGTTTTTAATTTTCGTAGTTTAAGTTGTGCAGCTCTACAAAACTCTCTATATTCTTGTTGCCTTGAATTAGATCCAATTATATAAGAAATTGCAGATCTAATTAATTCAATATGAGGCAAAATATATGTCATACCATCTTTAACAACTAAATTTAAAATATGACAAACACATCTCATATGAAAAAGAGAATCATGAGTAGTATCTAATTGAAAATAATTTTTAAAATGAGAAATAGCAACATCGTTAGCACTAACATTATCAAGTGTTATGCTAAATATTCTATCTCGAATAGAATATTCTTGTAATATTGTTACAATATATCTATAAATCGTAATACCAGTGTGAGGATATTCACAATTACGAAATCCTAAAATTCTTTTATTTAACTGCCAAGATTCATTAATAAAATGAGAAGTAACAACAACATACCCTACAGAATTACGTGCACTCCATAAATCAGAAGTAATACAAATAGACATAGAAGGGGCATTTAAAAAAAATGAAATTAGTTCATTTTTCATATTATTAAACATTTTAATAATATCATTTCTAGTAGTACTTCGAGGAACACGTTTAAAATTAGGAGTAGCATATTCTTTCATAAATTTTTCAAATTCATCACTATCGGTAAACGCCAAAGGCAACTCACATTGTGCTACAAGTTTTGCTATTCCTTCCCGCATTTTATTTTGTGAATATAAAAAAGTACCACTACCACTAGCATTTAATAATCTTTGTGTAGGGTCTCTAACTTGCTCATTTAAGTGACATTTCTGATAATGCCTACCGAGTGTGCTAGATGAGCTACCAGAAATATATGCATAATTTTTAATACAATAATTACATTGAGCTCTATATTCTAATTTACCCCCAATTTTAATTTCTTTCATTACAAAATGTTTCCATACTTCAGACGTTTTATTTCTTTTTTTTTTAGGTGATGACGTGGATGCTTGTGCAGATGAAGAAGATCGTCCTATTGAAAATACTGGATTTATTTCTCTAATTTCCTCAACAGCTTCATCGACAATATTATAATTACGTTCATCCATGCTATTAAAAATATATAAATTTCAAAAAAATTGATACCACGCAAATGATGTTGGAGACTGGAGTTCAACAAAATTTGTATCCGGTGAATTGACTACACGGAAAAAACCTACACAAAAAAATTCAGGTAAATATAAAAAATAAATTATATTTACAAATTTAATTAAAAATATAAAAAATAAATTATATTTTACCTTATTGAACAAATTGAAGATGAAGAAGAATAGATTGAGTATCGAGGGGGAGAGAGCATGAAGAATAGATTGAGAGCAGATTGGTTAGAGAGATTTGGAGAAATTGGAGATTTGGAGAAATTTGTGAAAAAAAACGATGAGGGTGGAAGAAAATTTATAGGTTGGAGTTGCAACGGTCAGCAAGTGAGCAACGGTCATAATACCGTTAGATTGCAAGTTAAGGGCATTTGCAACTGCAACGGTAATAGTGCAACAGTCATAATACCGTTGCCCAAATCACAATATAATATGCAAGTGTGCGATGCAAAATATCGAGTGAAACCGGGGCGATCAATCGACCCTTGGGGCGATCAATCGACCCTTGGGGCGATGCCTCATGCGTCGCCCCAGAGAGCGGGATGATCGATCGCCCTCAAAGGCGGGGCGATGCGCCGATGCCTAGTGGGGCGATCGATCGCCCCCTGGGGCGATGCGTCGCCCAGAGGGCGGGCGATCTATCGCCCAGAGGCAGGCGATCTATCGCCCTTGGGCCTTGGGGCGATGCATTGCCCAGGGAGCGAGGCGATCGATCGCCCCCTGGGCGATGCGTTGCCCAGGGAGTGGGGCGATCAATTGCCCCACTCCACAGAAGAAATAATAGAATAAACTTAATAATATTATTAAGTTAAAAAGTAAAAAAAAAAATATAACAGATGAGAACGAATTCCTGGTTCTGTTCTGTATATTTGGGAAGCGAGAGGAGAGGCCAGAGGGAGACGGACACAGACAGACACAGATCGACAAAGTGGTGAGACGGTGAGATTAGGGGGTGAGCTGTGAGCCGGTGAGGTGAGTGAAACACTGAAACTTGAGAGATTTTCTCCCGGCTTTCAATAAAACCAGTTTCATCCAGTTTTTCTCAACATCTTCTATCTTTATTCTTTATCGTCAGCAAAAAATCGAAGAAAATGTCGAAGGTCAGAGGTTAGTTGATTATTGATTATTTTCTCCCATTTTCAGTTGATTGTTCAGGGGTTTTTAGTATTTTTTACCGTCTGAATTTTTAAGGGTGGTTAACTGGGTCCGGCATCCTGAGGCTGAGGATGGACGGACAGACGAGCCATCGGTGAGCTACTGCCGAGCTACCCTGCCGAGCCAGCACGTTGGCCGGCTCGATTGGCTCGGTCCTTGGCGGGCTCGCGAGCCCGATTCTTGAACCCGGCTCGACTCGTCTCAAGAAAACGGGTTAGGCTCGGACTGCTACAGTAACGGGCCGAGCCAAGCTCGACTCGCTACTATAACGGACCGAGCGGGTGGGCTGGCGAGCCAGCCCGCCCATTAACCATCTCTACTCGTAGCCCTCTTCTGCAAAGAGGGGAATACCTCTTCAACATCAAACTCCTTTACCCTGCATTTCCTTGGCTCATTTCCCTCCCATGTCCTCCATGTAAATCGGGTGGAAACGAGAATCGTTATTCACTCTGAAAATGGGTAAGCTTGGGTGAACTGAATTGACCAGAAGGTGGAGCAGCCAAACAGCTTTAGATGCGCCAAAAAAGGTCTGCAACAATGGCACCGAGCAAGCTCGGTTCCACTCTAACATGGAAACAATCTCGCTCATTTTCTGGTCCCAGAACCGGCTGAACTCCTCGCTGAAATGCTTTGTTCCTTTGTTCAGAACTTTCTCCCAAGTCAACCCTTGAAGAACGGCAAGATGCGAAATTCGCCTCCCGCGATCCATCGGGTTCAGAATCTCGTTTGCTGCGCTTTTCTGAAACCCGAAAGACTGGAGGCTTCTTCGGTTTTCAGAGAGAGAAATTTTGACATCGTAAGGTTGGAGAAGAGCTGAAATTCTCTCGTAAACTTTTATGCCCATATGGCGAAGTTGTATGGTTAGGGATCTACTTAACAGCCGGACAGATGACCTAGATATAGACACTGAAATCAAGATATGTTCGATAATCTTGTTACTTCCACCTGAATATTGATTTGGATTTTTTTCTATCTTCATCTGGGAGTTTCCGTTGAATTCTTCTAGCCCAGATTTCAAGTTGTGGCAGTAGATTTCTAGCTTGTTGAGCTTCTTCTCCAGTTCAGCCATGGAGAATTTGAGCCTAGAACCTTCAAGAATAGCGTCGTCTCTCTTCCTTGTAGCTTGAAAAGTAAAGGAATTTCGAATGGAAACTGGGTGATCATGGAAGAAGATGAAGATTTTGAAAGGTTCTCCCTCTTCTGCAAAGAGGGCTGCGAGGAAGACTAAGCCTAACTGGTTTCTTCCGACCATGTGAGAGGTCAATGTTTCATGGCAAGTGTTTAGAGGACATAGTAACCGAAGGATGTGGGTTGATAACGAATAAAAATATAAAGTGTTGATTGACTAAATTTAAAGTTATAGGTGTCAGCTTTAAATTACGCAAAGGATGTAACATAAATATGCATGATTTATTGTATATACGAGCATAGATAAAACAATTAACCTTTTATGAAGGCTGGACTCGATTGCATTCTTCATGCAGAAGTTTGACATCTTCTAGTTAAATAATATTAAAATCATCATTTCTGGATAATATCATGTCTCGCACTTCTCTAATAGGGGAAAGGTATACATAAATATGCACGCATTCATACATGTATGTATACATGTATAAACATAGGTGTAGTTTCTTATTGCACAAGTGTACGTCTTAACATTCTTCTCTTTGAGTTCCCGCATCCAAAATTATCCCAGAAAATAGACGCCAACCGTCGAGAAAAATAAGTTTTCTATCCCACAGCTTACTCAATTGTTGCTTCAATGGTCTGAAACTGGCAAGTTTACCCTTAACTGCTTGCCTGCTGAGGGAGAAACAGAAAAAATATATTAAGCTTCATCTCATTCATCATTATAAGAATGATTGATTCATAAGAAACTGAGCAAGCTTCATTATAAGAAAATAAACATTACATGCTCCCATCGTACCAAATTCAACTATACACTGCATTTTGAGTTTAAATGCTACAATCGCAATTAGTAACACCACACCATATACAAATCGAATATATATGCATGAACATCAATGCGCATAAGTTTCTAATGAAGTCAAGGATACGAGATCATTCTGACCTGGCAATTCACACCGAGCTGAACTTCATTATCATCGAATGGGAGATATAATGACGTTAACAGCGAGCAGCTTTCAAAAAGCTATCGTATGGGCTTGAAGCTGGTAGATTAAAGTAATGGGCGTGATTCTGGTACTCCGTAGCACAAAGCATGGGACCGTTGCCAATAGATGGATTGTAAATAATAGAACTAATATTTGAGTCAAGAAATGGATTTCCATCCTGCAGTTTGTCAAGTTTCAGAATCTAATATGCAAAGGAAATAAGAGGACTTTGATGAAAAAATTGAAATCACATAGATTAAACTGAAACAATCATTGAACCCCGAGAACAAATAGTCTAAGTCATTGATGTGGTATTCTTCTTTTATTATAATTTCTTTTTCAAGTAAATCAGATAACTAATGTGTTATATCAACATAATCGGTTCTCTCCTTTTTTGGGTCAACTAAATTATTTTGAAATGTAATGAAAAGTATAGTCAACGTGATTCACAAAAGGAAAGTACCTTAACAAAGTCTAGTCGAAGGTCAAAAGACTTGTTGTTATGGTTAGTGCAACCATCTCGCATTTGATTAGAACACATGAAAGAGGACATCTTCTGTTGCTTTCCCTCTAATAGGGCTTCACAATGGCTGGCCATTTCATTATACGACATGTCAGTTGGTGCTGAAGTTGATAATCTTCCCACATAGTCAGTTGTCGCCATAATCTGCATCATTTTTCAATTCTAAAATTACGTCTGTCTCAGGTTCCAAACGACTTGGTTTTTTTTGTGTAAACAAAAAAAAATTTTAGTTAATTTGCAAAACTTTGAACAAGATATCATCAATAAGAGACTCACTGAGTCCAGAAGTTCGTCAACCGTTGGGGGCATTGAAACTACCGAGTTTTGATTTGAGTCGTGATCAGTTTCACTTTTGAATGCATTTGGTAATATTTTATTCTCAATTGCACATAATGGAAGATCAACCTGCACATTAACACCATAGTCACAGATGTCAAAGATCATTATTACGAAAATTACTAAAAAAAAAGCGTTGTGAGACAAATTATCGTCACCAGAGATGCATCATCTTTTAATTTGTAGATCTCTCTAGGTGCTGTTTCCTCGTATAATTGGGCACCCATTGGACAGTCATCGTCTGGTATAAAATCTTTAACCAACCGTGCCATCATGTTGGATGACTCAGGCTGCAAATATACTCAATAGTCAATAATACAATCTCATCGAATACAAGTGGTAGTGCATTCAATGATATATTAGCTTTTTGTAATACACCTTTCCTAAAGTCTCCAGAATCACTTTAGCAAATGATTCATTTGACTGATTATCACTTATATCTATGGCTGCAAGTGACTTTAGTGCATCATCATCATCTTCTTTTGATCCATAAATTTTATTTGATTGATCTTGTCTCACTGCTTGTAACTTCCACTCATCAACCATTTGCAGAAACGGATCAACCTGAGATAAAACAACGTAAAAGAGTTCTTTAAGTTGTACAATAAAGCTAAGAATGAGATTGGAAACGTTTATAAAGAAAATGAACTCAATTTTCTCGAAGAAAAGAGACAGACACACTGGAATGATACACGTGAGAGACTGCAAATAGTAAAAAAACTGGTACACGTACTATTTCTTCTGTAAGTGAAGCTTTCGTGGAAGGCAAAAGAGACAGAATATTATAAGCTTTTGATGAGAAGATTATCATGGAGGTTGCCAAGGTGAAAAGGGACCTGCGGCGTGATGGTTGCAGTTTCCCTTCAAAGGCATAGAAGTTTCTTCAATCAAAGAACGGATTATAAGACTATGTTACAATATAAAATCTTGATGGAATGGTTGCGAGCAACCAGGCCCCTATCACATCAATTAAATAAAATTTTAGCAGCAATGGGTAGTTTCAAATGTAATTACTTGTCAAAAAATCTTTATAATTTGAGCCCAGGATCACCATTATGGTGATGGATTTAGAACTAGTTAGACACCCATTAAAACTCAAAACATTTATGAGTTCTTAATATATCTGCAAACTGAAGTTCTGTTTTTAGAAGAAGGAAATGTTTCAGATGATCATACAACTTCCTTTCATGATTAGTTTAGTACCTGTGCAAAGAGATATGCTCCGCAAAGAAAATGCTAGTTGAAAACTCCTAATTAGAGTCTCGTCGGAAGATTTCTGCAATATAGAGAATTCTAAGTAGCAAATATCAAGCATAACCACTAAGAGTAATGATTGTACCTTCATTTGTGCAAACAGAAGGACAAGGCCATAAGTATGAGCAATAGCTTCATAGTTTTCAGGAGTGTTTAAAGGAGAGATTGATTGCACCCATAATGATGAGAGCAGAAGGGTAATCTGGCGACTGCTCAATCTAAGGAACACTGACTGAGGACAAATTAAATAATCAGATCCATTGATCAAAGAATGGTGAAAGAAGCAATTTACTGGCAGAAATAATTATACGTAACTGGCTCCTCTGAATTATATGAAAACTTCTCATCAACATTAACAGTAGATGACTTTTTTTCAACGTCGTAGACTTGGCTGTAAGCAGATTTCAATCTATTCAGCACAGATAAATCGCTGACATGGGGAACCCCTTCATTTGTAATTTCAGTGTCATTTATTTTTGGAATTGATGGATACCTTTTTGAGCTGTAAACCCTGCTGTAACTCGATTTCAATCTGTTCAAAATCGAATAATCATCTGCTCTCTCTTGGAATATATTTTCTTGCGAGGAAGACTGCTCCTTGCTTAGTTTCTGAAAAAGCTCAGCTGAAGAAGAGAACACAGATACAGTTCTTGAAACTGTCCGTTGAATGTCAGTCTGATTTGCCTGGCCGAGAGTGGGCGAAGGACGTGGACAAACAGAAGTTGGAACAAGAACAACTGAAAATATACGGTGAGCACCAACCCTTGTTTCATGGTCTGTGAAGACCATAGATAAAAGTAACCGATGAAATAGTGCTTCGGGAAAGGCCTGCAATATTTGAGATTCAGAAAGGACAAAGAAGAAAGACAATGGAGATTTGTCAAAGTAACGAAACTCTTCAGAAGCTTGATAATCACTATATTCTTGCCTTGTTTTGATAAGACAAATTTGGTGTGGACGCAACAATTTGAGCCGTACGGTATACAGCAGATATCAATGTTTTAGCCATAACAGTGATGTTTGACATGCTCTCTAACATTACAGCCATTATGTCAAGGACAAGACATGCATCTCCAACCTTGCATGATAATTGCACAAGACACCCATCCACTGCCGCTTGATGTTTCCTATTCCATTGAATAATTTCAGCTCCCAAATCAGAATCATCAAGAGAGCAATGTATACTTTTGCGAAGATGTCTCATCATATCACTCAAAGCTCCAATTATAGCAACAGACGGTTGAACCTTTGTCTGCCGAGCAAGTGAGGTAGCAACATCGATAATATTGAGCTGCATGTTGGGATTTTTCAAAATATCTTTGTGATCAAGGTGCTTAATCAGGATTGACAGCAAAAAGTGAGTGTTCTGTCCTGCAAATACATTTGACAGCATCAGCATACACCATTTCTTTTTAGGGGATGAAGGGCGTAAGCTGAAGAAAGTATGTTGGTTCCAAAAACTTGAAGAAATTAGAATACCATATTCCTCCAATATGGACTGCATATTGAGCAATACAGAAAGAGCAAGCCTATGACTAGAAGACCAAAGATCATAGGTATCAAAATGACGAAATAAAGAATCTAAGACGCGTCGTACAGTAGTAGCTTCCTTGGCTAACTTGGCAATGTGAAATAGGCAAACCCTCGACCAAACTCCGGGGTTCTCGGCATCCTCCCTGGAAATTAAAGAACAAGGAACAGTACCACCCTTATACCATAATCAGTGGTAGACTATTTAACTACAATCAAAGATTATTGAGTCAAGTAGTTACATGGAAAATTTATTTCCTTCTTTCTCGATCACCACCTTCCTCCAGGATGAAACCCTTATCATGGATTTGGATGGAGGAAGCTTTTTTTCTCCCCTCTCATTACGGGTGCCTTGATTATCTTGATCAAGAGAAACAACGTTGGTCTTCAAACCACCATAATTATCTACCACGACGGAAACAACCTGTTACGAACTAAAAGTTGTTATAAACTACAGTCGACATTGATAGACAATTATGATCCTACCGACCATATCAAACTTCTTGACTAACCAACAGTAGTATATAGGGAATACAAAAGTGTATGAACTTACTGACAAAAAAAGGATCATTCAAAGCAAGCATTTTTCAGAAACTTACATTGTCGAAGTCTGCTGAAACATGAGAGAATTCACCCATGAACCAAATCTGTAATAGAAAAATATCGTAAAATCATTTATTTGAGTGCAACATCACTCTGGGTCCTTCTCGAGTTTCTTCGCGAACTACGTACAAATGTCTTAAGGAAATATTTATTTACTGAGAGGATATACCATTGATGAAAGTGCTTGAAGACCAGCAGAGCATAGACGCTGTATTCTCTCACCTTCTCCCACCCCTTGAGCTAAATTACAAAGTTTAGGGATCAGTCCATCTATGTTGAACATATATGTACTGTCCCTCTGCACAGTTAAATAGTATTAAAGTTTAAGAACCATCATATGCAAAATTCTGCAAAAGATGGAAGACGTTAACTCCAACCTGATTGTTCACAAAATCAAAAAGAGCATGGCATCCTAGTATTTGCATTTCATCATGCCGCATTTGATCTAGTAGAATGTGTATGATGCTAAGTAAGCTACTTGCAAATAAGGGCCTGTGATAATAATTCACATGGGTTAAAACTTGTGGTCATAAAATAAAATTTTTAAGCGAATTCCAAAAATTAGACAAATGCCTCCACACTAGCGTATTGTTAAATCCTAAACCAGAATATTGTATAATTATATTGTGATGTTGGGATGGAAATAATGGCGATCTGAAAATCTAACAGCATTAATATATATAATATTGTTGATTAGGACAAACATCTCTGAAAAACTTAAATTTCGTATTCCGACCTTATGTTTTAAGCAAGTATTAAAGTCAATGAAGTGTTTTTAAAGTTCAGCAAACTACACACATTTTATAATTAAAAACTAAAAATAAAAGTAACGACCAACAATAAAAATACTTTCAGCAGTATGTGGAGTTATATGAAATGTCAGACTCGAAGAAAATACATACAGGATCACATTTAAACAATAGAGATGGATAAATGGTGATAACATGGACTAAAAATGTCAATCAAACACTAGATATAACTTTTCTAGAGAAGGTCATGAATATATTCAAAAAAATCCAAAACATTCCTTAAAAAGTTAACCTAAAACAGAAAAACTTACATTTGCTCCCTGCAAGAAAGTAAGAGCTTCCTGTAGATACTTATAACCACGTTAACCGACTGGAAGTGCTCAGCTCGCAATTCTTTGTAACACCTTTGCTCAAGAAAACTTGTAATCTGAAGAAGTAAATAAGGGTTTAGGGATAAGCTAAAAAGACATGACTAACAAATAATCAGGAATACAGAATAACGATATTACCTATATACACAATGTAAAGATCTATACTGCTATAGGAATGACATAAATTATTTGGGTATTTATTTATTAGTTTTCTTTTATTTTATAAGAAATGAAATATAAGCAAAAAAAGAAGATACAAAGAAAAGAAGAAAACACTCAATCTAAAACAATTTCTGTCCGATTAAACAGAACAATACTAAAAGAATAAACACTAAAAACTTCTAGCAATGAGCCTACTTACCAATAATGAAATTCAAAATTTTTCAAAGATTTGTAATTGTCTCTTTATTATCAACAATAATAACATTGCAACGCAGTTATATAGACAATAAAATAGTCAAAATGCTTAATTTTAATATTAATTTTCGTTTCTTAGATTCTTCATCCTTAATAAAAATCTCAAGAAGGAAATTTTGTTTGTCTGATTGCACACCCATAGTCTGATTAAGAGAGAAAATTGCCTCAAAACTCACAACTAATCGTGAGTGAGTGTTAGTTTCTTTGTATTCCTTACAAAAATAACAACAATGCGAGGAAAGAGATAGTAAAATGGTTTATCTTCTGAATATGATCACTATTAGTTTTCTTTTATTTAAGCATTTATGTTTTTCAATGTAAATGTTTTCTAATTCTTGTACTTTGATCTCTACGACTTAATTAAACTATGAAGACAGACTTAAATGATTATTGATTATGTTTCTCTCTCTCGCTCTCCTTCTCTCCTCTAAGTCTATTTAATTCTTCAAACTTCTCAATCTCACTTGTCTTTCTATCATCCCTATCATCCGTATTCTTTACCATTCCTATATCGCTAAACCATCAGCATTATAGATGATTAATAACCCCTAATTATCGGTCTTGCATTGAAATTTGAAGAGCGTTGAAATTGAACTTCTATATCACTTGTTTCCCAACATGACTATCAAATTAGTTTTAATAACAAGAATAAGAAAGAACGTAACACAATTTAACATGTAATCATTACTTGCACAATACTTTAAAGAAAAATGTAAATCTAATATACAACAAAAGCATTCTGATACCTTGGGTATACGGTGAGGATTTCTCGAAGCATAATCACATAATTTACTAATCTTCCGATCATTTGGTCCTTCATCCTGCAAAAGAGATAGCCAATCATGCAAATAGAAAAAGAAATGTTTCAATAAGACTCTGTTGGAATACTTTTCCGGATCAACAATCCAACTGAATAAGTCAATGCACTCCGTAAATTAATTAATTAATTTATATTTCACCAAAGAATTATCCAGATGAACGTCAAAATTTAGTGCTTGAGAACAACTTTTTCACTCCACGATTTTGAAAGAAACAAAATGCCAAAGTCCTTTGATGACATTTATCTTTGAAGCACTCTATTCCGAAAGATGTAATTTCTTGCGGAATATCCAACGAAAATGCTTCCAAATTTCCCAGAATGAAGAATTTTAATGACCGTTAAAATCAACGAAATCAACCCCGCATTTTCATGACTTTGGCAAACGAAAAAAGGGCAAATAAAAAAAGTTCAAGGGAAACAATAAAATCAGGTAAAAAAAAGAGAAGAGAGGAATAAATGACCTGGGAGCGAGGAAACATTTGAGCAAGCAATTTCTTATATCGTTTAACAGGCTGCCTCGATCTCTCGCGCAATGAAGGACAAAAACAACACAAACTCTCACACGCAGGCCATATTTGCCTCGAAATCGAACCCATATTTTCCAAAGATGCTCCGAATTTCAACTTTATTCTAATTTTATGGATCCCAAAATCAAAGGCAATGGCAATGCTATTAGAATAATTCGAAGGTGAATGTGAAAATCCTTCGGAGGAAACAAAAAAAAAAAAAAAGAGGAGAAAAAAGGTTGATAATGGAATTTCCAGGAGAATCGCCGAGGATCGTAGAAATGACAATTCTATCGGAGAGAGATCACCGGATAGCCGGAGTCTTTCACCGGAGGAAACGTGCGTCAAAATGTTGCTGCTATTGCAATAGTCTGTTCCATTTTCTTTCCCGCCAATTTTTCTGGCTATTTGCACTCCCCGTTTGGTGATCAACCAGCCCACAATTCATTATTATTATTAGTATTTATTTATTCTCTCTGTCCCGCCCTTTTTTCGGCTATTTGTACTCCCAGTTTGTTGGTCAACGTATCCACAATTATTATTATTTATTATTTATTCAACTAAATCCAAATAATATCTTGTTGATTATTTATTATACAAAATATAAAATTATAGAATAAACATAAATAAATAAATTTAAATATTTTGACGAATAATTCATTTTAGCATAACATATTAATTGCCAAAAGTAAGAGAACTTGAATACCTTTATAAAAAAAATAATGTTGCAGAATTTAAAGGTAACATGTCGAGAAATAATGATGTAAATAAAGAGATTATTATTTTGGATACCTTTTGCTCAGATCGGGGGAGCTGAATTACTCTATTTTCAGATCATGAATAAAAGAAGCGCTTTAATGACTAATGCTACGTTTCATTTTTGCCTAATTACCCAATTCATTGCCTACAAATCGTATTAGCACTTAAACTTAAAAGCTTAATCGATGCTTAAACTTAGAGGTGTTAACATTCTCGATAAAGGTTTCATCAAATAAATCAACTGTACAACTTTTACCGAGAAACCACTCACAATAGAATGAAATTTGACGAATTTAATCATCAAAGTTTCCAACTTGTTTTTCTCTAGAAATTTTGCTAAAATCATCTAGACTGCTCTATTGGGAGTTGTTTTCCCTTGAAAATCCTTCAGCAACGACGATAACGAGACACGTAAATGACAACAACCTAATTGTTGATGTTTTAAAGTATATGGAGTTATTTATCTACAATAAAAATTTGAGAACCTACTCAATATTGATTTTTAAATTTAACCTATGCACATCATATGATGCTTTCCAATCTTAAAAAACCTGCAACATTTTAACGACACAATTTAAATGAACACAATGTCTATTTTAGCGTAGAGCAGTTAATCAAACACAACTAAAAGGAGCATTAAGATCTTATGTTGTATTCTTACATTTTGACATAGACAAAAGCACAACTTAGAGTAATGATTAGTTCTAGTCCAAGCACCAAATCCTCACTCAAGGGCTTTAACTATTCACATAACAACTATAATACCATTGCAACTACCATGGAAACTACAGAATCATGAAAAATGGGTTTCAGCTCCATAGAATTCTACAATATAAAAGCTCTGATTGCCACGACATGATACAATGGATGGACTCCAGTAATCTCTTGTATGCCTCGCAACCTCAGCCTGAAAGTGGAAAACTAAATGTAAGATTTCCTCTACTATAATTACCGACGAGTCACATATGAAACTACTCTAATTTGTAATATTCTTTCGAAATTTCAGAGGATTTCATTCCAAAGTCGCAAAATGCATAGTGAAAATTAAGGTCAAAACGATAAATAAAGGTCAAAATTATAAATGACTAATCAAAACAAAATAATATATTAATTCCTGTCCCATTTTCTTTCCTCTTAACATTGTGAAATAAATAAGTAACAAATATCACGAGTGGTCGCGGAAGTGAGTTCCAGTAAAAAAGCCGAGAGGGAAGAAAGAAAATAGATAAGTAACTAAGAAAGAACCAGAAGTCCATAAAAACAATAATCAGTCATGTGTTACCCTAATACCTCAAAAGCATTTTTCAAATGGTCAAGCTCCTTGTCAAGATCATTAAATGGCCTGGTTATATATGCCTGCATAGGTGAAGACTGGCTAGTCCTATGGATCTGTAAAACACCATTAAAAGTCAATGCCTCCATCAAAATAAAGAAAAAGTGATTGCTATTGTACTCATTAATCTCATTACACAAAAATAAGGTCAAGAATCTATAAGTTTTGCCATTAGTGACAGTGTCAATCCATGACAATGATATTTTCAACTGTAGAACATATATTAACTCATATATCCATGGCACCCACCGCTGTGTCACCACACAATTCTCCTAGTATACAACTTTGTCCCATGATTTCAAATCATTATAAATCCTATGCAAACTGCTGAATTTTTATCTCTACATGTTAAAAATCATGATCTTTTAAATGACTTCAAAGGATGTGATCTCAGACCTGTAAGAATCACCTTGCAGCTTCTCAATGTTAATGGAATTCAACATAAATGGCAGAGAATAGTTATACTGCATCATACAGGAAAATACTAGACATTACTTTCAAATGCAAATTCTTTTTTATATTACGAATAAAAGTCCATGATAGATACTGCAACAGCAACGTCCCATTCTTATTGAATACTATCTTCTACAACTTTCTTTGGACAATAAAAATATTAGAATACTACAACAAATTCCATCTCTTGGGCAGATGGTCCTTTTTATTCCTTTAATAAAAGAACATAAAAATAGCTCCCCAGAAAAGGTATCGAGGAAATATACCTAAAAAGGAAGTGTTCATCACCCCTCAGGCAGTAAACACAAGAATCATTTCATTCAACTCAATTTAATAAGCAGGTCAATGAATTCTAAGATTTTTTCAACACCATCCAATGTTAATTATACTTAAATTTCTACTAGTTTCTAATGTAATTTAACTGCGTACAATCTCTCACCTCCAATTCTTCTCACGTTCACATTCACAGATTCAAAACAATAGCAGACTCGAAGTGTAGTCGACATAAAATGTAAACGTCCTAACATAAAAAAGGGGAAACTCTATCTACTAACCCGAACAATGATTTTGTACTGCAGTGGGTGGGGAAGCTTTCTCGTCCCTATGAAGTTGCCTGAATAAGAATTAAAAAAAAAAGGCATCAGTTAAGGAAGAATTCAGCTTCAAACTAAATATAAACACTTAAGTAGACAAACCAAATGTTTAATCACAAGATTTGTAGCCCTACATTCGGAGGATGTTGCCAATTGTGTGCTCCTCTCTCTCTATTGTGAATGACGCCGCGTTGATGATCTTCGTGTCTCTCTCGTACGAAACCGTGAGAAGCAAACCAGAAAAATTGAAACAAGAGAGTACGAAGCCGCATAAAATTTTCAGAGAGAGAGAGAGAGAGTACTTCTTCGTCCCCTCTGGTACGACGAAGCGCTCGTATCGGTCAGGGGCATTCATCGCTTTATTGTCCTTCTCACTAGCAACCCTCCTCCGTCGGAGTCAGCCACCGTTCAGAGTTGAAGCTTTCGAAGAAGTGTTTGGTGAATTTAGGTTGTTACATATTTATTTATTTTATTCTTTAATTTAATTTCTACTTCGGTGAATTTATATTTTTTTATTCTTTAATATACGTTTGAATATATATATCTAGATCTTTAATCTAATCTAGCTAAATGTAAAATGATGAATAATTTGTATTTTTTCATCCTTTTCTATTTATGAATTTTGATAACGGTACAACAAAATCAGTTGACCGTTATAAAGTCATTTTATTTTATTTATAAATGAAAATCATTAATGCACGTCCATTACTGAAGAATTTATGAATTTTACACTCATATTTACTCGTAAAACTTTATCGATTTACACTAATTAATGAGTGAGTGAGAATTTTACCATTCAATCACTTTTTATATATTTGACATGAATTTCGGTTAAATCTTGCTATCACGATAAATTTTTGTGGATGTTGTTGTCAGAGTTAACTACACTATGTTAGAATGCATCAATGAAGATATTATTTGCGTGTAAGGCTTCAAAGTCCTCTCCCTCCTTATTTTAGTGTTTGGTTTGACATCTTAAACCATGACAAATTGTGATATCAGAGAAGAAACACAGCTAACAACAAACAGTAAGTTTTTTGTATCACAAAGCAATTGGAGGAAATATAAGCAAGTCACAACCAACATAGTGAGACACAAATCCATCTTCTATATTTCTTTGATGGAAATAGTTTTTTGTACTTCGCCGATGATCCGTTCTAAATTTGTTTTATTCTATTTTATAAATGAAGATCTATTATTTCGCATATATCGATGAAATGATTATAAATTTTAACCAAACTTCATTAATTCACCTTAACAGTTATTTATAAGTAAAACATTATTAATTCAAACGCGTTAACGAAAGTTAAAAATTTAACACCTCTACACTTTACATTTTTAACACGGTTTCGGGTCAAATCTTGCTATCACACTAACGTTGTATGACTCGTCCTAAATAAAATTATTTGATTTAATCTCTGCTTTAAATGCACTCTGATTTAAACTGTTGTTTGATTTAATCTTTGCAAATTATTTCATATTCAATTTTAATTTTACTGTTAATTTGGATAATCAATTTTGTGGTGATATATTTAATAGTATAATATTTGATTTTTCGTTTCATTCTTTTAGAATATCAATTTTACTTGTTTGCTTTGGTAATCAACGTAATCTCCAAAATTAAATAAAATCAATTTGTGGTATTTGATCGTAGTGAATATTATTCATTATAAGGACTATTAGTTTATTGATCTTTACAATTCATTAATGGTTTTGAATATTTTGGTTTTCATTAGTAATATTGTATGCAATTAGGTAGTGGTCTTCATATCTCATTTAGTTCTAGTGCTTTAAATATGAAACCTTCACAATTCGATACTTTTTCCTGACTATTAGCACAATTGCTTAACAACTAACAATAGTTCCAAAAACAATTAGCTACTATCTAGACTGAATTAACTATTACTAACGAGGAAAATAGAAACTTAAAAAAGAGGATAAACAATGTGGAACAAATTCCTCATCTTTTGGATACAGACAATTCAGTAGTATTCCATAATAGGCGTCAATATCATCGACAAAATACTCGACAAAACTTTGGACGTAACTGTAGATGTAGAGATTACGGTCGAGAGGGTGGTCAAAATCATCATCGTCGAGATTCTCATTCTCCTAATAACCATGACAGACAGCTATCTAGGAATATCAAGCTAGATGCTCATACTTTTGATAGAAATTTAGATCCTCATGTCTTTACTCATTGGGTAAAAGACATGGATCATTTTTTTGTTTGGTATGAAGTGCTAGAAAATCGACAAGTTCAATTTGTCAGTTTAATTATCTGGTATTGCCCAACTGTTTTGGGAGAGTGTCGAAGATTTACTTGAAAAATGTTATGCACCTCTTGTTGGAAGTTGGGAAGAAATGAAGCAGTGACTTCAAGAGAAGTATTTACTTCAATCTTACTAGGTCAATTTATTGAACCAATGGAATGTCCTTACCCAGAGAAATCGACCCATCATTGAATATGTTAACCAATTCGATGAATTTTGAATAAGAAGTCAAGTTGTTGAAGATGGTGTTATAACCTTGAGTAGATTTTGACAGGGTTTAAGAGAGAATCTTAAACGCGAGTTTATCCTTCAAGGTGTCAATACCTTACATCATGCATATTCGTTAGTTCAAGATTATGAGCTAGCTACGAAATGTCGCATGACAAACGAGGTTACAATAGACCTCCCTCAGTCCTGACTCCTGTTACTTCTAAATCTCTACTAAGACTTCATCTAATAATTCTTTGGTGAGAGAAAACAAAGGAATAGATGTAGACAATTCGCGAAGTTCTTCGCAATTACAATGTTTAAATTGTAAGAGTTTTGGTCACACTTCCTCTAATTGCTCTAGCCAAAACCTAGTCTTACAAAAGTGTAAAAATAAAATTGAGAAAACAATTGGAGAACAAGTTTATGAACCTAACCTTGAAATATTTGAAGATTTGGATAATGAAAACTTTTTAGGATGTAGCCGATCCATCTTTATCCCTACTCCCTCTGATTCACCTCAACTGAGTGTGTGAGATGTACACTTATCCAAGCCAAAGACATTGGAGATGATAGTCATCATTCGATTCTTCACACATATATCAAAGCCAACAACAAAAGTTGCAAAATCATTGTTGATAGTGGTAGTTATATTAATGCAGTATCTGCAACTACTGTAGCCTGTTTGGAATTGCAACCAGTTCTTCATCCTCAACTTTATAATGTCTCATGGATTGACACTTCCTTCATAGCTGTAAAAGAGTGTTGTTTGGTTTCCATTCAGTTCATTGAATACAAAGAACAACTCTAGTGCGATGTCATTCCCATAGATGTCAGTGATGTCCTCCTCGATCGTCCTTGATTGTTTGATTTGGATGTCACTATACATGGTCGATCAAATTCCTATTCTTTTTGTGTTCTATGAAAAAGAAAAAAAAATTCATCTTAATCCATTGCCCCCAAACCCAAAACCATTGGAGACTCCTCAAGTGAAGAAAATTTTTGAACATAAAGGATTAAATGTTATTACTCCTATGGAGTTTGAGCATTCACTAAGAAATGATTCGGTTGTTTTTCTCATGTTAGTAGTAGAGAGTGAGTCAAATACTCTACCCATAATCTCTGCGGAAGCCCAGTCAATCATCGATGAATTTAAGGACGTCTTTTCGGAAGACCTGCCTGACAAATTACTACAATTACGAGATATTCAACACAAATTGAATTCATTCATGGGGCGTTCCTTCCAAACTTACCTCCCTACAGAATGAACCCACTGAGCATGTTGAACTCCAGCGATAAGTAAATGAACTTTTAAATAAAAGATTTATTTGTGAGAGTTTAAGCCTTGTGCAGTTCGAGCCCTCTTGAACCCAAAAAAATATGGCACTTGGAGGATGTGCATTTATGGTTGAGCCATTAAAAATATTACTGTAAAGTATCGTTTTTCCATCCCTAAACTTGATGATTTATTGGACGTAATGGTTCATGCTAGGATATTTTCAAAAATTGACCTTAGAAGTGGGTATCACCAAATAAAGATTCATTCTGGTGACAAATGGAAGACCACATTTAAAACAAAGGATGGACTTTATGAATGACTTGTCATATCATTTGGACTCACCAACGCCCCAAGCACTTTTATGAGAGTAATGAATCATGCTCTTAAACCATTGATGGAAAAATTTCTAGTTGTTTATTTCGATGATATCCTCATTTTTAGTCAAACTGTAGATCAACATCGAAGTCATTTTCGACACGTTTGCTCCACCCTTCGGTTTTCAAGCCTCTATGCCAACATTAAAAAATGTGTGTTTTTCAGGGAGAGTGTTAGCTTCTTGGGCTTTATAGTCTCTACTACAGGGATATCCCTTGACCTTTTAAAGGTTAAGACATTGTGGATTGACTTAAACCTAAAAGCTTAAATGACGTTCGAAGCTTTTATGGACTATCTACCTTTTACTGTCGCTTCATCAAATGGTTCAGTACAATTATGGTTGCTATTACCGAGTGTATGAAAAAAGGCAAATTTCGTTACACATTAGTAGTATATAAAGCCTTAAAACTTTTAAAACCGAACATCAAAAGCCTCAGTAATGCGCCTTCCTGGTTTCTCTAAATTTTTTTAGGTTAAATGCGACGCATCAAGGTGGGCATTGGTGGCGTTCTCAGCCAGGAATGACACCTTATCTCTTTCAGCAAAAAGTTAAATGATGTCAAACAATGATATTTAACATATGACAGAGAATTGTATGTAGTGGTACAAGCTCTATACTATTAGCGTCACTACTTGTTACCTTAGGAATTTGTGCTTTACTCAGACTATGAAGCATTACGATATCTCAATTCTTAAAAGCGGTTGAATTCTCGACATGGTCGTTGAATTGAATATTTGCAAGTATACTCGTTTGTCCTGAAACATAGGAAGGGTGTAGAGAATCAAGCAATTGATGTATTAAGTCGGTGCATATCTCTTTTAAATGTCATGAGCATCAAAATCATCGATTTCGAAAGAATCAAAGAGGATTATGAGTCTTGCCCTAATTTTAAAAATATTGTCCACGCTTTGAAAATGGGCAAGTTGACGACAACAATGACTTTCGTATTGAAGACGGTTATCTTTTTAAAACAAACAAATTGTGCATTCCTCAAACGCCAGTTAAAGAGTTTCTCGTTTGAGAAATTCATGCAAAAAGATTAGCTGGTCATTTTAGACGTGATAAAATGATAAAAGAAGTTGAACATCAATTTTATTGGCCCGACCTAAAGAAAGACATGAGCAAAATAGTCAGCACTTGCAGAGTTTTTCAAGTGGCCAAACAAAGATGACAAAACACTGGTGTTTACACATTTCTCTCTGTCCCCAATTATCTTGGGAGAATGTTATTATAGATTTTGTGCTTGGACTTCCGCGTACTCTTAAAAACATGATTATACTTTGGTTATTGTGGATCGTTTCTAAAAACTGCCCCACTTTATCCCTTGCAATAAAACGACAGATGCATCTAAGGTAGCCCAATTGTATTTTAATAAGATTGTCAAACTTTATGGTCTCCCTAAGACTATTGTGTCAGATAGGGACTTGCGTTTTACTGGTCATTTTTGGAGAACTCTATGGCACATGGTAGGCACAACACTAAAATTTTTGATTGCTTACCATCCCTAAACTGATGGTCAAACTGAAATTGTTAATCGAAATATTGGAAACTTATTAGGATGCTTGATCAAAGAAAATCTTAGGAATTGAGATTTGATTCTCCCCATTGCTTAGATTGCATATAATAGTTCCATGAACCGATCCATATGTATGAGTTATTTTGAAGTTGTTAATGGTTTCAAAACTAGGAAGCCGTAGACCTCCTCCCTATGTCACCGCATGCTAGTGTGTCTATATTAGCTGAAAATTTTGCACAGCATCCGCATAATTTGCATATAGAGATCAATGAACAAATAGAAGCTAATAATGCATCATATAAATTACGAGTTGATTCACACAAACAACAGGTTGAATTTAATATTGGAGATTATGTTATGGTTCGAATTCACCCTGAGTGGCGTATATCCGGATATGGTTTTAAATTGCAAGATCGTAGCATTGGTCCTTTAAAATTCTAAAGTGAATTAGCCCAAATGCATATGTCATTGATCTTCCACCTTATTTTGGTTATTATCCTACTTTTAATGTTGAGTACTTGATTGCTTATAAAAGTCACTTTAGTCCGTCTGCTGACCTTTTTCACCTTCATCTATTAATTTTGAGTCTACATTTGTTAATTCTACTTCTCCAACATCCCCTGTCACAACACACGATGATAAAATTAATACTATTTTAGATGAACAGATTGTATTTACTAATGAAGATGAGGTTCAACACTTCCTGGTTCGTTTAATGGATCGACCAGATAGAGACACTTTAGCACTTCATGTACGTGGATTTCTAGAGAGATACTTCAGCACTTGGATCTAAACCTCTTGGAGTTCTTTCGGAGTCATTAGGATCTGTCTTTGCCGGATTCCCAACAAACTCGAAAAGATTCTCAGTCCAGACGTCCAGTTGCACAAGTTTATGGACGTCGGAAGAGTGTTGTTCAACTACTTAACTTATAGTTGAGTGATTGATCAGCTTGTTGATTTATGGTTCTGTCAACTTGACTAGGTGATTCTTCTACCCTAGGAGAGTTAATGATGAAATTTTTGATATTTTATTTTTATTATTTATTTATTTCAGTTAAAGTTCATATCTCATCTTTTAGGGTTATTCATTACTTTTTCTATTTAAGTTATATTATTATATCTTGGAAAGACAGATTATGATAATTATTGAATGAATGAAATATTTTCTATTTCCCAACCCTAATTTTCTCTCTAGAATTCTCTTTTCTTCTATTAGGACTTTCCCCTTATTTCTTTCTTCTTCTTCTGTTGCTTCTTCTAAAGCCAACTTCTTTTCTATATTCTTTCTTCAATTTTCGTTGCCTACATCTATATTTCTCTAGTTCCTTAAAATGCCAGCATGCCATCTAACTCGAGCCCAAGCAAGAATGCTTTCTAACCATAGATGCTTAATTTATAGAAGATGAATAAAAGTCATAAGCTTGAGAGGTCAATGGAAGTTCAAGGGTTTCTTTTATTAGTTACATGTTTGTATTTTTTTTTGTTACAAAGTTAAGTTGTAAAGTCATTTTGGTACTTTCTCCAATCCTTTTATGAAAGAGTATTTAAACTCTTTTTTAGTTGGTTTGCAGCCAACCATGTCATTTTGAAGTAAAACTCCCTTAGTGTGATTTATCTATAGAGAAACCTTATCGGTGAACTCTTGTTTGTTGTGCTGCAATGATCCCTCCAAAAAATGATCCCTGCAAGGAGTGGACAATGATCCCTCCAAAAAATAACAGTCTAATTCGTTGAGAAAAAAAAAAGTTATCATGATAATGGTGGAGGTAGTTGGACGGTCGTAATTGCACCTTTTCAGTCAATTGAAATCCAATTCTTGTGAAAGCTATTGTGATTACCCGAATGTGTAAGTATGAGCTCGAGTTGCGGGGTAAATCTCGAGTTGCAGGGCAAATCTCGAAACCTAAGCCGAGTGTAGGCAAATCCTAGACTTGAGTATGGGCAAATCCCAGGTCGTAAAAAATGGGTCATCACAATCCCACATTGTTTGTAGAGGTATATGAAAATGAAGCATATATAAACAAACCCTCTCAATATACTATGATGCATTTTGCAGCACAATTGGCAACAAATTCCATAAGAATTATGAAGTTAAAAGTGTTTCGGTGATAGCAGTACCATATTGAGTGACCGACTGGGAAGTTCTCGCCAAATAAATTCGTGAGGGGAGGATATTGGGCTACAGCCTAATTCCTATAGCAGACAATATCTTACTGGGAAAAGAGGTTGTTATAAATAGTATCAGAGTCTGTTCCCAACCGAAAATGTGGCCAACGAGGACGTTGGGGCCTCGAGAGATGGTGATTGTGATGACCCGAATATATACGTATGAGCACGACTGCGAGGCAAACCTCAAGTTGCGGGGCAAACCTTGGAACCTAAACCTAGTGTAAGCAAATCTCATACTCGAATATAGGCAAATCTCAGGTCATAAAAAGGGAGTCGTCACAATCCCACATCGCTTGTGGAGGTATATAGAAATGACACATATGTACGGAAATCCTCCCAAGATAGTAAGACGCGTATTAAGCACAATGAGCAATGGATCTCATAAGAACTCCGAAGTTAAAAGTGCTCCGGCGAGAGCAGTACCATATTAGGTGACTGACTGGAAAGTACTCGCCAAACAAATCCATAAGGGAAAGATATTAGGCTATAGTCTAATCCCCAGAGCGGACAATATCTTACTGAAAAAATGATTCGTTATAGCTATACCTTGATTCTAGAACATCGTCGAGTTGTTATAACTATACCTTGCATAAAAGAGAGATGAATCCAAATTGGTCTTGGGCTTTGTTTTGTTGGTTTTGGAGTTTCCTTTCTTGGATTTCTCCTTGCCCTTTAAACTTGTTCCTCCTCTATGTTACCATAGACTCCAAGCCCAATACTTATCCATGAGTGATGATCCATAATGCAAAACTCACACACACACGCACATACTCACTCGACCCATTAGGATAAGCCAAGTGAAAGTTACAATTATATATGGTTAAATGAAATAAAAATAACATAAACAAAGTTCAAAGTAAAAATGCAACTAAAACATATTTAAAGATAGATTAAAAGGTTAGTCTTCAAGGCTCTCAAAGATGCAATGGATCAGCCCACCATGAGCTAGGTGGTCATGGGTTCCAAGGATTGGTCCAATCTTAACTCCTTCATCTGTTGGGCTTTTTGGGTACAAACAACACTCTCTATAATGGGCCTAGTTGACATAGCAAACGATGTTTAATTTTAATGATCCACTTCATTCCACAATCCTTAAGAAGATATTCATGAAGTGCACCTTTCTTTTAAGCCGGGAAGACTTCGGAAATGGCCACATAGTCTTTGGGGTTAGATTCCGGGGAGATTTGGAATAATTAAACAATTCCGTTGACTCGTGCTTTATTCTCCACATGAGCTTCACCATGTTGAACTCCTGATTAAGGTTGTTTTCCACATGATTAAAATTGAGGCATTCCTTACCCTTTTGCCTTTGATCACCTACAAAACTAATACTAGCAATATCGTTACAAATTATCAACGTTCGAATGGTAATGGACGGATCTCGTGGCGCATCAAATGTCGATCGCTAGTTCATTTTGAGTTTGAACCTAAGAGCTCTAAAGTTTTGACCGATAATATAAGGTGTCGACCTCAGCCTAACACGATTGCTCTAAGTGTCGATCGGTCCCCTTACAATGTCGACCACACAATTTTTAAGTAAAGGAAATTTTGTTATCGAGGCTCATAACATCTTGGCGAAGTTGGTGGTCGTTTGTAGTGTTATGGATTGAGTTTCTACTTTCAGTTTAGGACTCGTTCTAGTATCTTCCCTTAAATTTGAGTTGGATAATCTTAACCTTGGTTTTGTTTTAGACTCAGATAACTTTGAAGACTTCAAGGCAATTGCTGAGGTTACACCCCAAGTTGGAAGAATGAGCGCTAAGCGTAAAGGTAAGAGTTTTGTATTATTTGCATTGTATTGCATGGTTTTTATGAAAACCTTATTTTGATGAGCTAATCAACCATGATAATCTAAAGGGCTTTGGTCACCAGCACGTTAGTCTTTTACTTGTATATATGTATGATTTACATGTTTATCATTGTTGTGTGATTTTATTATTTTTGTGATAGAGGATAGATCATCGTGAACTTTGGATGGTCTCGGTGTCAAAATATCAAGAGTACATCTTATGCAATATAAAGGTCGTTTTGTATGCACGTCACGAAATGGGTAATAGGGCGATGATGATGTATTCTTTGGGTTTCGAATCCCTAAATCTAATTAGGGTATTATCATTTGTTTATCATCATTTATACAAGTTACTTTGTAGATGACTATTGTTCACCGACAACCCGGGTAACGAAGTTGAATCTTTAGATCGCACTTTGCTTATTCTTCTTTCTGACTCATGAGGTGTTGCTGGACTTTAGTTGCCACTTTTTCTATGTAAATGTATTGAAAGGGCTCTTAAGTGACATTCATTTTTCACTAAAATGATTTTCAAGTGAAATGTACAATGATGATCTATTTTCATATAGCAGCCTATGTATGCGACAATGATTTATTTAATGTCTCATCGGTGGCACATAGGGCTTGTTTTTGTAAAATGTTGCAAATGAGTTTTCTTAAGACAATGATTTGAAAATCATTTGTTATATCCTCGTGTTTTGAAAGAAAATATTAAAGAAGTTTTACATTTATTTAATATAATATCTCTACTGAGTGAGTCACTCACCCCCACAACCCCTTGATAACTTTTGAAAAAAAAGTTATTGCATGATATATTTTATCAATATTGTTATTGAAAATTTGTGATTAATTAAATAAAAGAATAATATTTTGTTACATAATACTGCAACATTGTACACAACATCATATCTGCATAATATATATTTTTTTTTATCTTTTTAAAGAGATATTTTTTCAAAATTTATACTTATTGTACAATGATGTTAATGAGCTGATAAGACATGCTGACCTTAAAGAATAAAAAGAAAGACTACAATGAAGTACAAAAAAGGAAGATTCTAAATGAGGAAAAAAATGGAGTTAAAAATGGATCTAATTTAATTTTCAAATTAAAATTATATAGGAGAGTGAAGAAAAAAGAACTTTAATTAAAAAAAAAAAGCAAAAATATGGGCAGAAGAGGATTTAAAAGAAACAAACCTTTATTAGAATTGAAGTGAGAGAGGAGGATTTTGAAAGCTTTACATATAGACAACAAATGACAAGAAAAGAGAGGAAGTTTGGAGAGAAGATGACTAAGGGAACCACGTCAAGGAAAGAAAAAGAAGAAAAAATGAGAAGAAGGGGCACTAACATAGAAAATTTTAATTTCATTTCTATTATTGAATGACTTTCTTTTCTCATTATTCTTTTACTTTTCTTGAACTAAATCTTGTAGTAGCAAGATGAGAAAGTATGAATCTATGTAATTTTTGTGGTTTGTTGTAAGAATTGAATTAGATAATTCAATATGATTTTATTGTTTATTTTATTCAATGTTGAAAAACATGAATAAATATTAAAGCTGCTATTATACGTGACAGTAAATAAAATTAAAAAATTTATTAAATTGATACAAACCACGTCAATCGATGACAGACCTGTAAACAAAACAAGGAAATCAAGACCATTCTTAGGCAAACTCAGATGGCAACCGCGACTCGTTACGTATGTGAAGGTAAGAACCTTGGTGATGGAGACGCCACAATCAACTATGGAATGATTGATTGGATCAAATTGATGTACTTAGGTGGTCAACATGGGCTTTCGTCAATGGGGCTTCTATGAATCTTCTCAAGTCCATAATTGTTGAATCAGCCCATCAAGTGTCTCCTTGAATTTTCTCTCTCAAGCTCTTGTAACTGGTCCAATGAGCACTTGCATTGAGTCCTTTGGATATGCTTCTTGATTTGCAACATGAATTGTGTAAAATTGAATAATTTCATGTCGATTTATTAATTTTGCATGACTAAATAAAATGGTAATTAATTGAATTCATTATAATATTTATTTTTTATAAAGTAATGAGAAAAATATCATAAGAGTTAATTAAATAACTATGATAAAATTTGATTTATAAAGAATATTATAAGTTATTTAATTTAATTGTTGCAGCATTTCCTATAGCATCTGTAGTAAAAATTACATAGTGAAGGAAATCGAATCAGTGTCACATTTTGTTAATTGAATTTTGTCAATTTCGTGTTAATCATTTATTTCATTATTCCATCTATCACCTTTATTTTATTTTATTATTACTCTACATAAATTTAATCATCGATAAATTTTTTTCTCGTGGGTTCGACACTCTACTTTTACTTTATTACTTACTTGCGAAACGTGTACTTGCATAGTGTAACAATTTTGCACAACAACCTTTCTTCTTTCTATGAAAGAATAAAAGCTGTGAGTAGCAGGAGCTTGGAAGCTGTTTCATTTATTTAGTTTTCTTGTTTGAATGTTAGTTTTTCCTTGAGGAAGATTTATCTTTAGTTTGGTTTGTATAACTCTTATTTAGATTTAGATTTAACCATGGACATGTAAACTCATATTGAACTGATTTATCTTATTGCACTATTATATATGTAGTCATTGTGCGAACAAACAAGTCTTGGGCTAGGTGATCAAGTCCTCTACAAGGATTGAGTCGCCCTACTCAGCCTCTGTTAAGCCTGCCTTCGGGATGTGACAGTATCCACTTCTAGTCATGCCTTACTCCTGTGAGATAAGTGCAACTCTTCATGTTTTGATTGCTCACTTAATACCTTTGCAACTATGTTCCTCTCTAGACTATTGTTTTTCCATCTTTAGCCCACACCTGAGAGTCTTTCACAACCTGGTTGTCTGCCTTTTGTCCAAGAGCACCGCCACCTGGGTCCACCACCTATATTTTTGCATCAACAATGAGGCACAAATTATCTAATACCCTTCCTTGATGAAAATTAGTTTTTTTCGTACTTATTCAGTGATCAATATTTTGGTGAACAATCAATAGAGGTGATATGTAAGCTAAGTCTAATTTTTAATATTCACATATTCATTGATAAACACTGTGTCAACTTTCTGAGGATGTATCTGAGAGAGAGAGCTTTCATCGGGTTCTCTTGCTTCAAAATGAATTACACTAACACATGTTGAAAATTCTTCTCAACTTAAATATGCAACCGCTTTGCTGAAACAAGAGTTTAAGAGAAGTTGAACGAGAATGACGAAACTATAGAGATGAAAGAATCCACAAAAGAAGAGCTAGTTCAATTTGATGAGAATGAATCGGAGCTACTAGTGTGATGGTTCGAGTTAAGACTAACGATGATAATCACAATTAGAGTAATTAAATATGATTAAAAGTAGTATAAAATACTTTGTATGTTAAACTAAAAAATGTCCATTAGAGCAAGTGTCAATGTAAATTATGTAACAATTATTGTGAAGATTGGATATTTATTAAAAATTACAGAGCTAAAGTAGACATATAAATGAAGAGAATGTATTTAAAATTAAGGGAATTGAATATATGCAATAAAAATTATTCAATTTGAAGTTAGTTGATCTATATTTGATTTTATATTACACTGTTTTGGAAAACTACTATAAGTTGAATTTTAGAGTGAAAATTTAGAGAAAGTTGTAGAAGAAAAAATATTTCTAATACCTTAAAGTATGTGACCATAAAATAAATTAGATGATCAATAAGTTGGTGCCATGTGTCACTTAAGTGTTAGCGACTAATATGTGATTGAGGTGTAATTAAAGGACGGTGAAAATTAGTTAATCATGATTAATTAAATTAATATTGGTGATAACTTAAAGACTAATCTAAATTAATTAATTTAAGCTAAGCGTGCTTAAGAGAATATGATCAAGGTATTTTTAAAATTATTCATGAATGGAATGGTAAAATAGTAAAGTTTGAAAGACAAAATGGATAAATTTGTAATTAACCCTAAGAACACTCTAGAAAACAGAATAAAGGGCTGAATAATTCAGCCACTTTGTGCTTCAAGCTGAAAAAAGAAGAGATAGGAGGTAAAAAAAGGGAGGGAAAGAACGGAAATGCAAAGTTAGGACGAAATTCACACAAACTTTGTGTCAATGTTTTCATCACACTTTTTAGAGTGACATCGAAATGGTTAGAAGGTATTAAGAATAACACTATTTTTGTGAAAAGATTCCAAGTCCTCTCTCTACTTTTCTTCATTATCTCCCCCGTTATTTCAATTTTTCGTTCGACATCTCAAACTACAAAAGTGGTGGTATCAGAGCAAATACAATCAAAGATATAGAAGAAACACCATTGAAAAAGATGAGAAGTTTTTGTATCACAAAAAGATTAGGGGAAATAAGAGCAAGTAACAACCAACACAATGAGGCATAGATCTTATGATACCCTTCCCTGACAAAAATTAGTTTTTCTTGCTTTTATTTGGTGATCCACATTTTGGTGAAGAGTCATGAGAGATGATTTGTAAATTAAGTTTGATTTTTAATACTCACAGAATTACTAATAAACGTCGTGTCAACTTCGTAAAAACATATATTAAGAAAGCACATTCATCTTGTTCTACTGCTTCAAAATGAATTACACCAACGAAATTTGGAAATTCTTTTCAATTAACATATTTAATCACTTTGTTGAAACAACAGTTGAAGAGAAGTTGAACGAGAATAACAAAATTGTAGATGAAAGAGACCACAGAGGAAGGGCAAAGATACCAGAGAATAAAGACAAGGTGAGATTGAAATTTAAAAGAGTTACTAGAGAATAAAGATGAGAACAAGATTAAATTTTGCAATTTGTGAATGAGATGAGAATTATTCTTAACCGTTGATCATCGATCAATCAAACTTGCCAAATTTATTTTATTTTATTCTACAAGTAAAACTTCATGAATTCACACTAATTAATAAATGGTTATAAATTTTATACAGACTTGATCAGTTACACCCATTAATAGAAGGTCGTGAATTTTGCACCAATTTACGATAGAAATCTTATTAATTCACATATAGTAATAGTAATGGAACACTCACTGTAGTGATTTGAGTCAAATCTGGCTATCATACTAAATTTTTTTGAATGCTGTTATGGTAGATTAAAAAACACTTAAAATGGTTGGAAGACAGTGAAGAAGGCACTTTTTGTATAAAAAGTTTAAAGTCCTCTCCCTCCTTTTCTTCCTTATTTCCCCCCTTATTTTTGTATTTGCTTTGGCATTTCAAACCATAACAATTGGTGGTACTAGAACAAAAAAAAATCAATAATACAGAAAAACACCACTTGCTACAAATTAGAAGTTTTATATCGCAAAGTAACTAAAGGATATAATAGCACATTACAACCAACACATTGAGGCTCATATCTTTTGATAGTTTTATTTGATGGAAAATGGTTTCGCTCTTTTGTAGTAATCCATAGTTTGGTCTAGAATCGCGAGAAGTAATCTGTACGATAAATTTGTTTTTTAATATTCTATGAGCCAGTAATGAAAAACTTGTCAAGTTTACAAAGACATATCTTAAGGAGAAGCTTTCAAAACAATAAATCCAAACACAATTCGAAAATCCTTGTTAGCTGAAATATATAATCATTTTGTTGAAACAACAACATGAGAAAAGTTGAACAAGAATAGCAAATTTGTACAAATGAAAGAGACTATAAAGAAACGACAAGCTCAATTTGAAGATAATGATGCATAGCTACCGAGGATAAAGTTAGACTGCTAGAGGATAAAATGAGGACGAGATTCAAGTTTACAGTTTGTGGATGACATAAGAATTTTTCTTAGTCTTGTATCAAAGATCATTAGAACGTTCCATATTCATTTTATTATATTTTATAAGTGAATTCTAATAATTCGCACACATTAATGAAGGTTATGAATTTTATACAAATCTTATTAATTCTAATATATTTTGGTGAATGCCACAAATTAAAAATAATACTGAAATGATTGTAAGGTATCGAGGAAGACACTATCTGCATGAAAAGCTTCCAAGTCCTCTCCCTCCTTTTTTTCCGTATCTTCCCCTTGTTTCAATGTTTGGATTGGCATCTCAAACCATGACAAATTGTAACATTAGAGAAAAAACAATCACTTATATAAAAGAAACACAAGTAACAACATACAATAAGTTTTATATCACAAAGCAATTAAAAGAAATAATAACATGTCACAACCAACATAATTAGGCTCATATCTTTTGATACACTTCTTTGGTGGAAAATGATTTTCCATCCTTTGAAAATCCATATTTTGGTCAAGAATCACGAAAGATGATCCGTAATGTAAGTTTAATTTTTAATATTCACAGGACTATTGATGAACATCGTGTGAACTTTGCAAAGACATATCTTAAGAAGAAAACTTCCATGTGGTTCTAGTGCTTCAAAACGAATTATCCCAACGCAATTTGGAAATTCTTCTCAACTAAAATATGTAATCGTTTTGTTGAAACAACAGTTGGAGAGAAGTTGAACGAGAATGGAAAATCTATAGAGATGAAAGAATCAACAAAGGGAGGGCAAGCTCAATTTCTCGAGAATGAATCAGAGCTACCAGAGGTTAAGTACAAAGATGGGGTTGAAATTTCACAAAACTACTAGAGGATGAAAATAAAGACGATAAAGTTTACAGTTTGTAGATAACATAAGAACTATTCTTAATCGTGCATCAAAGATCAATAGCATGTCTCATTTTCCTTTTATCATCTTTTATGAATGAATCCCAATAATTTGCATTTGTTAATGAATGATTATGAATTTTACACAAAACTTATTAATTCACACCCAAGGGTAATGAATCTTACACCCATTTACGAGTACATAAGAATGATTCTTAACCGTGCATCAAAGATCAATAGCATGTCTCATTTTCATGTTATTCTATTTTATGAATGAATTCCAATAATTTACATCTATTAATGAATGATTATGAATTTTACACAAAATTTATTAATTCACACCCAAGGGTAATGAATCTTACATTTACGAATAGTAACACTAATTTTGCGTGAATGTTGTGGTCACGTTATCAGAAATGTGCCAAAATGGTTAGAAAGCATCAAGGAGAACATTTTTCAAAACCACATTCCAAGTCCTCACCATCCAAATTCCCTTTATATTTCGAACTGAATCACAAAATATTCTCGTCAATAACAAGTCTTCACCAATAATCAATGCACAGATCAAAGATCAAACAAAACTCCACTTGATCAACAAATATCAAAAATTGAATTTTCCAAAACTCAGTTTCAAATCTCAATTCCAACCAAGTTCAATCCCACGAATCTGTGTAGGTCAAAGACAAATTCGAATACTGATAGAAGTTTGGACTACTTCTACCCTAAATCGAACAAATAGAGGCGGTTGGACAATGGATCAACATGGGGCAACTTCTTCTCTGGCGAATAGTTTGAAACTTTTAGAAAAGTTGAAGCTTTTTGAAAAAAAACTCTGGCGAAGAAAACATCGGAGACAAAAGCTAGAGTTTAGACTGGAGCAAATGATCGGCTTTGTTCCTTGCACGCGCGACGACGACGCGGTTCTGGTGCGAGTGACAACCATGTTTGCGGCGAGTGGAGGAACGTGTTTCTTCTTCGCGGTCGGCGGCGGCGCTTCAATCAGGCACGCAATGATGGTAGTAGCTTCTTCGTCCTTGCTAGAGAAAACACGACAGCGAGAGAGGTTTTCTCTCTTTCTTTTTTTTTTCTTTTTCTCAAATTACAATTTTCTCATAAAATTGTAAACTCTAATTGTTTGATATCTTCAATAAATCAAAACTCAATTTCCAGAAACTTTCAATGTCGCTCTGATATCAATTTTTGAGAATCAAACAATAAGAATCAAGAAAAAATAAATAAATGCAGAAACACATGAACACCAAGATTTACGTGAAAAATCTTAAACGAGAAAAAATTACGAGCATATGAGAAATTCGCTAATAGAAAATCAATGTACAATTAAGTTTTGTGACTCTATTATCAATATATAGAGAAAACATAAAACTCTAATGTTGATATACATGTCAGATTCAACCACCTAGAATTGCAGGCACACTATATTCTAATACTTATAATGTTAATTAGTCGACAACACCGCCCATCATTTTATTAGAATCCATCATTGATAATTTGACAACAAAAATGATAGAGTTCTTGACACGAGCTCAGATTTCTCATCACCCATTACCTTTTTTTTACAGGTCCAATAAAAGACAAATTTGATCTCAGGTTTTTGAGATGTACATCTCAGGAAAAGACAAACTTGGGTATATCAATGGAGACTATCTTCGAGCACCAAAAATAGATCCTTTGTATCGTAAATGGCGTACCGAGAGGCGAGAATGCCATTGTAAAAGGTTGATAGATCAACTTGATGGACTACTCCTTGGTTGTGAACTTCATTTATTACCAAATGGTTAAGTAAGTGTGGGACATCGCTCCAACTATACATTATGTCGGCACAAACACCTCATAAGTGCATAGACTCCGGCGTCATGTATCTCAGAAGAAACAAGACAAAGTATCTATAGAGAAATAATATAATGACATACAGGGCTTGTGGTGAGAGATTGATTTTCTTCGCCCCAATCTAATGGAATGTGCTAACGGCACACAAAAATATGACTCAATCCTAGAAGAGGAAAGAGTATATATTTTGATGATCGGCTACATAACGTTTGAAGCAATGATTTCTTTTACCATAGTCAAGCAAGCATATACTCACATTCAAATAGAGGATACTCAAAAATTTGTAATGATATCAAAAGCAGAATCAGGAACTATTGTTGTTGTCGTGGCCACCAAAAGTGTGAAAAACAATCAATCACAAACATTGGTGAAATTAGGGTTTTCCTCAAAATCTAAAAGTACTCTTAAGATAGTAAGAGTACTAAATGTAGATGAGCAAGACATAACAATGACACCTGCTTTACGGTCATTGAAATTCTATTGATCTGGATCAGCATTCTTTACTGCTCTTTTATGGCATCCGGCATCAGAGTTTGACAAAGACACATGTTCTTTATGCCATTGTAGAAAGAATAACATATAAAGTCATATTCATCACCATGTTCCTTTTCAACTTTTCCTTGCAAGTAGTCAAGAACATAGTCCAAGTCACTATCTCATGAATCAAGTACTTAAATCTTGCCAATAGCTCACACATGGACACTCGTTAGGCTCTCTCCAACATAATGAAGAAATGGATCGAAACAATTTCCGTCGTTATGTCATAGCTCCATTTGATGGAGTTATTTGAGGATCTTCGAGAGTGATGAGTTTGCTAACAAGAGATACGGACGAGTTCATGTTTTCTTGTGCTAAATGTTGCTAAGGAGTTACTTCATCTCTGATTGTGCGAGGAAATCGGTAGGCTACTTTAAAACTTATGTTCCACTTTGCTCATGTCAAGCAAACAAAAAGATTCTATTAAACTTTCTGTTTTTCACTTGATTGAAGAATTTGGTAGACTACGGATAATTCTGAAGTCCATCAATTATAAAATTTCTTTAACAAAAGAGTTATACTTAGTTGACATGAACTATTGACGTAAATAAAATAGAAGCATATGACATATACCCTTTGAAACTATACAATTGAAACATTATTATAATAAGAAAATTGGAGACAAAAAAGCTTAATTATACTCGTAACATTGTGTTTACGTAACGTTCATTAATTGTTGTATTAAATTAAAATAAGACATTTGTTGTATTAATTAATGAAAGTCACATTATGAGGTAAAATTAGAGAGTAGATATTTCATTATTCTATATTTTATGTTTAATTTTTTTATTGATTGTTGACTAATATAAATTCTATAATCTTTATATTTTTAAATTTAAAAACATTATTCTATTTTAGGAACTGAGTTCACTTCATGCAACTATTTTTTATTATCATTATTCTTTACTTACTAATTTATCAACATCAAATTAATTAATGCACTAAACCTATAATTTTTTTACCAGCCATACACAACCATAATTAACATTGAATAATTTAGCCAATTTTAACATTTGTTTATTTATGTCATGGTTAAACTTTAATTAATAAAAAGTTAAGAGTGTTAAACTAGGTTTGGACGTGACTTTATAATTATAGTTTAATTAATTTGGGTTAAAACCAATTTGAATTTTAAACTAGAAATTTTTTTAAAATACTCTCTAAACTAAAAAGTATAACAAATTAAATCTTAAATTATCCGAAATATAACAAATCAAACCATGTCAGGGGGTGATGACCCTTGATTACTTCCCGTTCTTTATTCATGCTAAAAATGGGGAGCGATTTCATACAAGTATTAGCAAATCATGAAAGTTTTCATATTACCTTTTCATAATGTGGTGAACATGTGATAAAATTTTCAAGTAAATTTAATATGTTTGATATTTTTTTAAAATAAAAAATAAACATGTGATAAATAAGGAATGAGGGGCCGTTCATTTGAGATCAGCCCCCCGTTCTCGAAGTAAACAAAAAACGGGGAGTGATCGGAGGGAAATCACCCCTGAAAAGATTTGATTTGTTACATTTTATATAGTTTAAAGTTTGATTTGTCAAAATTTTTAATTTATGAGTATTTTAAATAACCTCATAAGTTGAGGTTTAAATTAGTTTTAACCCAATTAATTACCATATCTTCTGCCTCAAACTTTATCCAATCCTGTGGAAGAGTCACTAAGTCTACGTTCTATCAAAGAATATAATTTTCAAAAATAAAATAGATCAACATTTTTCTTTCCAATCGCAATTTTCATATCTTGGTTTTTCTTTTCTAAATTCAAACCAATCTATATGCATTAAAATTTGAGATAAGGGTTGAATTTAAATGTGTTCATACTTTTCTAAAGATTTTATATTCTTCAATTTGTAATTTTACATTTTTTTATGGATTTAACTTCAAATATTGGATTTGCAAATTTACGTGCATTCAAAAAAATATTGTCATCTTCAATCAGGTTCTAAAACTGAAAACTTCAAAATGCCAAACGATTTCTGACGGAATCCCGAGAGACTTTTCACTTGTATATGAATTTAGGTTTTGATGCATGTGTTAGTGCATGTATAAGTTTGGAAAATTAGATTACTAAATGCTTATAGTTTAATGAAAAATAATTTTCAATTCTTGAAGTAATTGCATCTTGTAAGTAATATAATGTATATTCTTCCACATTTTAGAAAATAATCATGGTTTTTAATATTTGTTCTTGAGAACTTCAGATCCATTAACTTTCAATCTTTTTTAATAATTGAGAAATACATTTATAAATTTCAACTTTATATGATGTCTCATGTGTCTATAAATATTCACTTTTTATCGTGCAACGATAATTAAAATTTAGAGAGAAAAATATATGGAGTGAGAGAGAGAATCCAAAGAGAGAGAGAGATAGCATTGAATTTGAGTTGGAGATACATGTCTTATACTGCGTTGGTGCTGGCTACTCGTGCGGGCTTGGACCAATCACCGATAATTCTGCGTTTAGAGCTTCTATCTCACCCCCATACGTTGATTCTTCTTGATCATCCCCTTCCTCAATTTCTTTGATTAACTAATTCCTGATTTCCTCTTTTTAAATCTTTGTTAAGTTTAGAGTGCAGTATAAATATCCCTCCTGCCACTCTCAAAGCTTCTCTCTCTCTGCGATCACTCTTCTTATTCCAAAAGATTTTCAGATTTTGGATTTTTGTTTTCTTCGAGCGCCGTTGTCCATGGAGTGGGTTCGTGGTCGCCAACTTGGTTTCGGTTCTTCTGCGACTGTCTCCTTGGCAGCGAGAAGAGACGATTCTGTTCTCTTTCCCCCTTTGATGGCCGTTAAATCTTCTCAACTCTTCTGCTCCCAATCGCTCAAGCACGAGAGACAAGTTCTGCGTCATCTGGATTCTTGCCCAGAGATCATTCGCTGTTTTGGCGATGATTGCATCGTCGAAAAGGGCGAGGCATTATACAATCTCATTCTGGAGTACGCTTCCCGAGGCAGTCTGGTGGATCAACTGGACAAGTATGGCGCTCGTTTGCCGGAATCCTTAGTTCGGCAATACACCCGAACAATACTTAATGGTCTTGATTTCGTTCATTCGAAAGGGTTTGTGCACTGCGACATAAAGCTAGGGAATATTTTGATCGTGGACAATGGAGATGCAAGATTGCGGATTTTGGGTTGGCGAAGAAGGCTGGGGAAGAAACATCAACAGAGAAAGGACAATTTGAGTTGAGGGGAACGCCCCTATCCATTTCGTAAGAATCGGTCACCAACAATGTGTACGAGCCACCGTGCGACATTTGGGCTCTTGCATGTACCATCGTCGAGATGTTCATCAGAAAACCCGCTTGAAATTTCAGTGAAAAATTGAACATTTGGGCTGTAATCATGCAAATTGGCGTCGGACAGAAGTTGCCCACTATTCCTACTGCTTTATCGGACGAGGGGAAAGATTTTCTGGACAAGTGCTTTGTAAGGGATCCTACAAAAAGATGGAGCGCTCAAATGCTTCTGAATCATCCTTTCGTGGCAGATGATTCTGTTCCACGGAAGAAATCTGTTGTTTCATCGCCTTCGCCAAGGTCTTCTTTCGACAAGCCGGAGTGGCCTTCCTCCGAGTTGACAGCTACTCTGACTCTGGACTGTTCCCATACGTTAATGGAAAACACGACGAAATCTGTTGGACAGTTCAAGTTCGTTGCTTCCCCGTCGAAAAGGCTCCGACGGCTAGCGACGGCCAACGCACCATCTGATTGGTCGGACTCGGAGGGTTGGATCACTGTAAGGTGATTCAAACATAACGTTGAAGAAGTCTTGATATATGTAACGACAGTGATTGATTCGTTTGTACTTTGTAGATCATTGCCGATGGTGATGAGCATCTGTTAAACCCAATTATTTTTATTGTAAATAGCAAATATTTCATCAATTTCGAATAAAAGCAATCATTCCATAATCCTTGTTCTTTAATTATTAATTTTTTCAAAAAAGAAACAAAAAGTTAGCATAGAATAAGAAAATAATTTAATTTATTTTCACAAGATTCAATACCAATCCTTAAATTGAATTGAATTTAATTTTGAAAAAGTAGAATAAATAAAAAACTACTATTTTTGTAATTTGAATTTTTTTTGGGCTAAACTAAACAATTTACTACGTAATAAAAGTGATGAAATAAAATTACGATGCATTAATAAAAGCAAAAGAATTGAGCTAAAAATGAAGTTACAGTGCATGAGCATTATATATCTGTTTGATGTTTGAGTTATAAAACATATTTTTGATTTTGACACATCCAATCGTGATTTTTTTTTATTAGGATTTTCTACATAAATCTTCGTATTATCATTTTTGCCTTTTCTTTTAAATTTGTATTTAATTATAACTACATTTTATACTTAGAGATGATAATTATCACTATGGATATTGAGTTGTGACTTATTGGTTTTCATGGCTTCGACAACCTTTTTTCTTTTCTCACGAGAAGCTTGTGATTACTCGAATAACTCAATGTTTCTTCATTTAGCAAGAGACCATTAACATTTTCTAGCTTCCCGTGTTGAGCTAAATAGTGTTAACGTTTCTAATTCATCATCAATTATCATTTCCACTAAAGAAAGCTCATTTAAATTTTTGTATTTTATTTAAGTATTTAAGAATTTATTCATATAGTGTGAATTTAAGGTTCTCATATATATAAAAAAAAAAGGTTTATATTGATTTGGGTAAGTATTATGTGTTTGTTGAAGACTAGATTAGGTATCGATAGATTTTGGTTGGTCAATACTTGGGTCGGTTTTTGCCTCTAAGTCAAGTCGCCGATAATACTTTACTTCAAATAAGTTTAGTTAAGTTCGAAAATTAAAATAGATGGTAACAAAATAAAGACTCACGTGCAAGTCACATGTATCTTTTACAATTTTTATTTTATGTCAGAGGCTATTTTGTTCATGGTACAAAGTTTATAAGAGATATTGTTAAGAAAAGTTAGGCTATCAAATATTTTGACTTATTAATTTTAAGGTCTAATATGAAAGTCTATCCTGAAATTTACCATAATGGACACACAACAAATAACAGCGTGCAAGAAGAGGGCATGCAGTTGTAACAAAGAGACATGCAAAGTGGACCCGGACCCGCATCCGCTGTGCAAGGCAGAATGTGCTCACAAATATTCGGCGGCCAGATCTTTTCAAAAATATCTTTCATTTAAATATTTCTTTCTTAAAATAGAAAAGTATTTTCCTATAAAATATTAGAAAAAAAACACAAAATAAACTCGTCATTGAGGTTACTGACAACTTAAACTTTAATTTATTTTTTTGATAAACAAACGATAATTTATCATCCTTTTGTCTGGATATCTATGAAACTCTTTCCGGCGTCTATTGTGAGCATCTACGTATGTATCTAGACTTTTACAATTTAAACTAAAAAAAATTATACCTCGAGACTGGGCATCCACGCTTAATTTTTAAATGGCTTTGCAAAGTGATATTTAACACTTTAATTTTTTTTTTTTGATTGAGTCTTCAATCGAGCCATCACCCCAATGATAACTTGAAAGGAGATCTTACCTTTGCGATCTAATCTTGGAAAGCCCTAAACTCGCCTTTACGACTTCCTTCTCTGTTGCACTGGCTTCCTTTTCCGGAGAACTCGTCAATGGGAGGAAGAAATCAAAGCCAAGGAAGGTTTTTTTATTTTCATGGGTTTTAATTCATCTACTGCAATTCGAAACTAAGTATGTAATCTGTTTTATAATCTAGTATTGTAGCTAGTTTAAAGGATTCATCTACTATTACGTCGATCTTTTTAATTTTTTTCTCTTCATTATTTCAGCAAAATTCATGGACCATGGGAGACAATAGTCGAGTCAGAGAAAGGTCCTCCATGCTAATTAGAGGCAGCATAAGATTTTCTACGCTACTTTGAGGGAAATGAAGGTCTTCTATGCTAATTTGAGGAAGAGAAGGCTAATCTAAAACTTTCGTGAGTTTTATTTATGCTAAACGCAATCAAAATACAAGTAGTCTATTTTATTAATATATTGTTATGTTGTAGGATAATATATTACCTTTTAATTTTTGCAGGAGTCATCAGTTGGAGAAAATGTTTATTGAGTGTTAACAGCTATGATAATATTGGAGATAAGAATGAATTTTATTGTACTTTTGTGCACTAGATTGAGTAATTACAAACCCATTCACAACCATTAAATGTATTGGTAATGGATGATACATAATTCTTAATTAACTTTAGAAATATACAACTTTATTTGATCTTCTACTATTTTCCTTTGTAATGGAAGTTCTATCATTTGATATGATGAGTGTTGTGATGGATAATTTGATATTATATTTTGAGTGTTTTAATCAGATTTTGATTTTATTATTAGTACCACAAAGATTATACAAGTATCTATGAATATAACCCCCTAAATGGTGAATGTTAATAGCACGCACGTCATTCTTCAATGATAAAAGACAAAGTTACATTTTATAACATATATAAATAGCAAGTACAATATCAGGTTGAAGACTCGATCGTAAAAAGAATTAAAGTGTTAAAGATCACTCTGTGAAGGAGCCATGAGATCAAGTGTGGACGCCAGATCCTGATCTGTATGCTGAAGGAAAAAACTCATAGATGTCCAACCACTAGAGTTGTTTGGGCAGCGAACCTGATTTCGTCGAAAGCCGAGACCTGAGATAATAGACGCCTCGATTTAAAGGCAAGATACCCACATCAGATGTCCAGGAGAATCTGTGGAAGCCTAGTTTTGAGGTACTATTTAATTTCAAATTGCAGAATCCCATAAACATATACGGATGCCCAAAGAGTTTCGTAGATGTCCGTACACCCACTAATGGAATTCTAACAGTAAAATTTAAATTGCTAATAGAAAATAAGATAAGATTTGCTATTGAATAAAATAAGTTAACTTTTAAATTGTCAATAATTCTAATGATGAGATAAATACCTGTTTTTCTGAAACTATTATTTTTTAATTTAATTGGCCAATTCTCTTTTTCGTGGTGGACGACAATGCATATTGCATTTAGAGGGAAGCGCCACTCATGCATTCAGTTGCCCTAAAAATGATAAACAAGTCAAACGAGTCGAACTGAGTTTGAAAAAATTTAGCTCACTAACTTGACGACTTAAATGGGCCGAGCTAGACCAAAAAAAAAAAAATGAAACCTATGTTGGCACGTGAGCCGATTTTAAATAAGCCGAGCCGAACTGATTAAACGAATTTAACGAACCTTAACGATCATTATAATATTAAAATATAATAGTTAATTATTTAGTTAACAAAATAATTTTATTAATATATAAAATAACATGTATTAAAGAAGATTTAATAAAAAAAATCACACAAATATCATTATAAATATTTGACAGTTGTATCATTACAAATTATATACGTACTAACTAGGTTGACAGTTGACACTTATTTAATTGTCAATTATTTGCAATTAAAATTACAAACTAGGTGATTCAATCGAGCTGAACCCACCCTAAAAATATCTGATTTATTGAACTTAACGAGTTATATGAGCTGAGCCTAACGAATTCAACAAGTTAGTCCAAAAATTTTTTTAATTTGAACTAATTCACAAACTAAAGTACTGAGTTGGCTGTAAACCCGTACATTTATCATCTCTAAATATCCCCTCCCAAGTCTAATTAAATATATCGATTTAATATTTACTTTTTTTTTAAATTTATTTGTAAGTTTATATTTTCAATTTACTATTTTTCGAAACTTTTATTGGTGATATTATTAGCTGGATCAGGCTAGTTAAAAGTTTTATTATAAGAGGAAACCATTTTTTAATATAAAATAATAATATTAAGATAAATTAAAGATTAAAGAAAATAATTGTTGACGCAAATGAAGCCCTTGCACATAATATATACTATTTGAGCTTCTAACTTGGCTTCATTTTCAATTTTTCATGTTAAGGACTTCAAATTCATTTATTATTTTAATTATTATTTATCTTTTTTCCATAATAAAATCATATTATTATTTTAAAAAATTCATTTGGTTCGTGAAGTTGCACTAATGATAAATTAAGTCTTAGAGCAAAGATGGAGCATGTTGAAACCAATGATTTGGGAAGAACGTGTGAATTTAATGCATGGTTGTATGTGAATGGATAATGTATTATAATTTACTAGTTTTAGTATTAGACCTTTGGGGCTTGTACTTCAATTCATGTTGAAGACATGCACTTGATGAAGTTATTTTGAAAATAAAATTTAATATTATAATTTAAGGAGGATTTATCGATATACTTTGTTGCATTTGGGCCGAGTTTAAAATATTTATGTCGAATTTTATCCATGGTTCGATTTGATTCTAATATTTTTTAAATCTAAAATTGTGACCAATTGTGATTTGTAATTCTTTTACGATAAGAATTAACTAAATTTCTATAAGAGTTTAACCGAATCAAATTGGAGTTGAATATGATTTTCGATTCAAACAGTCTACTTAATGCTGGCTACTCCTATATTTACCAGAAAGTATATATATATATATATATATATATATATATATTATAATTTAAAAAACATTGACTGTTTCATCGGCATCAAATCAAATAGATTCAAAGTGGGTAAGAATAAATTTATAAAAGAAAAACATTAACATAATTTGAGTTATTTTAAATTGTCAATGACATTTTAAAAATAATATTATTTTTATTATCTTAAAATATTAATATAATAAATTACATCCATTATTATTTAATTTAATATTTCAAAATAACCGAATAATTGTTTCCTTATTTATATTTTAAAAAACAAAAAGATACAGAATATATGGAGAGAGAAACAGAGATTCTAGAGAGAGAGAGCATTTAATTTGAGTGGAGCTAACGTAGTATTACTACGTGGAGGTCTTGGACCAATCACCGAGTTTAAAGCTGCCATCTTCTTTATCATCTCCTTCTCCCATATGAATTCGTCCTCAAGTTTCTTTTCTCTCTCCCTTTCTGTTTAGGAAAGTTTGGAAAGAGTATAAATAACCCTACTCTCTCACTCACTCTCTCTCTCTCTCATTCTCTCTGTGCAATCACTCTCCCGAGTCCAAAAGATTTTCAGATTTTGGGTTTTTGATTTATTTGTGTGCCGCCTTTCCATGGACTGGGTTCGTGGTCGCAAACTGGGTTCCGGTGCTTTTGCGACGGTCTATTTGGCAGGCAAGAGGGATGATTCCCATCTCTTTCCGCCTTTGATGGCCGTTAAATCTTCTGAATTCTCCTTCTCTCAATCGCTCAGGCACGAGAGAGAAGTTCTGCGGCGACTCGATTCTTGCCCGGAGATCATTCGCTGTTTCGGCGACGATATCACCGTCGAAAGGGACGAGAAGTTGTACAATCTCGTTTTGGAGTACGCTTCCGGAGGGAGTCTGGTGGATCAACTGGACAAGTACGGCGGACGTTTGCCAGAATCGTTAGTTCGGCGATACACCAGAGGAATATTGAAAGGGCTTGATTTCATTCACTCCAAAGGGTTCGTCCACTGTGACATAAAACTCGGGAACATTTTGGTGGTCGACAATGGCGATGTTAAGATTGCTGATTTTGGGCTGGCGAAGATGCCCGGGCAAGAAATATCAACGGAGGAAGGAAACTTTGAGTTGAGGGGAACGCCTCTGTCTATTGCGCCGGAATCCGTCACCGACAATGAGTACGAGTCACCCTGCGACATTTGGGCTCTTGCCTGTGCCGTCGTCGAGATGTTCACCGGAAAATCAGCCTGGAATTTCAGCAAGAACTTGAACATCTGTGCAGTAATCATGCGCATTGGCGTCGGAAAGGAGTTGCCCGTTATTCCGACAGATTTATCGGACGAGGGGAAAGATTTTCTAGAAAAATGTTTTATAAAGGATCCTACTAAAAGATGGAGCGCTCAAATGCTACTGAATCATCCATTTGTGGCGGATGATCCTGTTCCATCGAAGCAACCTATGGAGTCATCGCCGTCGCCGAGATCTCCCTTCGAATTGCCGCATTGGGCCTCCCATTCGTTCATGGAAATTCCAATGGAATCTGATCGGCAATTCGAGACAGAACTGAATTTGTGCTTGGCTTCTCCGGCGGACAGGTTTCGGCTACTAGCTACGGCGGATGTGCCATCTGATTGGTCGGTTTCCGAGAGTTGGGTCAGCATCAGGTGATTCAAACACTAGAGAATCAGAACATTGAAGAAGTGGGGATATATGTTTAGGGTCCTGATTAGCTTCTCATTAACCCTAATTCTTGATTGTAAAATAGCAGTTTTTTTAAAATTGATTTTAAATGAAAGTAATTCTTTTCAATTCATAATTATGTTTATTTAACTATTAATTTAAAAAATAAGGAAATGAATTTAAAAAATGCCGTTACACAAGTAATCAGCACTAATACGATTGGTTCAATCTGTAATTAGATGGTATTTACAGGGGTAAAAGAGTCAATAGCTTAGAAATCCAAACAATCCGTTTGCGTGCCAAGACTTCAAAATTTTCCTGCCTTAAAGCTATCGCAAAGAAAGGAGGGTTAATCTTATCAGAGGACAAACGAACTATCTACGATGACCGGTTGTCGGAGGAATCTCGGTTCTGTGACACTGGCCCGCACTGACGCTCTTCGACGCTTACACAATGGAAGTCTCCAAAGGAATTCAAACTTTATATCCTTGGGGACAAGGATATTTCAAGGGGAGGGTTGTTAGGGTGGAAGTCATCTCGCAGAGATGTACTTTATCACTCTTAATTCTACAGCCTAGGTGGCATTAGTGATGAAGAGTAGAATTGGTATTATACATGTTGGTTAAAAGGAGGAGGCAGACAAGACCTTATTCGGCGGCTGGATGGCAGATATCAACGAAATTTCACTTGGATTGCATTGCAGAAATCAATCTTAGAATAAGGTCTGAAGAAATATCGGATTTTGATTCATTTGAAGAACTTCCAAAAACAATTACAAAACTCTATTTACTTCTCATTGAATGCAGCCTCAGATTATGAACTCGTTGGAATTCGGTATTATTCGAATTGTAGTTGAGACGGTCGGACCGATATATCAATGTTAAAATTTTATGTTTTTTATTTAATGATGATTGAGTCGTAAAATTTAAGTGTACTGATTGCTAATTAGTCATTTCTCTCTTCTACTCATGATTTTTTTTTCATCTAGAATGTTTTCACGTAAATTTTGATATTCATAATTTTTTTCTATTTTTCTTTCTGATTTCTCATTCAGTTTTCAACAAAACTTTAACTTAAAAGATAGACGATTTATTATATTCACTTTTGAAATCTCGTAGTCAGGGAAAATAACCCAACTAGTTTTTATCTACCTTTCTCTATTCTTCATGTTGTTGTTTCCATGACAATCATGACCTAATTCTGTATTCTATGATGTTATAATTTGAACTCACATTAAATCTAATAAATTTTATTTTTTTCATTATATTGATTTGTTCTAAATTTTTTTAATTCTGTTTGATGCTGATTGTTAATCTAATTATTTGCTTAATACTTAGTTTAATCTCATCATGTGTAATGAATTTAAAAAATGAATTTTCATGTTACGTACGAACAAATAACATATGATCATTAGATGAAAATCGTGAGTTTGTCTAAGATTGTACTTGCATAACATGTGTATCATAATTTGAGAACTTAAACTTAATGATTTAATATCTAACAAAATTTTTAATCATCTATTGAGAGAGATTTTTAGCTAATTAGGATTTCTTGATTAACCGGCTCACACGAATTGATTAATTGAAAAAGGTAAATAATTTAATTAGATGGATTTTTGAGGGATAATTATAGTCCTAGATTTTAATTAATTGAATTTAATTTGTTTTAATTTTTTGTTGTCTTGTTAGTAATTTACTAATTATAAATCACAGTTGAAGTCTTTCCTGCGCTCCATCCATGGCGAGTATTTATTCCGTTTGTCGCATCGTCTGTTTCCGTTAACGAAATTGTTAATTAACGCAATCCCAGCAATGGCGACGGACAGCAAGAAAGAAGACTGAAATGAGATTAAGAGAGAGACTTACAGACTTGGGTCTCGGACGGTTGCTTTGACCAGGTAGCCGCGCTGCAGCAACAGCTTCACCACCCATGAAGCTCCCCTAACACTCATCACCCTCTCTCCTCCACTCATCTCTGTCTCCCTCACTCTGCAACGTTGCGGAAACTAAATACAAAGAATTCCCAGCGATAGAATCTTTGCTTTTTCCCAGGTGGTCCAACACAGAACGATCCCAATAGCCAATAATTACAGTGCTCAGTCATAAAGGGATCCTCGTAGCTGACATCCTAAATTATTTATTTTTATAAATCTACCTTAAAAGTTTAATTGGTTAATAACTATATATTCAAATATAATTGATATTAATTCTTTTGTCAAATAATAATTAAGAAAATATAAATTTTATTCTAAATATGAAATTTCATAATTAGAAGGTGGTTTCTTAGAAATCAAGAAATTATCTATTTATATTTTGAAAGGTAAGTTCTTAGAGATTAAAAAGATATTCATGAAAGTTAAAATTAGAATTTTTTGAATTTTAGAATTTTGTTACTTTCAGCTGATCAAATTTTTTTAGAAAGATGTTACTTGGAGAACAATTTATTGTTAGCATACACGCCATTATAGGAAGTTATTATTTTAGAAAGCTAATTTGAAGATTGTGATTCTGTTAAACTGGATTATGGCAAGATTCGTGATCAGATTTGTTGCCAGTATTTTTTCCTAATCTATGGTTCCTTGAGTTTGCTGCAAAATTTTTTTTTTTTTGAGCAATTCTGTGAATCCCTACAACAAATGTAATGTCAGGCTTAGTGCAAACATGGACATACATCAAGTTTCTAATAACTAAAGTATATGAAATGTTATTCATTTGCTCTATTTCAAGCATCAGTTTGTGTATGCTTCTCATTTCTTTTCTCTCATCTCTCTGATATAAGATTAGTCTGATGTATTGCATTGAATGAAATGATATAGATTTAAGCTACACCAGCTCAACTCAAAAAACACAGCACACAAAACAAGGATAGAAAATGGACTTCAACAAATTGTTATCAATATTTAGTGAGATTTTAGAAACAGCCATATTAGAACTAGATATGCAACAATTGAGAAATACAGTAAAAAATCAACAGAAACAAAGAACTAAAATAGCCTCCAGGTTTAACTCTAATACCGCAAAAATAATGCATAAATGCAAAAGATGATGAAAAATGAGTTTCAGAGGAAGAACAGTGCAACGTACTTACTAAAAGGCTGCCAGAAGCTGAGCAACCAACGAACGATCTGTCAACTGTCATCTGGTGACTAGCTAGAGAGGGTCGAGCGAGAGCGAGGCGGGGGTCTCGGGAGAGGGAGAGGGAGAGGGAGAGGGAGAGAGAGAGAGAGAGAGAGAGAGAGAGAGAGAGAGAGAGAGAGAGCTAAAGGTCGGGGGTCTTGGGTGTTTGCGTTTCTAGAACTCGGAAAGGAGAAGAGTGAAGCTAGAGGAATATGATTTAAAAAAAAACATGGTGGAATTAGCCGAACCGGTCCGATCAGGTTCTGACTCCATGCAGGGGCATTCCAGAAAGAAAAATGGACACGTGAAAAAAATATAATATTTTAACGAAAAATAAGATGGTAAGAGCTATAGTGCCTTATTATTTGAGTTTACGTTATAAATTGTTCTTTTCACCTAATTGAATAGGTCAAATTGCACTTTATCCCATTTTTTTTATCTTGCAAAACAAAAAAAAAAAACATAGAATTAATATTTACAAAACAAAAAGAAAAAATCCCAAAACGTTTTATCATATTACTTTTAAATGTTTTTAATAAGAAAATATAGATTTAATAATATTCTCACGACCTTATATATTTTTTTATCTCGTTGTACAAACATATTCAAAATTTGATAAAACTTACATCTTTAGAGATTACACGAGTAAACATCATTTGTGTTTTTGTTTATCCAAAACACGTCTCACAATTCACTCCATTGAAATTCATGTCTCTCGTATATGTATTTTATATACTTACTGATTCCCCTAACATATTAATATGTGTAAGAGTTCATATAAATAATACTTTTATAAAACAACCGAAAGACCAAAAAGTCAATGAATATGATAATATGCAGAACAACAGAAATTTCAACATTTGATATTTATTGTTTTCAACCATCACTTTATCATCATAACTTGTGAAGAAGAAGTGAAAAGAAACATATCTTCAAATATTAATCAGCAACATCAACACTTTCTTGTTCTAATATCGATTAAATCTTGGAATATCAATGTATGTAGCACATATAAGATGTCTATTTGAGCAAAACAAAGTATGTTAGACTTGAATATTGTTGAACACGTATCACGATTATCAGGCTTCAACTTTTCTAAGATTTGCGTATAGTTTAGAAAGTGAAGGGTTGATTGGATAATTGAAATAGTTCAACGGCATAAAACATGGTGTTATTATCTACAATAGACATAGTAGGGAATTGATACACAATAAGGAGATTGACAATTATGAGTAAGAAAGTAATTTGTTCATGTATAAGATGGAGGAGCGTGGTCTTAATTAATGGTTGTCATAATTTCAAAATCTCTTTGCAATAGATTTTCATTGAAATATTTTCAAAATTAAATATGAGATTGCGAGTTAGGACAAAATGAAGTCCAACATATTTAACAGATTGGACAAGAAAGAAGTATCAAATATCTTTTTTTTTTTTTTGTGTGTATGATATTGAAATATCAATTAAGTACCCATTTAACGCATTTATATATATGAGAGAAATATGGACCCATTTGATATATTGATGTTAGAGAAATATGAAAGACTCAAACAGCCAATTTGAGTAGTTATATATGAAACACAAATAACTTTTTTATTCTTTTATGTGGATAGGAAAGAAATATCAAATACCCATTTGAAATTTTATATCTCCCATATTGATATTGAAGAGATAAGAGAAATGTCAAGTATTCATTTTGAATAGGGTTAAATTATCAAATCTCCATAGTTGCAAAGCCTACGAGAAAACTAATTGTTGCAATATAATTAATTGTAAGCTTATTTCTTATTTCTTTTTCTTTTTCTTTTTTCATTTGGACACTAAAGTTACACTTGCATATCCAAAATTTCATCATTAAGATTGTTACTAGTCAAGAATGTCCAATAAGTAGAAGTTGATCTTTAGAATTGGTATTTTGATAATTTGTTGGCTTAGTTGGCCTTGGTAAAGTATTATATTTTTAAATAATAAAGAATTAAATAATAATATTTGACACAATATTAATTAGGCTCTCTCCAAATATGGCATTTAGTTTTTTGCTTTAAACGTGGGTAATAATTAACTAACAAATTAAAAATAGTAAACAAGAAAGATATCATTTTTATTGTATACCCACGTAACAAATACGAGGTTGAGTTTAGGTTCCAGAACACATTGATGGAACCCATAGGAGACTTCAAATGGTAAGAAAGTCCATAATTTGATACATTAACGCGATTTTAACTATATTTATTGATGCAAATGATTTATTGTTTTCACTAAATTCTTAAAATTCTTTAAAAGTCACTTGAAAATAGTCGAATTTGGGGTATTGGGAATGTTAGAATTTCTTGTGAGAGATCATTTGAATTGGTTGTATATGTTTCCAAATGAATTTGAGTATTAAAATAGATATAGCTTTAGTCAAAAGAGTCATGCAAAAGCAAAACAAACTGAAAGTAGTACAAGAGCCATGCAAGCCTGCCGTTTCCAGCCATTCTCCCCATTTGGGGTTAGAAGCCATCTCACGACCCTTTATCTTCTTCTCTCCAGATTTGGCAACCCCATCTTCTACTTTCCAGCGAAGAACAGAACCACTGATGTGTTGAAATCAGTTGGGGTTTTAGGGTTTTTGATCATTTGGGCATTTGTGAAATGGGTCGAGGGAAGATTGAGATTAAAAAAATCGAGAATGTCAGTAGTAGGCATGTCACTTTTTCGAAGAGGCGCGTTGGGTTGCTCAAGAAGGCTCACGACCTAGCCATTCTCTGCGATGCTGAGGTTGCTGTCATTGTTTTCTCTAATAGTGGGAAGCTCTTCGAGTTTTCTGCGGGTTTTTTTTCATGGTTTTTGATGAAATACGAACTTTAATGGAGATTTATCTAGTTTTTGAATAATTTCAAGTCTGATTCTTCAGAAATCATAGCCTCTCTGGTTTCTGGCTTTGAAAAGTCGGGTGCATTGGTAAAGTTCAGCAAAATCACATTTGAAAAACAGTTGTATTTACTCTTTCGTTTTAGCTTTTGCTTCTTGTATGGATTCACAATCTCCAGGCTTTAGTTTTATTCCTCGGGATTCTTAGTTAATTTTTTATTATTACCATTATTATTTAATTTCAGTGATCCGAATTCTATTCGGACCTGGACATAAACTTTTTTACGTTAAAAATGTTATCGGAGGGACAGTGCTTAGATTTTTGAAAGGCCTTTTTGTTGTATATTTTCTTTTTATAAGTATATATTTTACTGCAAATACAAATTTATTCTATATTTTGATTTTGAGAGTGAATTTCTTGATGTTTCAGCGGTTTAAGATTTTCTACGTAAATTTAGCTATTCATTCTTTGTGTTTGTTTACCATACCCTTTCGAGATATCGGGATTGCATGGATAGCTCGGAAGCTGCACCATTAGAGGACCGGGAAGAGGTTCTACAAATGCAATTTAACCTGTTTTCTATTATCCCGGATGGATAATGAATTGATTGACTTTTTTTTTTCAAACGCGTAATTCGGATCAGATAGAGGATCTGAAAGGAGAAATTGAAAAGCTACAAGCGAAACAATTGTATGAAAATTTCCTTAATTTTCATGAGAAATGGATTTTGGAACAACTCGAACAATTGAAACTAGAGGCATAATGATAAATTATCATTGAAACTAACGATAAATTAAGTCTCAATCATAAGAGCAAAGATGATGTCCTACAGAAATAAGACGTCGGAGCATGTTGAAGCCAATTATTTAAAAAGGTGTGAATTTAATGCATGGCTGCTTGTGAATGAATAATGTATTCTAATCTATTATTAGTCTTAGTCCTTTAGACCTTTGGGGCTTCTACTTCAATCCATGTAGACGCGTTGTGAAAGCATGCAATTTCTTTACTTGAATTGGGAAGTTCTTTTGAAAAAGAAAATTAATATTGTCAACATATATCATTTTAAGAAGATTTTGGATATTCTTCTGCTGCATTTGGATGGAATTCAAAAATTTTATGTTAAATTTCATCCATGGTTCAATTTGATTCTAATGCTTTTTGCATATAAAATTGTGATGAATTGTGATTTGCGATTCTTCTACATTAAGAATCAATTAAAATTTCTATATAAGTCGTATCGAAATTCCAACCAAATCCAAACAAAACCAAAATTCAAACCAAATTTATACATATGGACGCAAAACCATTCTTCGGGGTTTTTGGTACTCAATCCAGGCCTGCTTCTCTAGCATTTGAGCCCTCCAACTTTTAGTAGAATCCTTTATAACCAATACAAACCATTATCAAGTATTTAATATGTAAAATCAAACAAGATTAGTCACATGCATAAAAATAAAACAATACAACAAAAAAAAGAATCAACTTTTCAATGCTGGATATTCATTGTACGCGGTCGTCTACACAGGTAGTACATTTCATAAACACCTTTCAAGTATCAAAATAGCATACCTCAATATTATAAATGCGAATTTTTCCATCAAAAGAAGATGCAGATATGATTCCAGGTATCCTAGGATACCAATGGACATCAAAGTTCCAATCATTTCCTGCTAGCAACTCACGTACAATCTAGTTCAACAATAAACAGAATGAAGTTTTAAAATTATACCCAATCAACCCTAAAATTTATGGAGAGAGAGAAGCATTACCTCTCCAGAAATAATGTCCCAGCAAATAGTTCTATTGTCTTTGGAGCAGGTTAGCAAAAAAGAGCTATCAATGGGACACCATGACATTGCAATAACACCTGGTTTAAGACAGGATAGGAAAAGTAGCAAATCATAAACTACCGATGCCTATTTCACCAAAACTAATTGGTACCATCACTTGTGGAATGCACCGATATTATTTAAGGACATGGCAACCAAAATATATAATATATGAAACCACTTAAAGAGAGATATAATTTGTAAATACTGAGATCGGTGACATTGAAACCTATTAAGAACACCGAAAAATACTTATCAAAATAAGCAACTAACAAAACACATAATGTTTCAACAAACCAAAAATAGGTGATAAGTTTATACTTATAAAACAGAGATTAACATGAAGGTAATCATGATTGCGAATGATCTTAAGTTGCCATGCATTACAAAAGAATTTTTTGTCTACTAATAACACATAAATTAAGATATGCATGGTATTTACTACACAATGAGTTCAAAGTGATAAAGGGTAGGAGCTTAAAAACAAGAAGAAAAAAAAACTCAAATTATCAAAATTTAATTAATACAAGATACGTAATAAGTGAGACTTATAAATAGACTACAGAAGAAAAAATATGTCACCATCATTCATTTAAAACCATCCATAATATTCCTACCATAATAACTTAATCATCTCATTTATTTCCTACATATCAATATTAACAGATAAATCAATCAGGCGAGGTCATCCCCCAAACCCGACAATACATGAATCCAGGTTTTGGGATAATTGTGCAAAGCTCCATTTATATATTAACTACAAGCTAACTTTCTTTTTAATCTTATAGAAACATAAAAGTAAAGAATAGCAGATTTTGCAAGTAAAATGTTATCTCCACAAATAAAAAATATAGTCAATAGTCTCAACAAACTAAACCACTATAAGTAACTCTATTAAACTGATTTCAAATTTGTAATGCAATTTAAAAATGCGGCATAAATGTTTAAAGAAATATGAAACAGAAAAAAAGAGCTACTCATAAAAGTTAACCTGATTAAAATGAAGAAATTTACCTCTCGTGTGCCCTTCAAACTCTTTAAGTGGTGCCATTGTATTTCGCAAATCCCAAAGCTACAAGGAGAAATAAGAACAGCTAAGAATCACTAGAGTGTAAGAGCATATTATCTGCAAAACTATTACTCTAACAGAAGGTGAACTATCATCATCTGATGAGACAACAAGTTGAGTGGCAATATCAGGATTCCACTGCAAAACAGAGCATCACCTTCTACTAAGATCTGAAAAACTGTCAATTGATACAGGTCATATCATGTTGGCTTTGCATAATCACTGGCAAGGTAACTCAAATCATTTGATAGAAAAACAACTACATCATGTGAAAATGCAAAAGATGGATAGAGCAAAGAACTCACCTTATAACTGGTTTTTGCCTATTTATGTCCCAAACAACTGAAATTAAGAGGAAACGTTACTATCTCTGTATAACAAAATACAAAAAGAAATGTATAAAATGGCTACTTTTCTCACCTGTAGTTCCATTATATGAAGTAGATGCCAATATATGTTGAACCTTCTTATTCCAAGATAAGAATGAAATTTCCCCTTGATTAGCATAACCATTGCCCTGCATAAGTATTGGATGACATAATCAGATTCATATCCTGCAACAATATTTCATTTTACACTGGTTTCACCAGGGTTGAGAAGAAAATGAGAAGTCATATCATAAGAAGAAACTTTTGTTGAAAATGATCCACTTCAGATTTCTTTCATTGTAATATTATCAGAAGAAACTTTTATTGAAAATAGAATAAAACAAAACCACTTCAGATTTCTTTCATCATAGCATTATTGAAGTTCACACAATGACTCATAGTAAAGTCAAATTCATCACAATTTAACTTATAGATGTATGAGCATGCTCTACATAAAAGTTACATTTAAGGATGAAAATAAAAACATGCCTTGAGGGGTGGGAAATGACTTGGTTGTTCAAGATTAGCTAAATCCCATATACAAATTTCACCGTCATCAGCTCCTGACGCTAGCAGATTTGGTGCAATTCCATTGAATTCCAAACCACGAACCTGAAAGAGGAAGCAAAATGTGAATATCTTAAAAATGATTATGCTAACATTTAGTGGGAAACTAAAGTGAAAGAACATAAAACAAATTGTATGCTAATATAGTAAAATTGGGAACTTACAGGTCCTTTGTGCCTTGAGAGATGCCCAACTATGGCATTTTCACCCATCTTAGGACTGAGAAAAAACAAATAGAAGTAAGTTCCAGCGCAATTGTCATATGCATCCTTCATTTCACAATCTGAAATTGTCATTACTTATCTCGCATTCTTTCATCAATGTCCATAACCAAATCCAATTTTGGAATTTGGATCAGTACCATGGATAACAAACTATAAGTAATAAACATTTGACCATGAATTCAGGAATTTCCTTCTTTTACAGACATCACGCATACAAAAACTGCGTGAACAAATTCACTTGATTTACAAAGAAATAGAAAAGATAATGAAATCGAAGTACCGAATCAGCGAAAGAGGATTCCAGATATCAATGCTTCCATCAACAAGCCCTCCCGCAACTAGCCCCAGAGAGAAATTTTCAGAGCCGGATCCATTTTTCCCCCAGGATAGCCTATTGAAGCGCTCGGAACACTGTGAATCACCAACCAATGGGAGTTCCGTATCATTGGATTGAAAATCAAGCTCAAAGATCTCGAGGGTAGTTGAAGAGCTGAACGACAGATCCACCGTGCCAGCCATTGTCCCCGCTGCCATGTACGGAGCCGCCGGTGCCAGAGCTATCGTTGCCACTCGATTCACCCCCTTAACACTAGCCATTTTCACTTCAAACCAGGAACTCCACTGACTAAATTCCGGTTAAACTACAATCAATCAACAAAATCACATGAATTCAAACAAAACAAAAGGTGGATCTGATAAAAATGAGAGCTCCAGAAACAAAATTCTGGGCCAGGTTTCGACCTGATGTATGAAAAATAAGAGCTCATGCGAGGGAGTAGAGTCTTTTACCAAGCGGACTGGCTCCAGCCCGCACGCGAGCCGGGCCAGGCACGGCCCCATGAGGTGGGCAGAGCCGAGCCCAGGGACTGGGCTCGCGAGCCTGCCAGGGACCAAGCGAGGCTGTCCCCAGCTGGCTCGTTGGTTCAGCGGGCCAGGTTAGCGAGCCAGCCCGCCCAGCCCCTGATCGTTGGCTTGGCCGTGTTTCGGCTCTGTTTTACACCATCATATTTCCAACAGATTTCCAACCGCAAATATACCAAAATCGATCGTTGATCGGCGAAAAACCAAAAAGGTTAAAACCCTAACATTCAATGGCGAAAACGGGGAGAAAGCAAACTCACTGCTCAAAATCGTTTCGCAAAGATTTAAGAACTTCTCACAAGGAACGTTTTCAAACCAAAATCATTGGAATCGGAGGCCGATTTGGTCGGCGGCCTTTTCTCCCTCTCGGCTTCTCTTTCTGCCTTTTCTTTCCCCCTTTTTCTTCTTTGTTTTCCCCTGCGGCGCTCACTGCCTTGACCAATAATTACCCCCCTTGTTTTATTTACTTATTTTATTTTATATTAAAAATTTATATTTTTAATAAAACTAAATAATATATATATTAAAAATTATATTATATTAATATAAATTAAAAATATTTAAACACGCTCGATTAACCTCATTTAACTCGTGACTAATAACATCGCTTGGGTTAAAATGTTTTCAAACTAAATAGTTAGGATTTATTCGTTAGCCTAAGTGAAATGGACTATTTCTAGTTGGTTTGGCCGCATCATATGTCATTTCTAGTATGGAAAGAATTAATTTTGATTCCTCATCTTCCCTCTCTCGCTTAACTGGATTCGGTTTATCTTCAAGTGTTCATCAAGCCGGTTCATCGAGGAACTAATTCCTCCTTTCCATTACATAAAACTCTATGTAATCGCATCCTATACGTTGCTTCCACGTGGTGATAAAATATCCCTTCTGGAAATCATTTAAGAAATTGCGCTGCAGGGGATTTTAACCTCTAAAGTTACATCAGTTACCTCGTCATTAAATGACGCGTATTTTACAGAAAAGCACAGATTTAAGCAAATATTTTTAGATTTATATTTTAATTAAATAAATATATATTTAGAGAATACATTTATTGGACTGTAATTATATAATATAAAAATTAAAGTAACGAAAATTTATGATTATTTTTATAATTTGTTGAGAATCTGAAACGTACAATAACTGACACTTCAATTGTTGCAAATGTATTATGCTTTTTTTGCGCAATACTATTTTATCCTCTAAAATGTGTGTATACGTAAAACCTCGTTGATATCATATGATGGACGTGACATGATTAATGTTTCATGAACAGTAAGTTTTATTAGGTAAATTAAAATAACAAAAGAAATGTTAATACGAGAGTTGTATTATAATTTTCAAATTAAAAAGAAATTTGTTTGTTGAAAAATATGTGTCCACAACCAAATATAATAGAACTATGGGTGGGAATTCGGTTTGGTTTTGTGAAAGGAAAATCCAAATTTAAAACCAAACTGATTAGTTCGATACACGGTTGCTAGTTTTCACAAAAGAAAACTGATCAAAACCGAATCGAACCGAAGCGACTGGTGAAGGATAAATGTGTTATGACGGAAAGTACTGCAAATGAAGTCATAAAAATAAGCAAAACATGTTAAGCATGGAATTACTTCAACTAATAGACCTGAATAACTCTCGGGCAACTTGCACTTTCTATGAGAATTTATATACCTATCATCTACTAAGGAATGGAGTCTCCTCTAAAACAAACACGTAAATACTTGTGAAAAATTATTGATCACTTTAGTCGAAACACAAGACATTATTTCTTTGTAGAAAAAAAATAATAAGAGAAAGTTCATTTGGTTTTTTAACAATGAAATTATTTAATGCATAAAGATACTGCGATAAACTCGCTAAGATGATTGTGAGTGATGAATTTTCTTTTAGGCGATTGAAGGAAAATATTTTATTGATTTGTGAAATGAGTTGAAACCAAAATTCATTATTCCTTGTTGCAAAAATTGTTATAAAAAATATTTTCAAGCTACATATAAAGGAAAAGAGCAAATTGAAAGTTTTCTTTTTTCAATTGAATAGAAGAGTATGTGTAACCACTAATATTTGTATATTTACGCAAAATATAAATTACATGGTGGTGACTACTTATTTTATTTATGCAAGTTAGACTTTGCATTGAAAAATTATCAATTTTTGTGTCATTCCTAATCATAAATGAAAAACTATTGCAATGATTATCGAAAATTGTTTATTGGATTGAGAAATAGAGATAGTTTTGATTGTCACGTTCGATAACACTTTCTAATGAAGTGGCTTTGACTCATTTGGTTAACAGTATTGGAAACTGAAAAGGTTTAGTGCTTGATGGAGAGTTTATGCATGTTAGATGTTTTATTCGTATTGTAAATTTAATTGTTTACAATGACCAAAAAGAGCATAATGATTCTATTATAAATATTGACAAAGTTGTAAAATATCACTAAGAAACATGACATTCAGTGTGCCAATTAAGTACGAAAAATATTTGGGAAATTTCACCAAAGTTCAATCACTTTCATGTATGTAAGTGTTGTGTTGGATCCACGGTATAAATTTAAAGTTTGGAAGACATTGCCTAATGAAATTGCATGAACTTCAGATGTAACACCTCGAGAACCCACACGTTCCCGGTGTGCTACACAGTACGTCTACTTATACGCACTATAACACACTAAAACTTGACACAACTCACCTATTTTAATACCACTTTCGTTTTCAAATCATTTTCAAAAGAACATTTGTGAGTATGAAAAATTTTCAACTCGATTCGGAAATAACTCGTACCCCGAAGAGGGAACGCGAGATCCTCAATATAAAAATACGCAGCGGAAAAGAAACCAATTTAAAATAGTTTAAAATAAATCGACAAAACTCGAAATCCTAGGAAAGAGCCCAACGCACCCCTCGAACTACACAAATTCGGTGCCGCGCACCCACTTCTCCCATTTCGATGCTCTGCGCACCCTCACGGTGTCGCACGCGTCAACTCAACATCACCGCATCTCGCGCACGCACACAGCGCCGCGTGCCCCACGCACCCTGCCTCTGTACAGCACGTCCGCGCGCACGCCCTCACCCGGCGCCGCACGACCTGTGAGCACCCGCAGGGCCGCGTGTCCCGCGCACCTGCGATCACGCCGCACTCCCACACTCATCTACACTTCTCTAGCACTCGTTGTACACATCCCAACCTATTCCATATTCTTTCGACTCCCACCCCTCTCCCGAAATTTTGGCAGAGTAATGCCTAAAAACTGGCTATCCCAAAAATTTAAAATCCTGCACACAGTTCACCAAAAACTAACAGTATTTATCTATCAACCATCCAGAGAATCTCCATAACAAAATCAGGGTTTAAAGACAACGAAAATCCATCAAATACAAATGAAGATAGTCTACAGTATAGAGCAATATCATACTCTAACATATAAAAATACGTACGCGTCCCCAAAACACTACAACCACTCTATACAATCCTGTACAACCGACGTATATACGAACTCTTCTATCCGCATAAATACCCGACACAAAATAACAACCCAACGGATCTTACCATCACCTATGACCACCACGGGTCGGGTCGCCCTAACAAAAATCGCCGTCCGGTGCTTCGGTCGCACACCGCCAACCGTCCTATACCTCAGGATTAGGCTCTCAAGACTCACCAGCAATATCGTCAGCACCTACACCATAAAACACACAACATAAGTCTAACGCTCAGTAAGTAGTACAATATAAAAGTAAAAGCCGACAATGCAATCCTATCACATGCAGTCTCTACACTCACATTCATGTTGTCACATCTGTGACACGTAGTGTAACCGCACCAGGGTAAGGAGGAGCCCAACGCCACCCTACACCTTGACACGTCGCCACCGTCCCGGACTCCCCAGCAATGAGGCCCACCAGCTACACACATGCATCACCACACAGCAACCACATCAGGGTGAGGGTGTACCTCGCGCCACACTACACTCTGACACGTCGCCCCTGTCCCAGCCTCCCCAGCACAGAGCCACAGTTGCCACACACACGTTTCGCGACAGCCCAGCCGGCCCACTCCTCGAGCGGAATCCACGACTGGTGTTGCACCGGCCCACACACTAGTAGGATCCGCGGTACCACTGCCCACCACCCTCACTGTCAACACATTCACGCCGCGTGATGGCCCTGCCGGCCCACTCATCGAGCGGAATCAACGGTTGGTTACGCACCGGCCCACACACTAGTAGGATCCGCAGTACTACCGCTACGTGTCTCATCACATACTCCAAACATACTCAAAACCATTTTCGTTCCCGTTTTAAAAAAATTGATGCATGTCAAACAATACACACGCACACCACAATCAATCACATAAATCCTAAAGTTCTACAGTGTAGGCCCACTTAGGCAAAACGCATGCATGCACTACTTACATGGCGTCCTAAGCTCACTCGACGCACAGCTTCGCCAAAAATGCTTTAACCTAAAACACAAACAATCACTCATCAATCTTTACTTCAAAACTCATCAAACAATTTAAAATGACATTCCTTAACCAAATCCATGAAATTCCAGTTAAAACGGGTCACCAATGTGGTTTGGCCGAAAACCAACTTAAAGTTCGGACGCGAATAACTTTTGCGTCCATCAACGAAGTCGAATGATTCAAGTGGCTAAACGTCCTCTTAGGAACCTAGTTTAACATAATAAGACGGATTTTAAAACGGTAAGCCGCAGCTAGGTGGAAAAACCCCGAAATCGAATCTGTCCATTTTTATTAAATTTTACATCTTTGTTTCAACCAAAACTCACTCAAAACTACCTTTACGCATAAAAAATAATCATGCTACTCTCACACGTCACAATTCTACGAAAAAAGCTCACTAATTTGACTCGGGCCAAAATCCGACATAAAACTTCCGACGCGCATAACTTTTGCGTCGGATATCAGAATCGAACGATTTCAGCGGCCATACGTGCCTTATCTTAATAGATAAACATACTGATGAGAACTTAACGATCGATGCTACAATATTAACAGTCAGTTGAAGTTGAACAAATTTCTGAATGTTTATGCCAACTGAACACCCTATTTTGCCACTGTAACAATTGTTGAGAAATTATTGTCCAGAATAATGACATTAGCACTCTCTTTGGCCTCTAACAACCTATTTTAACCCACTAAAATAGAATTTAAAACGATCAACCGAAGCTAGGCTGAAACGGCCAAAAACAGAATCTGCTCTTATACAAAACAACAATCTGATTTTTTATTTCAGTTCAAATTTCACAATTTCTATATGCAGTCAGCCACATTCCGCTCATTCATGCATAATCCATTCCAAAAATCAGAGATTCGAGCACTAGCCTGAATTTTGCTCAATCCCCCCCACACTAACACCAGCATTCACAGCCTATAATCGACCCTTATACCGAGCCAATTCATTGGAGAGCAAGAAAGAACTGAGCTTCACGCTCGGCCGACAAGGGCTGAAATAGGGGAGGAGTTACCTGAGATTTTCAGCTCTAGAAGAACTGCACCCGAGCCTCCACTTCTGCTCGTCGGAACACCCCACGCACTGGCGTCTCACCCTCGGTGATTGATGGCCGGAACTCCCTCCCGATCGCTCTCTCTCGCGCGTTCCCTCTTGGCGTTCGCTCTCGGCCTTGGCGAAGAAGAACCAAACACTGAACGGCTTCCTCGCGAAGCCGTTCAATTGTTTTATAAAATTTTAAATTTCATAAAATAATAAAATTACCAAAATGCCCACACGTGTTTTTAACCGCTTGAAATTTCGTTAAACTCGGGTCCTCCCGACTCTAAAATTTCCGAAAACCAACACTAAAACTAGATTCCGAGTTCTATGACTTAATTTACCCGTTAAAATATTTCTCGAAACCCCAATCGAGATTAAATTAAAAATATCAGAAATTAGATTTAAAAATCTGAAATTTTCCCAGGTTATTACAGGTAGCTCTGATTCATTCTCATCAAATTGAGATAGCTTTCCTTTGTGGATTCTTTCATCTCTATAGTTTCGTCATTCTTGTTCAACTTCTCTTAAACCATTGTTTCTGCAAAACGATAAAAAATTTCAATTGAGAAGGATTTAAAAGATGAGCTGGTGTAATTCATTTTGAAGCAATAGAACCAGATGAAAGCTCTCTCTCTCTCTCTCTTTCTCTCTCTCTGAGATACATGCTCACATAGTTGACACAGTATTCCTCAGTGAACATGTGAATATTAAAAATTAGACTTAGCTTACATATCACCTCTCTTGATTGTTCACCAATATATGGATCACTGAATAAGTATAGAAAAAACTAACTTCCATCAAGGAAGGGTATCAGATAATTTACGCCTCATTGTTGATGCAAAAATCTAGGTAGTGGACCCAAGTGGTGGTGCCCTTGGGTAAAAGGACAGACGACCAGGTTGCGAAAGGTTCTCAAGTGTGGATTAAAGATGAAAAAACAATAGTCTAGATAGGAACGTAGGCGCGAAGGAATCCCGTGAGGGATCAAAACTTGAAGAGTTGCACTTACCTCACAAGAGTTAAGCACAACTAGACGTGGATACTGTCACGACTTGGAGGCCGCCTAACAGAGTTGCGTCGGACGACTTGATTCTCGGAGATGACCTGATTACCCAGTCCAAGGTTTGGTTTGCAATGGAAGATTTGAACATTAATCAAAAGACCAAAATTCACACATTGACTACATATATAATAGTTCGTTAAGGTAAAATAGTTCCATATGGGTTTACATATCCATGGTTAAATACAAATAAGAGTTATACAAACCAAACTAAAAATAATTCCTCCAAATGAAAAACTAACATTCAAACAGAAAAACTAAATAAAGGAAACAACTTCCAAGCTCCAGCTACTCACTCATCTTGTAAAATGGGAGAGCGTGTTGTACAAAATTATTATACTATGCAAGTGCGCGTGTTGTAAACAAGTAATAAAGTGAAAGTAGAGTTTCAAACCCACGAGACAAAAATTTATTGATAATTAAGTTTACGTAGAATAGTAATAAAATAAAATAAAAATGATGATTGGAATAATAAAATAAATTATTAACAAGAAATTGAAGAAATTCAAGTAGTAAAGTGTGGATTCGATTCGATTCGATTTCCTTCCCTATGTAATTTTTACTACAGAAGCCGTTAGGAATACTGAAAAAATCAAATTAAATGACTTAGAATATTTTTTATAAATCAAGTATTGTCACAGTTACTTAATTAACTTTTATAATATTTTCCTTATTACTTTATGAAAGACAAATATTATAACGAACTCAATTAATTATCATTCTATTTAGTCATGTAAAATCAATAATTCGATATGAAATTATCCAATTTTACACAATTCAATATATTTCTTTGTTTCTACCCAAGAAGCCTGACAAATGAAGAAGCTAAGATTGGACCCATCTTTGGAACCCACGACTACCTAGCTCATGGTAGGCTGATCCATTGTATCTTTGGGAGCCTCGAAGACCAACCTTTCAATCTACTTTAAATATGTTTTAGTTGCGTTTTTACTTTGACTTTTGTTTGTTCTGTTTTTATTTTATATAACCACATGTAATTATAACTCTCACTTAGCTTATCCAAATAGTTCGAGTGAGTACGTGTGAGTTTCATTAAAGATCATCGCTCATGGGATAAGCATTGGACTTGAAGTCTATGGCAACTTGGAAGATACACAAGCTTAAAGAGAAAGGAGAAGCCTAAGCAAGCAAAGTCCAAGACCAAAAAAGCAAAGCCCAATACCAACTTGAATTAATTCCTCTTTCGTGCAAAGAGTACTTGACATTCAAAACCAAATAATGTACAAACAAGGCTGATGTTTTATGATGGTCAAATCCTTGGGAAGGCAAAGAGAGCCATTGGGAAATTATAGGGGTGTCATGTGAAGAAGTTTCATTTGAAGAGATGTCTTCTCACTTAACACACTTATCCTTTAAAGGGTTTTCTTGAATTCTCTCTCTATAGATCTCATCTACAAATTTTGGGATTAAATTTCCCTCTAGGCTATTTTTATAATCATATTGGATCAATTAAAAGAAACCTAGCTTCAAGCATTCCCCTTGCTTGAATGCAAAAACCCACACTTCCATTTCAGTGAGTAATATCTGGATTGAATCTGTGTCATGTTGTGTATGATCTTGTGAGCTAGATCAAACCCTCCTAAAGTGATTCTTACTCACTACTTTTTCTTAAGTAATGAACTTTCTAGTGAAGTTGCACCAAATCACACATTAAAAACAAGTTAGAGTGATGCATTTTTGCAAAAGTACCCAAAGGAGTCAAGATATGTATTTGTAGCATCCTTTTGAAACCGCTTGTGTTCATTCATTTATATCTCGCCTTCTACAATGATTTAGCCAACAATATTTGGATCATTCTCTTATCATCCCTTGAGGAGCTTGCTGCTAGAATTTCAGCCTAAGATGATGTTCTAGGCTCAAGTTATAGCCTTCACAAAATCGGGTTTCAATCGACCAAAAAGTGCAATTCTAACCATCCGACAACCTCAACAATTCTCATAATAACTTCTTTGTCTCAGTGAATTAAACATCCATTTTTAAAGGGATCATTGTCCACTCCTTGGGCTATAAGCTGGCAAAATTGTAGATCAAATTGCAAATGTAGCCCAAGTTATACTAACTGGAAGTCGGTGCCTATTCCATTCAAACAACACAAATCTGAGAAAGTATTTCATAGCTTCCAATCCCCCATTTGGAAGTCTATCTGTAACACCCAGAATTTTTCCGTTTAGCTTAATTTCAAAAGTACGTGATTGTAATCGGCGGAGTAATGGTCGGAATTGTGGGCGAAAAATTTCTACTCTTAGGAATGGATCTTATATATATCGTATAATTCTTATCTATATCGTATAATGAAGTACCTCGCTTTTTTATGAGTCCTAACTATTAGTTATTCTACATTAGGGGTAGAGATGAATGTGTAGAAGAAGCAGTATATTGATAAAGATCTAAGCAAAGGGTTTAGTTAAGATATGCCAGATTCCACCAAGTATACAAATGGAACCTAACCATACATGCCCTCCAATTATATCTTCCAAATCGAATGTCTCCCCTTTGAAGAGAGGATATTACAATTTGTAAACCAACCCCCTAACGCAAAATAGGCACAAGGAAAGAGCAATAGACCGGACCAACCTACAAAATCGCTCTTTTGATTTTGGAAAAAAAAAAATCTTTATCAATATACTGCTTCTTCTACACATTCATCTCTACCCCTAATGTAGAATAACTAATAGTTAGGACTCATAAAAAAATCGATAATCTGCTCATGAGAAAAGGAAAGATTATTTTGAGGCTAATGGAGGAGAGAAGAATTTGTGAATCCATTCGGAATCGGACAGTATAACGGATTTATGAAACGGTTAAGTGTTTAGGGTGAAATAGTAATTAGTAATTATTGTTATTATTATTATTATAAAATTTAACTTAACACAACACCTTACGGTGTTTTTCCCCTCCCCGCACCCAAACACCCCCCATGTTCTTCTTCTTCTTCTTTTTCTTCTCCCGCGCGAGAAGCTCGGTGTTTCCAGCCAACGAACAACCATTTCCCCTTTCGTTCTTCAAATTTTTTATAAGTTTTAGTTAGTTTTTGATAGATAGTTAATGTTTTAGTTATTTTGAGCGGTAAAAGCAGAGTTAGAGAGAGTTGTGGGTGAACCCTAGGAAGGAGATACAAAGTTTGGAGGTTTTAGCTGATTTTGTACGTATGTTGATGTTTAAGCTAGAAATAGGAGTAGATTACGAGGTTTTATGGGAAAGATCGAGCGTTTGGATAGCCGAATGGTCAGATTGTAGAACGATTTTTGTTCGGCCACATTTGGCTGAGTTGTGGAGATCCACTTAGGAAATGGATGAAACCGTTAGAAACTAGTGTTACCAGAAACCCATAGCATTTCGAATCGTCCAAATCGGACAAGTATTGGCGGAGTTATGAAATTTTGAAGGTTAATCGGAGCGTTAGTTAGAATTTTGGTTTAGGCTGAGTGGGGATTTAATGGTTGATTCTTTTAAAGGTTTACGGGGTTAATGGAAGGTAGAGCTAATAGATGTGTGGTTTTATAGGTTTTCCAGTTAGCGTACGCGATTTGGATTACGAGTGTTAAGGACGCCAGGTAAGTAATGTAGTACGAGTTTTACCTTCGGGCCTACATCACAGTTCAGTAGGATGCATTGCACGTTTATTTTATGTTATGCTTTGTAATATGCATCATGGTTTTTAATTACGAAATGAAACGAAAATGAATTTCCATGTTTTTATGAAGTAAATCAGTAGGATGTGATGAGACGAATGAAATGAGAAGATACGTAAGAACATAATAAAGGTGAGGTTGAGTGGTCTTGTCCAGTGAGGTGGACCGCGAGGTGTATCACTCTTCCTACGCTTTACATGGTGACCTTGTCCAGTGAGGTGGACCGCAAGGTGTGTCACTTTACTAGATCGAGTTTGGCCTTGTCCAGTGAGGTGGACCGTGAGGTGCGTCATCTCGATCTAGCACGTAAAGACGAACCCAGAAATAAGAAGATAAAGAAAATGTAAGAAAGAGAAAAAAACGAAAGTGGAGACGAAACTGTAGAAACTGCATATGTTAGGATATGAATGTTTTTCAGTGTTTAAGTTTAGATGCATTACTTACTTAGCATTAGGCTAATAGTTGAGTTCTGTGATGTAGGTGATGACGCAACAGCTAGTGAGTATCCCGAGCATGCCTAGGACTAGGAGGTAGTTGAAGGAAGACGCTCGTGGGACGACTGAGCCAGCTCTTGAGACGTTTTGACTATGGTGGGTGTAAGCATGGGTGGTGAGGTATTTTGAGTCGTACATAGTTATTTTAATGTAAAAGAGATATTTGAATTTGGGTTGAGTATTTTGGCGTGCGTAACAGGTTGTAAATTGAGTCGAGAAGTAGATTTATGGATTTTAAACGTTTAGTCAAAATTCGTGTTGTTTTGTTGAATTCTGTTGAAGTTTCTGGGTGCAAAGTGTCGACTAAAGTCCATAGGTGTCGACCGGTCAGTGTAAAATAGAGGGTGAGTGTCGACCGCGAGACTCGACCTGCGCAGGGTAAAGTCGAAGTAGGTTTCGTCCCCTGGCTACAAGTGTCGACCGGTCTATGTAAAAGTGGCAGTGGTGTCGACCGCGAGGGTTGACCTGCACGGACAGAGAGAATCAAGGTGTGGACCTGCGACAACGGGTGTCGACCCCTCTATAAAATGGGTGTGGAGGTGTCAACCGGTGTCCCCTGTGTCGACCGATGAAAAGACCCAAGAAAAAGTTAATGTCGACCGGTGTTTGTTAGTATCGACCGATGAAAACCCGAGACAACTTAAGTGTCGACCGGTTCTTGCAGGTGTCGACCGGTCTCTTTAATCCTTATGTTTTAAAAATGAAGTTATTTAAACCGATTTTAAACGAAGTTTCCGCTGCGGTATTTACATGTATTTCTTTTGGAAGACGTTTGAGTAAAAAAAAAAAAGTCGTTTCGAGTCGAAAAACAAAGTTTTCGAATTTCTAGGAAGTATTTAGTAGAGGAATATGAGGGATGGTGACGAGTAGTAGTTGGTAGCGAATCGGGAATCACGGAAAATTTTCAGGGCGTTACACTATCAATACTTCATCCACAATTGTCGACACCCCAAACTCTCAAGTCAAATTTATAATTGGTCAACACTTCCTTCTAAAGTATCGACACTTAAAGTTTTTTGTTCCTAGCATAGGGCTTGAAGTGTCGATCGAATTCTACAACGATCGACACTTGGGCAATTTTCAGTGACGGAAAGTCGTGAAAATCGCTCCCTCTCATAAATTCTTGCCTCCAAATGGTGACAATACTTGCACACACTTTTAATACACTAATATACACATAATAATTAGATGGAATCGAGCTCTATTGCTCGAATTCATTCTCAAGCTAAAATCCTAAACTTCAATCACAAAAATGGAGGATGGACTCTAAAGAAAGGACACGCTCGACAAAGAAATGGCACAAACAAGCATTATGTTCAGGAAGATGCTAATCGAAGTTGGCACAAAAAGACAAAGAGTCATGATCGGCTCAAGCAAGCACAAGCCTGGATCATGGGTGCTCATTGAGGCATTTTATCAAACAGTTGGTGTGCAGCAACATTCCATGCACGAAGGATGCCCAATGCGCACGCGAGAAGGGATCCCAGCATGCGCACAACATCATCTGCCGCACGCACAGACCACGCAGCAGGCGCGCATTGTCTTCACCAGCCACCAGTGCACATGTCATCGGCACCAGACGCAAGGGCGTGCACATTACCGGTAGCCAGCACACGTGACATCAGCGCCGTGATGTGCATTAACATTGTTCTGAATACTTTGTAACCATCTTTGATCAATGAATTATTAGTGAAGTTTGTTCTTCAATTTCTAGAAGCTCGTTGGAGTTTCTCTGCTCTGTTACAGCGGAACTGGCAAAGTTTCATCATTGTGTTATATCTGATCGATTCTTCATCGTTCTCTGTATCTTTCGGTGTGTAATATCTGAGTTGAGCTCCTTTGATGCGTAACATCCGAAGGAGAACATCACGGTCTGTCTGATGGTGCGTAATATCCGCCAAAAGCCGTCTCATAGGCCAACTGATCCAGTGGGGGTTCATCACCCTTCCATCCACTTCCTCGACGCCTTCTGAGTCACCTGAGTCAAGTTTAACTGACACTCAACTTCGTTTCACCCTCATTCCATTTTACATTTTTCATTCTCTATTTTGAGTTGTTCTCGGTTAGAGTCGAGAACAACAAATTTGCTGATCATTTTGTTAAGTTTCCACAAACGAGTTGATCTTGCTTAGTGAGAGATTCGCAGGCCGATTCGTATCATTTGGTATCAGAGCCGTAGTTGCTCTCTGGTTTGTTGTTTCGTGTTTTTCTGTCATTGTTTCTGTTTTCGTTTTTTTCTTTGTCAATTGTCTCTATTTTCGTTTGTGTCTGCGTCTTTTGTTGTTTCGTTTGTTTATGTCTACTAACCAGGGTAACCCAATTACTCGAGCTTCGTTTCTGATTACTTGACAGCAAGTCACCATTTTTCGGTTAACAAGTTAGTGATATTCTATATTCGTGTTTTTTGTTTCTGTCGCGTTATTGAATCTGTTTTTTGTCTGTGTTTTGCTGACTAGAATAACCTATGATTGCTTGAAGTTATACTACAAAAGATAATTGTGCTTGAATATTGTTTCTGTTTTAATTAAACAATGTGTCTACGTTTGCATGATTTTCTCCACTTCATTTAAGCATAATATGTTTGAGAAACTTAGTGCAGCAAACTGTTGTTTAATTTCCAGAATTGTTCTAGCAATTGTTTACTTGATGCTTGAACTTGAACTGTGAAGATAATCTACTGTAATTGGAGTTTCCTTTGTTTGAAATTATTGATTCTATATTCACAAAACTGAGATAACTCCCATGCATAATCATCTCATAATCTGTTAGGATACTAGGGTCTTCTAGTTTGTGAATTGTTCTCTGCTATCTCTCTCTGGTTGTCATTGTTTAGTTCTCTGTGCTGAATTGATTTTCATTTTAGTTTACATTATCTTGCATAATATAATTTGGACGTAAATTGAAATAATTTTCACAGTAAAATTTCCATGCATAGTACGTTATTCATGGGATGCACGTACATTCTGTGATTATTCAGGTTATTAGCATGATCGTTTACCATGTTTTTCGTGATTAACTCTTGGATAACATCGTTTAACTTTGCATGTTTAATCATAGAAATAATCAAATAATGTTTGCGGTGATTTTTAACCAAAATAAAACTATAATATTCTGTCTTCTTTCTTTACTGTTTTAGTATTGTTTCACCGAATTATTTAACCTCATTGCTGCTTCTTTTGGAATTCAGAATCTGCTGTGATTTTTACTGTTTGTTTCTTTGTTGATTTATTAGGGTTTTGTTTAGGACATTAGAACTAAGTTAATCCCTTTAAAATGTACCAAACCATGGTTATTTTGATGATTATCAAGTTAGGAAAAATGATAACAAATATTATCAAGATCCCCGTGACAATAGTTATCAATCAAACTTCCTTATTGGCAATAGAAATTCTCCAACTTTTAAAGGTAAATTTTCAAAGAAAGATACTTTGAGAAATAAATATGATGAATCCTATATCCCTTCTTTTAGAGGATCCATTTATAAGGATAAATATTATTCTTGCATTGAATTGGTGAAAGATTACTTCTATTTCAATTATGAGAATTATTCAGAGAAAGAAAAGATTAGCATAGCCTCTGTGATGCCCCGGAAACTCTACCCGGTTCCTAGTTCCCAGATCGTTCTTTTCTCTGATATCATATCTTACTATACTTGTAACGCCCTGGAAATTCACACGTTTTCTGTTCTCACGTTTCTGTTACTCACTCACTACCCTCCAAAAATTTGACTCAAATTTAAAACTTTGCCTTCTCGACTTAAAACGATAATTTTGATAATACTTTAAACAATATCGCAACGGAAAACTTAATAAAAATCAGTTTAAATAAAACTTCATTTTACAAAACATAAAATACAGACACCGGTCGACACCTCTATACGTCGGTCGACACTTGCGTTGTCTCGGGTTTTTCATCAATCGAAACTAGCAGATGCCGGTCGACATTACATTCGTCTCGAGTCTTTTTGCCAGTCGACACTGAGAATGCCGGTTGACACTTATACGCTCAACTCAGAGGGTGGTCGACACCTGCTTTCACAGGTCGACACCTGCGTTTTCTCTGGTTTCCAGCAATCAAGCCCTGCGGCCGACACCCTACAAAATTTACACTAAACGGTCGACACTTACAACCATAGGTCGACACTTACTTTGGTTGTGCCCGTGCAGGTCGACCCTCGTGGTCGACACTTGCAGGGTCTGGTCGACCACTAAGCCTATCGTTCGATACTTCCTTCCCATAAATCTGTTTAAAAACCTTAAAAACTTCACAAAACCGACTGATTTCAACTCAATGCTAAAAATAACCCAACGCACAATTTTCCATCAACTCAAAATCATTATTCACATAAAAAAAACGACTACTCAAGTTTGAAATTCGTCTATACGTTCATTTAACTCAAAACACGAAAATCATCTCAATCACGCTCCCAAAACCCATACATATGTCTACCATAGTCAAAACGCCCTAACAGCAGGCCAAATCGTCCACGTGCGCACTCCTACAACTGCCTCCTAGTCTGGACATGCTCGGAGTACTCACCAACTATGTCATCGTCACCTATATCACAGAACTCAACTATTAACCTAATGCTAAGTAAGTAATGCACATAAACAAACTAAATCAAAAACTTTCTAACACATGCAGTTTCTACAGTTTCGTCTCTACTTTCGTTTTCGTCTTTTTCTTACATCTTCTTTATCTTATTACTACTTGATTCTTGTTTACGTGCTAGATCAAGGTGACACACCTCGCGGTCCACCTCTGGGGACGAGGCCAACCTCAATTTAGTAAAGTGACACAGCTCGCGGTCCACCTCTGGGGATAAGGCTACCACATACAGCGGAGGAATAGTGATACACCTCGTGGTCCATCTATGGGGATAAGACCACTCAACCCCACCTTTTTTATCTTATTATGTAACTTCTCATTTCATTCGTCTCATCACATTCTACTGTTTCAATTTGTAAAAACATGAAAATTTATTTTCGTCTCGTTTGCTACTTTAAAACAATGATGTACAACCATAAAAGCATAATATAAAGTAAACGTGCAATGCATCCTACCGAACTGTGATGTAGGTCCGAAGGCAAAACTCCTACTACATTACTTACCCGGCGTTCTAGTAACTCGTATTCCGCAACTCCGTAAACTAATTGGGGAAACCTATAAAATCACACATCTATTAGCTCTACTTTCTATTAACTCGTAAAACTCTAATGGAATCAACAACTAAATCCCCACTCAACCTAACCGAAATTCTAACTAACTTTCCGACTAACCTTTAAAAATTCATTACTTCACCAATACTCGTCTGACTTGGACGATTCATAACTTCACAAATACTCGTCTAACTTGGATGATTCAAAGTGCTACATGCTCCACAGGACATCTAGTTTCTAAGGGTCTCACCTATTTCCTAATTGGGCCTCCACAATTTGGCCAGATGTGGCAGAACGGAAACCGTTCCACACTTCGAGCATTCTGGCTGTCCCCACACTCAATGTTCTCCATAAAATTTTGTAACCTACTCCTACTTCTAGCTTAACCACCAACATACTGATAGAAATTAATTTTAACTTCAATTTTCCACAACTCCCTTCTAGGTTTTTCGCACACCGGCCAATATCCTTTGTAGTTCGTTTTTAACACTCAAAACAACTAAAATACTAACTATCTACTAAGAATCAACTAAAACTTACCGTTGATTTAAAGATTGGTGAAAGAAAACGGTTGATCGTCGTCGCTGGAAGGGAAACGCCGAGAGGGGGGCTTCTCGCACTGAGAAGAGGGAAGAACATAACCGGAGGGAGGGATTCTGTTCCTCCTCTCTGTTTTATTTTTATTTTTTATAATTATATTTTAATATAATTAATTCTAATTATTATTTCGCTATTAACTCTTAACCGTTCAATAAATCTGTTATATGGTCCAATTCCAGTTACATTCTTAAATTTTTCTATTCTGCATTAGCCTCAAAATAAACTTTGACTCGAGGGTAGAAATTCTACGCTCATCATTCCGACCAAAATTTCACTGATTATAATTTCGTAAATCTGAAAATTTGACTTAGCGAAAAATTTCCGGGTGTTACAACCTCTAAGAAATTAACCAGTTATGCTAAGTATTGGTGGAATGATCTTTTAGAAGAAGAAGTGGTAGTTAATACTTAGAAAGGAATGAAAATTTAATGATAAGGGAATTACTACCAAGTTTACAAAGGTATCATCATAATTCTAAATTTTTGTCAAAATCCCTGATCAAGCACCATATATATGACAAGCGCCCACTTCACAAAATTTTTCAAAATTCCCCACCACAATCAGACCACAACCTTTTCTAACTCAAGTATATGACAAAATTTTGGACAATCCTATAAGCGAAAAGGACAATGAATCTAAAGAAGAAGAAATCATCTATCCTGAGGAAGATCCACTACTTGAGTTTGGTGATCAATTGGATCGAAAAGATGATAATGGGCCAAAAGGAGAAAACACCTCAAGACCTAGGAGCTAGGAACATCAAGTGCCTCCAATGTTTTGGATTTGGACACCTATCCTCTATATGTCCTAGCAAGCTCATAATGAACTTAAGGAAACACACCTCAATGTCGAGAACCAAAGACATTAAATTCTTGCTATCAATTTGCTTTCTATTCAATTTTATTAATTGTGATTGCTATCGATTCAATTGTTTACACTTAAGAGTATAAACAAGACGATCACGAATTTCGTTTTTCAGATGAATTTAATAATCTAAAGCAAGTAAGAAGTTAAGGAAAGAGATAAACAACACCAAATTGTTAACGGCGTTCGGCCAACTTTGCCTACATTCGTGCTTCAAGGCCTCCCCCTTGAAGATTCTTTCTGTCTCTTCCTCCAAAATTACAACTATAAGAAATAATTTCAGTAAGCAAAAATACGTGCAAGTGCAAAATTAACATTAACTTTCACTGAATCTTATCTTAACAATTACATACTGGTTAGAACTTGTTTCAACCTTCATCAAGACTCAGTCATCTTATTATCGTTCAGGTTTTGTCATTTTACTTTCATTCAGGTATAGTCATCTCATTATCGTTTAGGCTTTGTCATTTTACTTTCGTTCAGGTATAGCCATCTCATTGTCGGTCAGGCGTAACCATCTCATTTTCCTTCAAGTTTAGCCATGTCATTGTTGTTCAGGCTTTGTTATCACATGTTTCGTCAATTCCATCGTTTTCATACACATACAAAATGTCCTACCAATTTTATCTTTTTACAATTCTATGTCAATGTCTAAATTTGCGTACTCAAATATAATAAATCTGTAATGAAATAATATAACAATAATAATAAAATAATATAGATTTTGTGATGTAGAGCCAAAGCCAAAACGTTTAAAACGTGTTAATTTCACTTACTTGAATTCCAAGCGGTTAGTGTTATCGGGATCTTTCTAATATTTCAATAATGTCCTGGTTAAATAAAATTTTTGTCATTAAATTTTTACTTAAATAAATTCAATTTAAGAATAATTTAGGTAGAATTTCCTAACGTGTGCTCTTAGGTTGGATATTGTCGAATTAGATTGATTCAGACAACTTTTGGGATTTTTTCTACCTAAATCAAATATTCGATATTAATATATTACTTTAGTAAATCCAATTTATGAAAGAATTTGGGCAGAAAATTCTTACGTGTAGGTCTTAATTCGAATTGGATCAAATTGAATTGAATAGGGAGATTCTCGAAAATTTTCCTGCATAAATAAAACATTCAATATTAATTTCTTGCTTTAATAAATCCATTTCACAAATATTTAGCAGAAATTTTTTACCTATTTATTTTTCAATCGGTTTATGAAAATTTTTTGTTAGTCTGGTTCAGTTGAACCGAGTCAGTTCGGTTAGGGTAGTTCGATTTGGCTGGACCGATTTGGTTCTATTCGCTGGGATCAAGTTTGATCCGGTCTTTAAAAAAAAAAACCACTTTTCTTCTTCTCATTCCTCTTCTTCTTTACCTTCGTGAGTAGACAGAGAGCGAGAGTGAATGAGAGATCGAGAGAAAATGAAAGAAAACAAAGAGAGATGAGAGATTTTACTCCGATGGTGGTCGGAGATCACTGCAGGTCGAGGAGTTTCTTCTCGTCAAAAGCCAAGCAGTGGTCGGAGCTCGCTGCGTCTGAAGACTGAAAGACCGAGGTAAGTTCTTCTCCATTTGAAGAACTTTGAGAGGGAAGGAGAGAGCTATGGTGTGGTTTCCTCCTTTATTAAACCTCTATATTTATAGGAGAGGTTCTGAACTACCCTCTCTGAAAAATTCGAGTTTAGCTTAGATTTGTAGGTAGTAAATCTTATCCCCAATTAGATTTTCAAAATGTTCTTTGATAGCAATCCGAACTGCTCCTGTTTATGGACGATTTTGAGACTAAGTTCATCCATTATTGTTCCCCCTAAAATCCGAGTTTAACGAATTTGTAGCTTATAAATCTGAACTTTACCTAAATTTATATGATTTTTAGAATAAGTTCATTAAATTATTCTGAGCTAGCATCCAATCCAAAATCAGATTTTCAGTGCTGAACGTGATTATCCCCTTTTACTTTGATTTTTGTTCTGATTTTCAAAGGAAATCCAAGATTAGGTTTGACTTAGTTTGATTTGGAATTAGGTTTTTGATTTGGGACATTTCGAATTGAAATTTTAAATTTGAACCCTACATTGTTATAGTTAATTAGTCACTATAATATTGATTTATTAGGAAAACAATCATCAAAACTTTAGTATGTTATGTAATTGGCTACCAAAATATAAATTCTTTAGGTAATCAGCCAACGTAATAGGACCATACTACGATTATCAATAACAAAACACATCTACATTGCA
>CM039519.1:25503138-25540304 GCA_022433055.1 Begonia peltatifolia | reverse complement strand
AAAAAAAAAAACATAGAATTAATATTTACAAAACAAAAAGAAAAAATCCCAAAACGTTTTATCATATTACTTTTAAATGTTTTTAATAAGAAAATATAGATTTAATAATATTCTCACGACCTTATATATATTTTTATCTCGTTGTACAAACATATTCAAAATTTGATAAAACTTACATCTTTAGAGATTACACGAGTAAACATCATTTGTGTTTTTGTTTATCGAAAACACGTCTCACAAGTCACTCCATTGAAATTCATGTCTCTCGTATATGTATTTTATATACTTACTGATTCCCCTAACATATTAATTGTAAGCCTATTTCCTTTTTCATTTGGACACTATGGTACACCTCCTATCTAAAATTTCATCAGTAAGAGTTTTACTAGTCAAGAAATGTCCAATAAGTAGAAATTAATGTTTAGAATTGGTGTTTTGATAATATGTTGAGTTAGTTGGCCTTGGTGGAGTACTTCATTTTTCAATATTAATTTTATTGTAGTTTTTTTGAAAAAATTATTATTTAGATTGGTTATATTCAAAACCAAACTAAAATTCCAAAACACCAGTCTACACTTGAAAACCCACCCAAACTAGACTAAAATTGCGACTCGGTCCAAAAACAACAAAAAATATAAATAACTTTCAATGAACCCACTCCTCCTGTTTATGGGTCCATGAAATCGTAAGTCATGATTAAGGCTTTAGTTCCAGAGTGAAACCAGACCGAATCTAGTCCGGCCCACCTTTTATTCTCACCAAAGAAAAAATTTCAAAATACAAGTTATTACTTCATTTAAAGGTCGTATAGCCTCATAAACTGAAAGAGTCATGCAAAAGCAAAATAAACTGAAAGTAGTTCAGGAGCCATGCAAGCCTCCCGTTTCCTGCCATTCTTCCCATTTGGGTTTAGAAGCCATCTTACGACCCTTTATCTTCTTCTCTCCAGATTTGGCTGAAATCAGTTGGGGTTTTATGGTTTTTGATCGTTTGGGTATTTCTGAAATGGATCAAGGGAAGATTGAGATTAAAAGGATCAAGAATGTCTGTAGTAGGCATGTCACTTTTTCGAAGAGGCGGACATTGGGCTGCTCAAGAAGGCTCATGAACTAGCTATTCTCTGCGATCCTGAGGTTGCTATCATTGTTCTCTCCAATATCGGGAAGCTCTTCAAGTTTTCGAGTCGTGGTTGTGTAGATTTTCCTTTCTTCTGTTTTTTTTTTCATGATTTTTGATGAAATACGAACTTTAATGGAGATTTATCTAGTTTTTGAATAATTTCAAGTCTGATTCTCTCATGTTTCTGACTTTAAAAAGTCAAGTGCGTTGCTAGAGTTCAGCAAAATCACAATTAAAAAACACTTATATTTACTCTTTCGTTTCAAGTTTTGCTCCTTGTATGGATTCACAATCTCCAGTTTAATATTATCAAAATATATAATTTAATGAAGATTTTGGTTATACTTTGTTGCATTTGGGTAAAGTTTAGAATATTTATGTCGAATTTTATCCATGATTCAATTCGATACTAATGTCTTTTGCATCTAAAATTAATACGAATTGTGATTTGCATTTCTTTTAAGAATCAATTACTGTTTCTGTAAAAGTTGTATCGAATCAAACAAGAGTTGAACCAAGTTTTTGATTCAAACCGACTATTTAGTGCTGGCTACTTCTACTTTCTACCAAAATGTGTACATGTTTATAATATAATTTAAAAAATATTTACCTTTTTTAACGACATAAAATTAAATATATTTAAATTCCTTAATATTGGCCAGAATACATTTTAAAATGTAAAATTTATGTAATATTAAGTGTGTCATTTTATTTTACTATTTTCAAATATCTAATGTTATCTGAAAAAATAATTAATACAATTAATTCAATAAATTATACATAAATTATTTATTATATTAATTAAATCATTAGACATAAAATAATAAAATAAATATAATATAATTTATATTTTTTTAAATAAAAACATAAAATACATAAAGAGAAACAAATATTCTAGAGAGAGAACATTTAATTCTAGTGGAGCTACCGTAGTTGTATTACTACGATAGAGTAGGGTGGGCACGATCTGGTTCCGCACCAAAATCGGACCGCCCCGTTCGGGATTTAAAAAAACAAATCAAAATTATGTCCCCGGTTTGAGTTCTTCCCAACAATATATATATATTATATATATATATTATATATATATATATATATACACACACATATATAATGCAAACCAAACGAAAACTGAAATTCAAACCAAATTCATACATATGGGCACAAACCCATACGTCGGGGTTTTCGGAAGCCGATCCGGTCCTGATTCAGTAGCATTTGACCGCTCCATCTTTCAGTAGAATCCTTTATAACCAATACAAACTAGTATCAAGTATTTAATATATAAAATCAAACTAGATTAATCACATGCATAAAAATAAAACAACAGAACAAAAAAAATGAATCAAATTTTCAATGTTTGATACCTTTCAAGTATCAAAACAGCATACCTCAATATCATAAATGCCAATTTTTCCCTCAAAAGAAGATACAGATATGATTCCAGGTATCTTTGGATACCAATGAACATCAAAATTCCAATTATTTCCTGCTAGCAACTCACGTACAATCTAGTTCAACAATAAACGGAATGAAGTTATAAAATTATGCTCAATCAACCCTAAAATTTATGGAGAGAGAGAAGCATTACCGCTCCAGAAATAGTGTTCCAGCAAATAGTTCTATTGTCTTTGGAGCAAGTTAGCAAAAAGGAGCTATCAATGGGACACCATGACATTGCAATAACACCTGATTTAAGATGGGATACGAAAAGTAGCTAATCATAAACTACCGACACCTATTTCACCAAAACTAATTGGTAATATAACCTATGGAATGCACCGATATTATTCAAGGACAAGGCAACCAAAATATATAATATATGAAACCAACTAGAGAAAGATATAATTTGTAAATACTGAGATCGCTGTCATTGAAACTTATTAAGAACACCAAAAAATACTTACCAAGATAAGTAACTAAAAAAAAAACATGATGTTTCAACAAACCAAAAACAGGTGATAAGTTTATCCTCATAAAAAAGAGATTAACATGAAAGTGAGGATGATTGTGAATGATCTCAAGTCGCCATGCATTATAAAAGAATTTTTTGTCTATTAACAACACATAAATTAAGATATCCGTGGTATTTACTTGACAATGAGTTCAAAGTAATAAAGAATAAGAATTTAAAAATACCAAGAAAAAAAAACTCAAATTATCAAAATTTAATCAATACAAGATACATAATAGGTGAGACATATAAGTAGACTACAGAAGAAAAAATATGTCACCATCGTTCATTCAAAACCATCCATAATATTCTTACCATAGTAATTTAATCATCTCATTTATTTCTTACATATCAATAATAACAGATAAATCAATCAGGCGAGGCCATCCCCCAAACCAAACAATACATGAATCTAAGTTTTGAGATAATTGTGCAAAGTTCCAATTATGTATTAAATACACGCTAACTCTCTTTTTAATCTTATAGAAACATAAAAGCAAATAATAACAAGTTTTGCAAGATTGAAGTAAAATGTTATCTCTACAAATAAAAAATATTGTCAATAGTCTCAACAAACTAAATCACTATAAGTAACTCTAGTAGATCGATTTCAAATTTGTAATGCAATTTAAAAATACGGCATAAAGGTAAAAAAAGAACTACTCATAAAAGTTAACCTGATTAAAAAGAAGAAATTTACCCCTCGTGTGCCCCACAAACTCTTTAACGGGTGACATTGTATTTCGCAAATCCCAAAGCTGCCAGAAGAAATAAGAACAGCTAAGAATAATATGGAAATATCACTACAGTGTAAGAACATATTATCTGCAAAACTATTACTCTAAGAGAAGGTGAACTATCATCATCTGACGCGACAACAAGTTGATTGGCAATATCAGGATTCCACTGCAAAACAGAGCATCGCCTTCTATTAGGATCTGAAAAACTGTCAATTGATCCAGGTCATATCATGTTAGCTTTGCATAATCACTGACAAGGTAATTCAAATCATTTCATAGAAAAACAATTACATCACGTGAAAATGCAGAAGATGGATAGAGCAAAGAACTCACCTTATAACTGGTTTTTGACTTTTTAGGTCCCAAACAACTAAAATTAAGAGAAAACATTACCATCTCTGAATAACAAAATACAAAAAGAAATGGATAAAATGTTTACTTTTCTCACCTGCAGTTCCATTATATGAAGTAGATGCCAATATATGTTGAACCTTGCTATTCCAAGATAAAAATGAAATTTCCCCTCGATCAGCAGAACCACTGCCCTGCATAAGTATTGGATGACATAATCAGATTCATATCTTGCAACAATATTTTATTTTACACTGGTTTCACCAGGGTTGAGAAGAAAATGAGAAGTCATATCATAAGAAGAAACTTTTGCTGAAAATGGAATAAAACAAATCCACTTCAGATTTCTTTCATTGTAACATTATAAAAAAAAAACTTTTGTTGAAAATGGAATAAAACAAAACCACTTCAGATTTCTTTCATTATAGCATTATTGAAGTTCAAACAATGGCTCCTAGTAAAGTCAAATTCATGACAATTTAACTTATAGACGTATGAGCATGCTCTACATAAAAGTTACAGTTAAAGATGAAAATAAAAACATGCCTTGAGGGGTGGGAAATGACTTGGTTGCTCAGGCTTAGCTAAATCCCATATACAAATTTCACCTTCATCAGATCCTGACGCAAGAAGATTTGGTGCATTTCCATTGAATTCCAAACCACGAACCTGAAAGAGGTAGCAAAATGTGAATATCTTAAAAATGATTATGCTAACATTTAGTGGGAAACTAAAGCGAAAGAACATAAAACAAATTGTATGCTAATATAATAAAATTGGGAACTTACAGGTCCTTTGTGCCTTGAAAGATGCCCAACTATGGCATTTTCACCCATCTTAGGACCGAGAAAAAACAAATAGAAGTAAGTTCCAGCGCAATTGCCATATGCAACCTTCATTTCACAACCTGAAATTGTCATTACTTATCTCACATTCTTTCATCAATGTGCATAACCAAATCAAATTTTGGAATTTGGATCAGTACCATGGATAACAAACTATAAGCAATAAACATTAGACCATGAATTCAGAAATTTCCTTCGATTACAGACATCATGCATACAAACACTGCATGATCAAATTCATTTGATCTACAAATAAATAGAAAAGATAATGAAATCGAAGTACCGAATCAGCGAAAGAGGATTCCAGATATCAATGCTTCCATCAACAAGGCCTCCCGCAACTAGCCCCAGAGAGAAATTTTCAGAGCCGGATCCATTTTTCCCCCAGGATAGCCTATTGAAGCGCTCGGAACACTGCGAATCACCAACCATTGGGAGTTCCGTATCATCGGATTGAAAATCAAGCTCAAAGATCTCGAGGGTGGCTGAAGAGCTGAATGACAGATCCACCGCACCAGCCATTGTCCCCGCTGCCATGTACGGAGCCTCTGGTGCCAGAGCTATCGTCGCCACTCGATTCACCCCCTTAACACTAGCCATTTTCACTTCAAACCAGGAACTCCACTGACTAAATTCAGGTTAAAATACAATCAGTCAACAAAATCACATAAATTCAAACAAAACAACAGGTGGATCTGGTAAAAATGAGAGTTCCAGAAAGCAAAATTCTGGGCCAGGATTCGATACGGATTTGATCTTATGTATGAAAAATAAGAGCTCATGCGAGTGTGTAGGGAGTAGAGTTGTTTAACAAGCAGGCTGGCAAGCTACCCCCGCGAGCCGGGCCAGGCACGGCCCCATGAGACGGGCAGAGCCGGGCCAGGTTGTCCCCAAACGAGCCGGCCAGGCTCGTTGGCTCGGCGGGCCAGGCTCGCGAGCCAGCCCGCCCAGCCCCTGATCGTTGGCTTGGCCGTGTTTCTGCTCTTTTTTTCACCTTCATCATATTTCCAACAGATTTCCAACCACAAATATACCAAAATCGATCGTTGATCGGCGAAAAAAAGGTAGAAACCCTAACATTCAACGGCGAAAACGGGGAGAAAGCAAACTCACTGATCAAAATTGTTTCACAAAGATTTAAGAGCTTCACACAAGGACCGTTTTCAAACAAAAATCATTGGAATCAGAGGCCGATTCGGTCGGCGGCCGTTTCCCACTCTCGGCTTCTCTTTCTGCCTGTTCTTTCCCCCCTCTTTGTTTTATTTACTTATTTTATTTTATATTTTTAATAGGTTTTATTAAAAAATAAAAAATTGATTTTTTTTTAAACCTTAAATTTACTATTAATCGAAAAAACTTTAACGTACTCTATAAAGAGAACAGCCAGTCCAACTGCACCGGCCACCCCGTCCTTAATTTGTAATTTTTTTTAAAAGAGAGGACTGCCGATACAGCTGGATCAGTCATCCTTTCACTCTAAATAAAAAATTAATTTATTAAATAAATATCAAACGATATTCAATTTACACATGTTCACCAAATTATGATAAAATAATCTAAAAATTTTTGTATTTTTCTAACATTTGTATAATTTATTATAATTTTAGTTAATTATTTTATAAAATAATTATAATAAATCGTGCAAGTATTAGAAAATCGCAAACATTTTCACATTATCTTCTCATGATTTGTTAAACATGTGGTAAAAGTTTCAAATAAATTGAATATCATATGGTATTGGCCGTCCTCTCACGCTAAATAAAAAATTAATTTATTAAATAAATACTAAACGATATTCAATTTACTTGACATTTTTATCACATGTTCAGCATATTATGATAATATAATTTGAAAATTTTTGTGATTTTCTAACACTTATATAATTTATTATAATTTTTTTATAAAATAATTAACTAAAATTATAATAAATCGTACAAGTATTTGAAAATTACGAACATTTTCATATTATGTTCTCATAATTTGGTGAACATGTGATAAAAATTTTAAGTAAATTGAATATCATTCTCTCCTTGGAAAAAAAATTACAAATTAAGGACGGGACGACAGTGCAGCTCCTCTCCTGAGAGGACGACCCCCCACCCCCTTTCAGAGGTTCAAATTACCTATTTATCAAACGTTAAAGTTTTTTTTTTTCAGAGAATAATAAAGTTTAAGATTTTTTAAATATATATTCAATTATAATTTTAAATGAAATTTTTAAAAAATTTATATTATATTAATATAAAATAAAAATATTTATATACGATCAACTTGTTAGTTTCAACTCGTTAAGTCTCATTAGGCTTGTTTAGCCGACTCGGATCATTTAACTCGTGGCTTGCAAGCCGACTCAGGTTGAAATTTTTTCAGGCTGACTAGTTAAACTTTGTAACACCCCGAAAACCCACACGTTTCTGGTTCACACACTTCTATTATTCACTCACTACCATCGAATAAGTCATCTAAAATTTAAAACTTTTGTTTCTCAACTTAAAACGATATTTTTTTAAAAGATTTTAGACAGTTTCGCAGCGAAAAACTCTATTAAAATCAGTTTAAATAAAATTTTATTTTTACAATACTTAAAACGGAGCAACCGGTCGACACTTATAAACGTCGGTCAACACCTAGATTGTCTCGGGTTCTTCTTCGGTCGACACTGACAGACGCCGGTCGACACTACTTTCGTCTTGGGTGTTTTGATCGGTCGACACTAAATACACCAGTCGATACTACGTTCGTCACAGGTCTTTTGTCGGTCGACACTAAGAATGTCGGTTGACACTTCTGCGTTCAACTCAAAGAGCGGTCGACACCTACTCTTACAGGTCGACACCTTCGTTCTCTCTATTTTCCAGCGGTCGAGCCTTGTGGCCGCCACCCTACCAGATTTATACTAACCGGTCGAAACTTACAATCATAGGTCAACACTTATTTCGGCTCTGCCCGCACAGGTTGACCCTCGCAGTCGACACTTGCAGGGTCTGGTCGACCACTAAGCCTATCGGTCGACACTTCCTTCCCAGAAATCTGTTTAAAATCTTAAAAACTTCACAAAAGCAATCGAATTCAACTCAACACTAAAAATAACCCAACACACACTTTTACATCAACTCAAAATCATAATTTATATAAAGAAAGTAACTATTCAACTTTAAAATCCGTCTATACATTCATTTAACCCAAAACATCAAAAAAATCGATCCCTTTTACCCAAAACCCTGTACCTATGCTCATCATATTCAAGACGCCCTAACAGCAAGGCAGACCGTTCACGTGCGTACTTCTTCAACCGTCTCTTAGTCCTGGTCGTTCTCAAAGTACTCACCGGTTATGTCGTCATCACCTACATCACATAACTCAACTATTACCCTAATGCTAAGTAAGTAATGCATATGGACACATACTAAATCAAACACTTACTAACACATGCAGTTTCTACAGTTTCGTCTCTACTTTCGTTTTCTTTTTTTGCGTACATCTTCTTTATCTTCTTACTACTGGGTTCCTCTTTACGTGCTAGATAAATGTGACACAACTTGCGTTCCACCTCTGCTGACAAGGTCAACCTCAATCTAGTAAAGTGACACACCTCGCGGTGCACCTCTGGAGATAAGGCCACCACGTAAAGCTGAGAAAAAGTGATACAGCTCGCGGTCCACCTCTAGGAACAAGACCACTCAACTTCACCTATGTTTTCTTTTTACGTAACTTCTCATTTTGTTCGTCTCATCAGATCCTACTATTTCACTTCGTGAAAAACACGGAACTTCATTTTCGTCTCGTTCCTACTTTAAAACAATGATGCATAACGTAAAAATACAACATAAAATAAACGTGCATGCATCCTACTGAACTGTGATGTAGTGCCGAAGGCAAAACTCCTACTACATTACTTACTTGGCGTCCTACCAACTCGTACTCCGCAACTCTGTACATTAACTGGGGAAACATATAAAACCACACATCCATTAGTTGTATTTTACATTAACTTCGTAAAACTCTAAAGGAAACAATAACTAAATCCTCACTCGACATATACCGAAATTCTAACTAACTTTTCGACTAACCTTCAAAAATTCATAACTCCGCCAATACTCGTCCGATTTGGACAATTCGAAATGCTACACCGATCACAAAACCTATTCCGGAATATTTCAATTCCGATCACAAAAGATGCCTCTCCCATATTTTCATTTCAAAGTTCATATCAAGATATTTTTTAGTTTCATACAATAAACCAAAATCATTAGTGGCAAGCAATATATCATCAACATACAAAACTAGATATATACACCGAACAACGATGTTTTCTTAAATCCAAAGGAAGTAATGGTATTATTGAACTTAAGATAACATTGCCGAGAAGTTTGTTTAAGTTCGTATATTGACTTCTTTAGTTTACACGCCATGTGTTCCTTTTCTTTAATTACAAAACCTTCAAGTTGGTCCATACAAACTTATTCATCTAAATTTCCATTTAAAAATGTAGTTTTTACATCCATTTGATGGAGCTCTAAATCATAATAAGCTACCATTATCATAATAATTCTAAGAGAATCCTTTTTCGAAACTGAAGAAAATTTTTTTTTTATAATCAATGCCATCTTTTTTAGTATAACCTTGGCAACGAGTTTAGTTTTATTATGTTCAATATTGCCATTCGAGTCGCGTTTAGTCTTAAAGACTCATTTACACCCAACTCTTTTACAACCTTCAGGCAATTCGACGAGTTTCAAAATCTCATTTTGTTCCATCGATTTTAACTCTTCTTTCATGCCATCTAACCATTTATCAGAATTTTCACTTTCCGTGGCTTATGAAAGCAAAACTAGATCATCATCAAGTCCTACATTACATTCAGACTCTTGCAGATAAACCACATAATCATTAGAAATGGTAAATCTTCTTTCTCTTATAGATCTTCTTAATGGTATTTCTAGTGGTTCATTTATTATGAATTCATCAGTAACCGTATCATCATGTGGTGTTTGATCATTAATTTGTTGTTTTTGTAAGTCATTGAAATAATTAACAATTGTTGGAACAATAACTTGAGAAGAAGTTATAGGTATTAGAACTTGCACCTTTACTTCTTTAATTTCCACTTTACGTGGTTCTAAACTCCCACTGATTTTCAAGAAATTTAGTAAATGGACTTAGATATTGTCTATTTTCATCATAACTTGTATAATATTCACCACCTCTGTCAGATCTAATAATTTTCACTCTTCTATCTATTTGTCTTTCAACATCAGCAATAAACACTTCAAGAGTATGTATTGATTGAAATTTTTTATTCAGTAGATAGATATATTCATAACGTGAAAAAACATCAATAAATGTGATAAAATACATTTCTCCACCAAACGATGGAACATCAAAAAGACCATATATGTCAGTGTGTATAATTTCAAGGAGCTGTTTGCTTCTTGTAGCTGGTTTCTTAGTTGTGTTTCTTGTTTGTTTTCCTTTAATACAATCAACACACATACCAAGATCAGTAAAATCTAAATGGGGAAGAATTTGAATCTTATCAATCTCTCCATTCTTTCTTTGGATATATGAGCCAAACGTTTATGGCACAAATCAACAGAACATTCATCCACTAAACGACGTTTAGTTCCAATATTATGATGCAAGGTTAAAAGAGTTTCAGCAAAACTATTATTAAGCTTTAATTTGTACAAACCATCATACAAAACACCAGAACCAATGAAAATATTATCTTTATACAAACTGAAACATTCATTCCCAATCATAAAGGAATATCTAGCTATATCAAGTTTAGACAGGAAAACTAAATTACGAGAAATAGATGGAATATAAACAATTTGAAAAAGATCTAATTGATATCCAGTGTCTAACTTTAAACGGTAAGTTCTAATAGCTTTAACTGGAACTTTTATCCAATTTCCCATGAAGATATACTTTTCATTTGGGCTTATGGTTTGGATCGTAAGGAATCCCTACATCGTATTGGAAACATGAATGGTACAACCAGAATCAATCCACCAAGTATTATAAGGAACTTCAGTTAAATTTGATTTGAAACATACGAAAGCACCAGACTTACCTTTCTTTTCGAACCGTGCCTTACGTTTCAGGCGATCTTTCTGATAGTGTCCATACGTTCCACATAAATGACAATTATCTTTTTATTGTTCCTTCTTGTGGATTTGAGTAGAGAACTGATGTATTGATGATAATCCTTTCTTGCCTTTCCTCATTTCTTTGCTGGTTTTTTTCCAGCTCCATCATAATTCATGAGATTGACAACTTGAGTTCCTGGTTTCTTAAGCCTTGCTTCTTCCTAAATGAGCATATTTTGCAATTCATACACATTCCACTTATCCTTCATCGTATTATAGCTCATATGAAATGGACCATATTGAGTATGCAAGGAGTTCAGGATAAATGTCACAAAGAAGTTATCATTCACTCCTATTCCTATGGACTTTAGCCTTGCTGCCATATTCGTCATTTCAACGACATGTTCATGCATAGTACGAGAACCATCAAACTTAACGGTGGTCAAAGTATCCATTAGTGTTTCAGCCAGTGACTTATCAGCAGAGTCAGACTGAGAACATTTTCCACAAAATTCATAAATTTCTTAGCACTTTTAGTTTTAGGAAATGTGGACTTGATTTTATTTGCCATAGTCATTCGCATAAACATTAGGCTTAGTCTGTTTGATCTTTCCTGAGCATTATAGGAAGATCTCTGATCAGCGCTGCTAGATGCAGTGATAGCAGCTAGTTTCTCAGTTACAAGTGTCAAATCAAGATCCAAAACACCAAGGTGAAATTGAACTTGTTCGCACCATTCAGAGAAATTTATACCATAAAACTTTACAACAGACGTGGTTTGCGAATGAAGAGACACATGAATAGATGTTGCAAAATATAAAACATGCTCATACTTTAATGTTGTGAGTCATAATGCAATCAAATAATCATCAATATATATTGAAGTTCTCCTTTGAGTGACACAACAATATATAATCATAAACACAATTGATGCTCAATATACTTTCTCATAATTGACAATTAACATAATTAAAATAGACATGTTCGTTATTTTTGGATATCCTAAACATATCTACTCAAGGCATAGCAATTTACCACAATTATAGTCATCATTATAAAATAATCAATTCACCTTTGGGCGATTCAACATATTTTATAACAATGAAAATCAATATATTCATGTTAAGCTTATGAATATCATCATGTCATTTCATCAGTGAGCATCACATAAAACATGAGTAATTAAATTTATACATAATTCAGACATCAAATTAAATAATTATTAAACTTTAAATGATATTTTGATCCAATTTCAATAATTAGCAATTACATAACAATTAAACAAAATAATCCAAATATCAAGAATTATTTTCATAATTTCAACGCAAACAGTAACTTTGTGGTTAACATTTATTGATAGACAATTCTAAGCGTAAATTCTCTGATCTCACAGGTTATTTATGCTTATGTTGATAGAAATAACAATCATTTAGTAGCGGATAAATATACGAATATTGATCATGGAAAATCAAATGTTCTGAAAACCATGCTCTGATACCACATGTCCATCAAGTTTATCATATTTTCTTTATTGGGAAATAACAGAATCAAGAACTATTTGATTTTCACAAATTTATAATCAAGTAAGAGAAGAATAATACTTACCTTGATCCATGATTTAGTTTTGAAACCAAACAAGAGACTGATTTCTCTCCCTTAACTCCTTAAGTTTTCTTAGTGATGATTTTGATGGAGATATCCTCTTCAGTTGAGGGGAGAGAGGACCAATTTGTAACGCTCCGAGAACCTGCTCGAACCGGTTCGTACACATCTACTACTCACTCACTATACTCGAAAAATTAAAATAAAAATTTAAAACTTTTGTTGCTCGACTTAAAATGACATTTTTGAAAACATTTTTAATCAGTATTGCAGTGGAAAACTAATTTAAAAACAGTTTAAATGGACTTCACTTTTTAAAACATAGAAATGCAGAGACCGGTCGACACCTATAAATGCCGGTCGACACTTGGGTCATCTCGGGTTTGCACCGGTCGACACTGGCGAACCCTACTCGACACTGCATTCCCCTCGGGTCTTCTTGTCGGTCGACACTATGAATCACCGGTCGACACTTTCACATTCATTTCATAGAGTCGTCGACACCTGCTTTCACAGATTGACATTTTGACCCTCTCTGCCTACGCAAGTCGACCCCTACGGTCGGCACTCTCACTGATTTTACACTGATCGGTCGACACCCACGGTCACCGGTCGACATCTCACTTCTCTCTGCCTGCACCGGTCGAACCCCGCGGTCGACACTCACCTTCCCATTTACACTGACCGGTCGACACCTATGAACTTCGGTCGACACTTTCTCCCCAGAATCTCAGTAAAAACCTTAAAAACTTCACAAAACCAATCTATTTCAACTCAATACTAAAAATAACCCGACGCATATTTTTCCATCAACTCAAAATTATTATTTACATAAAGAAAACGACTACTCAAGTTTGAAATCCACCTATACACTCATTTAACTCAAAACATCGTAAAATCATTTCACTTACACAAAAAACTCATACCTATATCCAACATAGTCAAAACGCCCTAACAGCAGGCCAGATCGTACATGTGCGTGCTCCTCCAACTGCCTCCTAGTTCTGAGCTCGCTCTGAGTACTCACCGACTTTCACGTCGTCACCTACATCACAGAACTCAACTATTAGTCTAATGTTAAGTAAGAAATGCATAAACACCATACTAAAATCAAACACCTTCAAACATATGCAGTTTCTACAGTTTCGTCTCTACTTTCGTTTTCGTCTCTTTCTTTCATTTTCTTTATCTTCTTACTACTAAATTCTTCTTTACGTGCTAAATCAAGGTGACACACCTCGCGGTGCACCTCTCGGGACAAGGCAAACATCAATCTAGTAAAGTGACACACCTCGCGGTCCACTTCTCGGGACAAGGTCACCACGTAAAGCGGAGGAATAATGATACACTTCGCAGTCCACCTCTCGGGACAAGACCACTCAACCCGATCTTTATTATCTTCTTACGTAATTCTCGTTTCATTCGTTTCATCTTATCATACTGTTTCACTTCGTAAAAAAAACATGGAAATTCATTTTCTTTTCGTCTTGTAAATTAAAATCATGATACACAATCAATAAAGCATAACATAAAATAAACATGCAATGCAACCTATTGTACTGTGATGTAGGCCCGAGGGCAAAACTCCTACTACATTACTTACCTAGTGTCCTTAGCACTAGTAATCCAAATCTCGTTCGCTAAATGAAAAACCTATAAAATCACACATTTCATCAATCATACTCGTCTCCAAATTTGTAGGCTTTAACATAGAATCATAAATCCTCACTAAACCATCACTTATAGCTAAACTCGAAATTTCTACACAATTTCTGACTAAATTCAGAAACGCATAACTTACCCAGTACTCGTCCGATTTAGACGATTCAAAATGCTGCGGACTCCTCAGTACGTTTAGTTTCTAACGGTCTCACCAATTTCCTAATCCCACACCTACAGCTTGGCTGAAAAGAACTTGTTCTGTAACCCGAGTTGTTCAGTTATCTACACACTCAATCTTCTCTATAACAACTCATAATCTACTCCTATTTCTAGTTTAAACAGCAACACACGTATAAAAAAAAATCGACTAAAACCTCCAAACTCCGTATCTCCTTCTTAGGGTTCACCCAAATTCTCTGTAACTCCACTTTTATCGCTCAAAATCGCTAAAAAACTAACTATTTACTAAGAAATAAGAATAACTTACCTTAAGCTTGAAAAACGGAGGAGGGGCGAAGGAGAAATCGTCGCCAAGGCCTCATCGAGCGGGAGAAGAAGAAGAAGATGAACAGGGGGGAAGATTTTCGTTCCTCCTCTCTGTTTTGTTTGTTTGTTTTTTAATAATAATAATAATAATTACTAATTACCAATTTACCGTCAATATTAACTTTTTTGATAAATCTACTATACGGTCAGTGTTCAGATAAATTCTTAAAATTTTTTCTTTACCATTATTACTAAAATAATCTTTTACCTAACGTTACAAACTTTTCGCCTTTGATTCCGACTCAAATCTCACCGTTGACCTATACGTAAATCTGAAAATTGAAATGACTAAAATTCTCGAGTGTTACACAATTCTTAAGAGAAGTTTCGTTAAAAGATTAAGTTCCATCAGCTTAATCTCTTCATGTAAATAACATACCTTAACCAATAACATTTGAACACATATGGGGTACATCACATGAGTTTTAATTTGACATTTGGTTTTCAGAAATTTAGATTCTACAAGGGAGAACACTTCTCGCATAACAGGTTAAAGCCGATCAATCGCTCATTCCTGGGCGATCAATCGGCAGTGCCTCTGCCTTCAACCAAAATATTGAAGGGCTGAGGGGCGATCAATCGCCCCTGATTTCTAACAGCGACGACTCAATCTAAGGAACACTGACTGAGGACAAATTAAATGATCAGATCCAATGATGAAAGAATGGTGAAAGAAGCAATTTACTAGCAGAAACAATTATACGTCACTGGCTTCTCTGAATTATATGAAAACTTCTCATCAACATTAACAGTAGATGGCTTTTTTTCAACGTTGTAGACTTGGCTGTAAGCTGATTTCAATCTATTCAGCGCAGATAAATCACTGACATGGGAAACCTCATCATTTGTAATTTCAGTGTCATCGATTGATGGAATACCTTTTTGAGCTGTTAACCATGCTGTAACTCGATTTCAATCTATTCAAAATCGAATAGTCGTGTTCTCTTCTTCGGCTGAGCTTTTCCAGAAACTAAGCAAGGAGCAGTCTTCCTTACAAGAAAATATATTCCAAGAGAGGATACAGTTCTTGAAACTGTCCGTTGAATGTCAGTCTGATTTGCCGGGCCGAGAGTGGCGGAAGGACGTGGACAAACAGAAGTTGGAAGAAAATCTACGGTGTGCACCAACCCTTGTTTCATGGCCTGTGAAGACCGAAGATAAAAGTAACTGATGAAATAGTGCTTCAGGAAAAGCCTGCAATATTTGAGACTCAGAAAGGACAAAGAAGAAAGACAGTGGAGATTTTCTAAGTAATGCTCTTCAGACGCTTGATAATCACTTTATTTTTGCCCTGTTTTGATAAGACAGATTTGGTATGGAGGCAACAATTTGAGCCGTACGGTATACAGCAGATATCAATGTTTTAGCCATAACAGTGATGTTTGACGTGCTCTCTAACATTACAGCCATTATGTCAAGGACAAGGCAAGCATCTCCAACCTTGCATGATAATTGCACAAGACACCCGTCCACTGCCGCTTGATGTTTCCTATTCCATTGAATAATTTCAGCTCCTAAATCGGAATCATCAAGAGAGCAATGTATACTTTTGCGAAGATGTCTCATCATATCACTTAAAGCTCCAATTATAGCAACAGACGGTTGAACCTTTGTCGGTCGAGCAAGTGAAGTAGCAACATCGATAATATTAAGCTGCATGTTGGGATTTTTCAAAATATCTTTGTGATCAAGGTGCTTAATGTAAAATCCGTCAAAATTTTTCTCCGCCCAAATTTCGAGTAAATTTTTCGCGAATTTTATATGTAATTTTTTTTAAGAATAAAAGGTGCAACATATAAATTTTTGGCCACGCGTAGCACGTTCCTGTAACTTAAGAAAATTAATTAAAATTTGTTGTTAGTGATCGATAAATATAAATAAATTAATGCTCGGGAAAAGGACGTTAAACTTTAACGAGAGAATTATTCGAAAGAAAGTTTAAGAACGGATAAATAAAAAAAAAAATCCATTAAATAAAATTTATATAAATAAAATAAATTAAATAAAAGTTTTAATTAAAACAATAGGTTTTCTTTTCAGAAAACTTAGTATCTGTTTTTTTCTTCTTCTCGGCAGAAAAGAGAGAGAGAGAGAGAGAGAGAGAGAGAACGGCAGAGAGGTAGAGAGGAATATCGACGCCGGCCAAACGACGTCCGTTCGGAGCAATTTTGGTGTCAAACTCTTCGTCTTGAAGAGTAGAGCAACGTTAGTGAAGGACAAATTCGAAGGTAAGCCCTCGTTCGCTCTAGATCGAAGTTTGAACTTTCGAGTTTTCGGGTTTTTGGGAAAATCTGAGATTTAGGTTGTTTGTTTGTGATTTTGGCAGGATTCGACCGGAACGAAGGTGAGAAATGTATTGGAAACAAGATTTGGCGAAAGACGGGGTCGAAAATCGCGATATTCGCGACCCCGAGCCTTCGGCCGTCGGTGGTCGAGTTGACTCGGCCGACAGCGAGTTAACTCGGCTGTGGGCTGAGTCAACTCGGTCTCTGGGCTCTGGGCTGAGTCGACTCGGTCTCTGGGTCGAGTTGACTCAGGCCCTGGACCGAGTTGGTTTAAACCCAAAGCCGAGATGGGCCAGACCGAGTCTGACCTGGATCCCAATTGGGTTCTTCTGAGTCCGACCCGAGCCCAAGGACGACTTGCCAGGCCCGACCCGATTGCGGTTGGGTTCAGTTGTTTGGCCCGAGATCAAGCTGGGCCTGGGCTGGGTTGGGACCCAACCTTTGGTTGGGTCCGGCCCGGATCCAACTGGTTCGAGTCCGACCCGAACGAAGTGGGTTCGGTCCGACTCGATCTAAACCCGGTTAGTTCGGGTCTGACCCGACCCGAAATGAGTCGGTTTGGGGTGACCCGAACCGGTCCGACCGACCCGGGTCTGACCCGACCCGGATTGAAGTCAAAGTCAACTTTGACAGTTGACTTTGACTAGAAAGTCAACGGCGAAGTCAACCCTGACCGTTTTAAGCCCGTTTTCGCACTGGTTCGCACGGTTATATCGTTTCGGACCCCGATTAGGCTGTAACAGGTCCCGTTGACTTTCGTCTGAAAAGTCGACTTGAGCCGTTTGGGTTTGTTTCTGTCCTGGTTTCCCGTGTATATCGTTTATGACCCTATTAGATTTTGACGGGATTCCTCCTTGTGTTAACTTTCCAGATTTGGAGGATTTTGCTGAGTTTGAGGCGATTCCCGGGGAGCCACCGGCTGCCGAAACTAAAAGGACTCGCCACAGGGGTATGGGTTCTTATACTTATTACGTTATACCTAGCCTGACATGCACGTATATTATTTTTAGTGGGATACCACTAGTATTGACATCGGCATTTTACGAGCATGTTCATTTTACATTGTTGAGGCATGTTCATGTTTTGTTGGATCTCTACTGCTTATTTGAGTTTGGATACCTTGTTTTACTCACCTTGCCGACGGACTCGATTTGAGATTTATCGTGAGATTGTTATATTGTGATGCATATGTGTTTTATTCATGCATTGGTTCCTCACGTACTCATTGTTTTTTTTATGTGCATTGGAGTTTGGTTCTGGAGATAATCGTCTGGCACTCTCAGCATATGGGCCCGGCTGAGAGTATCAGGGGATTTTGCCCAGACGCACCCAGGTTTGAGGGTTGCCGTGGTACTCCCCACACTTGTTTGGATACAACCCAGGGCTGAGTGGTTGCGTCCCTCCTGGATTATTGATTATTGTGCGGTACTCCCCGCTGAAAGAGTGATGGGCTCTGAGCTTTGCTAGCCCGTTAACCGACCTGGCCAGTGTCTGTTCGTTGCTACCCCGGTTTATAAGTCCATTGTGCAGTCCCGTTGGGGCCCAGGGTTGAGTGGTTGTGTCCCTCCTGGTGCGCTCCTGTGCGTGCATCCGCGATGGCCCAGGGCTGAGTGGTTTCGTCCTTCCTGGTTTGGTTGACCTTTTCTCTTCTCCCTATGAGGCCCTGCCGGTGTTATCGCGGCCTTTCTTTGTGGTATGACTCGGAGGATCCTTCAGCGACCTCCCTTTTCACTGTTCACTTGGTTTTTTTTATTTGTATGATTGATGAGGGCCTATTTTACTATACGCACCGTATTTTCGAAACTAACCCTATCAATCGTTTTGAAAATGAGAAGATAATTTGATTATATTAAAACACGTGCATTGATTTTAACCGGGCATGCATAATGAGATATGTGGTAGGTATAACATCCCATACTGAATTTGTCACTCACCCCAACGATTCCTCCTCAACAGGTAGAGGAAAGAAGAGCAGGAACCGAGGTTGATCGGCTTCCGAGTTTGTGGACATCTCTAGAGATTTTTATCCGATATTTATTTCATGTAAGAACTTATTCGTTATTGTACTGATCATTAGCATGTATTATTTTAATTCTGGTATTTCTACTATTGCTCTTAATCTCATGTTTGTTATTTCGAGGAGTTCTGGGATTGCTCTTAAAATCTTCCGCAACTAGCCTTAGATTAGGCGGTGGACCTCTCTGAGGTTGATCGTCTAATCTGGCGTTTCTGTTAGGGTCTTTTCCGGGTTGTGACACTTAATCAGGATTGACAGCAAAAAAGTGAGTGTTCTGTCCTGCAAATACATTAGACAACATCAGAATACAACATTTCTTTTTAAGGGATGAAGGGCGTAAGGGGAAGAAAGTTCCAAAAACTTGAGGAAATTAGAATACCATAATCCTCCAATATGGACTGCATATTGAGCAATACAGAAAGAGCAAGCGTATGACTAGAAGACCAAAGATCATAGGTATCAAAATGACGAAATAAAGAATCTAATACGCGCCGTACAGTAGTAGCTTCCTTGGCTAACTTTGCAATGTGAAATAGGCAAACCCTCCACCAAACTCCGGGGTTCTCGGCATCCTCCCTGGAAATTAAAGAACAAGGAACAGGAACAGTACCACCCTTATACCATAATCAGTGGTAGACTATTTAACTACAATCAAAGATTATTGAGTCAAATAGTTACATGGAAAATTTATTTCCTTCTTTCTCAGTCACCACCTTCCTCCAGGATGAAACCATTATCATGGATTTGGATGGAGGAAGGTTTTTTTCTGCACTCTCATTACGGGTGTCTTGATTATCTTGATCAAGAGAAACAACGTTGGTTTTCAAACCACCAAAATTATCTACCACGACTGAAACAACCTTTTACGAACTAAAAGTTGTTATAAACTACAGTTAACATAGATAGACAATTCTGATCCTACCCACCATATCAAACTTCTTGACTAACCAACAGTAGTATATAGGGAATACAAAAGTGTATGGACTTACTGACAAAGCAAGCATTTTTCAGAAACTTACATTGTCAAAGTCTGCTGAAACATGAGAGAATTCACCCATGAACCAAGTCTGTAATAGAAAAATATCGCAAAATCATTTATTTGAGTCCAACATCACTCTGGGTCCTTCTCGAATTTCTTCGCGAACTACGTACAAATGTCTTAAGGAAATATTTATTTACTGAGAGGATACACCATTGATGAAAGTGCTTGAAGACCAGCAGAGCATAGACGCTGTATTCTCTCACCTTCTCCCACCCCTTGAGCTAAATTACAAAGTTTAGGGATCAGTCCATCTAAGTTGAACGTATATGTACTGTCGCTCTGCACAGTTAAATAGTATTAAAAGTTTAAGAACCATCATATGCAAAATTCTGCAAAAGATGGAAAACGTTAACTCCAACCTTAATCATTCACAAAATCAAAAAGAGCATGGCATTCTAGTGTTTGCATTTCATCATTCCGCATTTGGTCTAGTAGAATGTGTTTAATGCTAAGTAAGCTACTTGCAAATAAGTGTCTGTGATAATAATTCACGAGTTAAAACTTGCGGTCATAAAATGAATTTTTTAAACGAATTTCAGAAATTAAACAAATACCTCTACACTGTGTATTGTTAATCCTAAACTAAAATATTATATAATTATATTGTGATGTTGGGAAGGAAGTAACGGCGATCCGAATCTAACAGCATTACCATATATAATATTGTCGGTTAAGACAAAAATCTCTAAGAAAACTAAATCTCATATTCCGACACTGCGTTTTAAGAAAGCATTAAAGTCAATGAAATGTTCTTAAAGTTCAGTAAACTACACACATATTTTATGATTAAAAACGAAAAAGAAAAAAAAATACCGACCAACAATAAAAATATTCTCAGCATTATGTGGATTTATAGGAGATGCCAATACAGCTTATCCACAATGGACTCTAAGAAAATACATTCAGGAACATATTTAGACAATAAAGATGGATAAATGGTGATAATATAGACTAAAAATGTCAATCAAACACTAGATATAACTTTTCTAGAGAAGAACACGAATTATATTCAAAGAATCTCTAGAACATTCCTTAAAAAGCAAACCTAAAATAAAAGAACTTACATTTGCTCTCCGCAAGAAAGTAAGAGCTTCTTGTAGATATTTACAACCATGTTAACCGACTGGAAGTGCTCAGCTCGTAATTCCTTATACCACCTTTGCTCAAGAAAACTTGTAATCTAAAAGAAGTAAATAAGGATTCCGGGATAAGTTAAAAAAACATGACTAATAAATGATAAGGAATATAGAACAATAATATTACCTAATAATGGGAATATACACAATGTAAAGATCTATAATGATATAGGAATGACATAAGTTAATTGGGTATTTATTTATTAGTTTTTTTTTATAAGAAATGAAATATAAGTAAAAAAAAAAAAGACAAAGAAAAGAAGAAAGAATCATTCTCCGGAAGAAAACCTTCAATCTAAAACAAAAACTTCTAGCAATGATGAGCCTACTTACCAATGATGAAATTCAAATTTTCTCAAAGGTTTGTAATTGTCTCTTTATTATCAACAATAACAACATTGCAATGCAGTTATATAGACAAATAAATAGTCAAAACGCCTAATTTCAATATTAACTTTCGTTTCTTAGATCCTTCATCCTTATTAAAAATCTCAAGAAAAAAATTCTCTGTGTTGAAATGCACACTCATAGTCTAATTAAGAGAGAGATATTGCATCCAATCTCACAATCAATCATAACGTGAGTGTTAGTTTCTTTGTATTCCTTATAAAAAGGACAACAATGCGAAGAAAGAGCCAGTTTAATGGTTTATCTTCTTAATATGATTACTATTAATTTTCTTTTATTTAAGCATTTATGTTTTTCAATGTAAATGTTTTCTAATTCTTGTACTTTGATCTCTACGACTTAATTAAACTATGAAGACAGACTTAAATGATTATTGATTATGTTTCTCTCTCTCGCTCTCCTTCTCTCCTCTAAGTCTATTTAATTCTTCAAACTTCTCAATCTCACTTGTCTTTCTATCATCCCTATCATCCGTATTCTTTACCATTCCTATATCGCTAAACCATCAGCATTATAGATGATTAATAACCCCTAATTATCGGTCTTGCATTGAAATTTGAAGAGCGTTGAAATTGAACTTCTATATCACTTGTTTCCCAACATGACTATCAAATTAGTTTTAATAACAAGAATAAGAAAGAACGTAACACAATTTAACATGTAATCATTACTTGCACAATACTTTAAAGAAAAATGTAAATCTAATATACAACAAAAGCATTCTGATACCTTGGGTATACGGTGAGGATTTCTCGAAGCATAATCACATAATTTACTAATCTTCCGATCATTTGGTCCTTCATCCTGCAAAAGAGATAGCCAATCATGCAAATAGAAAAAGAAATGTTTCAATAAGACTCTGTTGGAATACTTTTCCGGATCAACAATCCAACTGAATAAGTCAATGCACTCCGTAAATTAATTAATTAATTTATATTTCACCCAAGAATTATCCAGATGAACGTCAAAATTTAGTGCTTGAGAACAACTTTTTCACTCCACGATTTTGAAAGAAACAAAATGCCAAAGTCCTTTGATGACATTTATCTTTGAAGCACTCTATTCCGAAAGATGTAATTTCTTGCGGAATATCCAACGAAAATGCTTCCAAATTTCCCAGAATGAAGAATTTTAATGACCGTTAAAATCAACGAAATCAACCCCGCATTTTCATGACTTTGGCAAACGAAAAAAGGGCAAATAAAAAAAGTTCAAGGGAAACAATAAAATCAGGTAAAAAAAAGAGAAGAGAGGAATAAATGACCTGGGAGCGAGGAAACATTTGAGCAAGCAATTTCTTATATCGTTTAACAGGCTGCCTCGATCTCTCGCGCAATGAAGGACAAAAACAACACAAACTCTCACACGCAGGCCATATTTGCCTCGAAATCGAACCCATATTTTCCAAAGATGCTCCGAATTTCAACTTTATTCTAATTTTATGGATCCCAAAATCAAAGGCAATGGCAATGCTATTAGAATAATTCGAAGGTGAATGTGAAAATCCTTCGGAGGAAACAAAAAAAAAAAGAGGAGAAAAAAGGTTGATAATGGAATTTCCAGGAGAATCGCCGAGGATCGTAGAAATGACAATTCTATCGGAGAGAGATCACCGGATAGCCGGAGTCTTTCACCGCAGGAAACGTGCGTCAAAATGTTGCTGCTATTGCAATAGTCTGTTCCATTTTCTTTCCCGCCACTTTTTCTGGCTATTTGCACTCCCCGTTTGGTGATCAACCAACCCTCAATTATCATTATCATTATTATTATTATTATTATTATTTATTATTTATTATTTATTCTCCCTCTCTCTCTCAGCTCTCCAGCCCCTTTTCCGGCTATTTGCACTCCCTATTTGTTGGTCAACGAACACGAACCCACCATTATCATTATTATTATTTATTATTTTTCAAAGTAATTCTAAATAATAAATATAAATAATGAAGAAAACAAATAATACACCAATATTTATCGCGCAAATCTAAATATTTTGACGAATAATTCATTTTATCCTAAAATATTAATTGCCAACCCACGCGCAAAAGTAAGAGAACTTGAATAGCTTTATAAAAAAAAATGATGCATAATTTAAAGGTAACATGAGGAAAAATAATAATGTGAATAAAGATGTTATTACACAGATCATTGGAGCTGAATTACTGTATATTCTGATCATGAATAAAAGAAGCGCTTTAATGACTAATGCTAATAATCATTTTCAACTAATTACCCAATACATAGCGAAAGGGTCACCTAGTTACATATTGTATTAGCACTTCAGCTTAAAAGTAAATAAAGAAGTACTTAAAATTTTTTTTTTACCCAAACAACTCCCAAACGAAAAAGTGTTAGCATTTAATCCATCTCATTAAAGGTTTCATCAAATAAATTACGTTGTTATGCGATCTTTTTGTTATGATTAAACGTTCTAATCTAATCTATTTTAAAACGATTAATAATATAATAAATAAAATATACAAATTTAGAGTGATTCACTCTCAATGTAAGAGTTACGTCCACTTGTCGCTTCACAACTCAATACTTCTTTGTTGGACAACTTTTTCAGAGAAACAACTCACAATAGAGTGAATTTGACGATTTTGAACATTTGAATTTTCCAATTTGTTTTTCTCTAGAAATCGCTAAAATCGTTTAAAACGCTTTATTGATAGTTGTTTCCCCTTGAAAATCCTCCAAACACGTAAATGACAATAACTTCATTGTTAATGCTTCTAAGTGCGTAGAGTTATTTATGTAAAATAAAAGTTTACGAACCTACTTGATATTCAGTTTTAAATTTTAAGGTTAACTTGTACTCTACCCTAAATTTAACCTATGCACATCATATGATGCTTTCCAATCTTAAAACACCGCACTATTTTATCGACACAATTTAAATGAACCCAATGTCTATTTTTCAAGAAACAAAAAAGAGAAGAGATTAACAAACTATTCAGCAGGCCAGTTAATCAAACCCTACTAGAAAGAGCATTAAGATCTTATGCTGTATTCTTACATTTTGACGTAGACAAAAGCACAACTTAGAGTAATGATTAGTTCTAGTCCAAGCACCATATCCTCCCTCAAGGGCTTTAACTATCCCCCTAACAATTATAATACCATTGGAACTACCATGGAAACTACAGAATCATGAAAAATGGGTTTCACCTCCACAGAATTCTACAAAATAAAAACTCTGATTGTCATGACATGATACAATGAATTGATTCTAGTAACCTCTTGTATGCCTCGCAACCTCAGCCTGAAAGTAAAAAACTAAATATAAGATTTCTTCTATTATGATTATCAATCAGTCACATATGAAATTATTCTAATTTATAATCCGCTTTTGAAATTTGAGAAAATTTCATTGTAGAGTTGCAAAATGCATAGTTAAAATTAAAGTCAAAATCATAAATGACTAATCAAAATAAAATAATATATTATCTCCAGTCCCTTTTTCTTTCTCTTGACATTATGAAGTAAACAAGTAACAAATATCACGAGTGATCGCAGGAGTGAGTACTAGTTAAAAAAGCCGAGAGGGAACAAAGAAAATAGATAAGTAACTAAGAAAGAACCAAAAGTTCATAAAAACAATAATCAGGCATGTGTTACCCTAATACCTCAAAAGTATTTTTCAAATGGTCAAGCTCCTTGTCAAGATCATTAATGGCCTGGTTATATGCCTGCATAGGTGAAGACTGGCTAGTTGTATGGATCTGTAAAACACCACATCAAAAGCCAATGCCTCCATCAAAATAATAAAAAAAAGAAGTGATTGCTATCGTACTCATTAATCTCATCACAAAAATCAGGTCAAGAATCTATAAGTTTTTGCCTTAAGTGACAGTGTCAATCCATGACAATGCATGGCCCCCACATCTGTGTCACCACACAATTCTCCTAGTATACAACTTTTGTCCCATGATTTCAAATCATTATAAATCCTATGCAAACTGATGAATTTTTATCTCAACATGTTAAAAATCATGATCTTTTAAATGGCTTCAAAGTATGTGATCTCGGACCAGTAAGAATCACCCTGCAGCTTCTCAATGTGAATCCAACATAAATGGAAGAGAAAAGTTATACTGCATCATACAGGAGAATACTAGACATTACTTTCAAATGCAAATTCTTTTTTATATTACGAATAAAAGTCCATGATAGATACTGCAACAGCAACGTCCCATTCTTATTGAATACTATCTTCTACAACTTTCTTTGGACAATAAAAATATTAGAATACTACAACAAATTCCATCTCTTGGGTAGATGGTCATTTTTATTCCTTTAATAAAAGAACATAAAAATAGCTCCCCAGACAAGGTATCAAGGAAATATACCTAAAAAGGAAGTACTCATCACCCCTCAGGCAGTAAACACAAGAATCATTTCATGCAACTCAATTTCATAAGCAGGTCATTGAATTCTAAGGTTTTTTCAACACCATCCAATGTTAAATTATACTTAAATTTCTACTAGTTTCTAATGTAATTTAACTGCGTACAATCTCCCACCTCTAATTCTTCTCACGTTCACAAGATTCAAAACAATAGCAGACCCAAAGTGTAGTTGACATAAAATGTAAACGTCCTAACATAAAAAAAGGGGAAACTCTATCTACTAACCCGAACAATGATTTTGTACTGCAGTGGATGGGGAAGCTTGTAGCCAGAAAACAAAACATTATCGTCCCTATGAAGTTGCCTTAATAAGAATTAGAAAAAAAAAGGCATCAATTCAGGAAGAATTCAGCTTCAAACTAAATAGAAACACTTGAATAGACAAACCAAATGTTTAATCACAAGATTTATAGCCCTACATTCGGAGAATGTTGCCAATTGTGTGCTCTTCTCTCTCTATTGTGAATGACGCCGCGTTGATGATCTTCGTGTCTCTCTCGTACGAAACCCTGAGAAGCAAACCAGAAAAAATGAAACAAGAGAGTAGTACGAAGCCGCATAAAATTTTCAGAGAGAGAGAGAGGGTACTTCTTCGTCCCCTCTGGTACGACGAAGCGCTCGTATCGGTCAGGGGCATTCATCGTTTTATCGTCCTTCTCAGTAGCAACCCTTCTCCGTCGGAGCAGCCACCGTTCAGAGTTGAAGCATTCGAAGAAGAGTTTGGTGAATTTAGGTTGTTACATATTTATTTATTTTATTCTTCAATTTCTACATTGGTGAATTTAGATATTTATATTTATTTATTCTTTAATTTATTTTTGAATATATATGTATCTTTAATCTAATCTAGCTAAATGTAAAATGATGAATAATTTGTATTTTTCATCATTTTTTATTTATGAATTTTGATAACCATCAATCAAATTCGTCATAAATTCATTTTATTTTATTTATGAATGAAAATAAATTACCCAAGAATTTATGAATGTTATACTCACTTGTTAAACTTTATCGATTCACACTAACTAATGAATGAGTGAGAATTTTTACCATTCACTCACTTTTTTATATATTTGACATGGTTTTCAACTAAATCTTGCTACATAGTAAATTTTTGTGGATGTTGTCGCCACATTTAAAGACACTGAAACGGTTAGAATGCATTGATGAAGACATTATTTGCGTGTAAAGCTTCAAAGTTCTCTCCCTCCTTTTCTTCCTCTTTATTTTAGCATTTGGTTTTGACATCTTCAGCAAATGACAAATTGTTGTATTAGAGAAAAAACAATCAAGCGTATAGAAGAAATGTTGAAAAATCAAAAAAGAAAACGAAAAAATTATAAACACCAAAATTTACGTAAAAACCTTAGAAGGAAAAAATCACGAACAGATGAGAGAAATCACTAATGAAAATCTGTACAACTGAGTTTTGCGACTCAAGCATCACTAAATAGAAAAACTACGAAATTCGAATATTGACTACGAGCCCAGTACGAGCTGGTTCATTATGAATCCGAGTCCACACATGTGACCCATAACTCAACAAAACTCCCTCACCGGCTTATGTGGTGGGCTTCAAATTTTCAATAAGTCTGTTCTTTGTCGACAAGCCTCAACCTTCTCCTTTGACAAAGTCTTCGTCAACATATTTGAACCATTCTCAGTGGTGTGCACTTTCGCCAAGTGCAAATGCTTCGTCTTGAGTAAATCTCGAACCCAATGATATCTCACATTAATATACTTGAACCTCGAATGAACTGACGAATTCTTGGAGAGATGGATAGTGCTCTGTCTATCACTAAACACAACATACTTCTCATGGCGCAGACCCAATTCCTCAAGGAATCTCCTCATCCACAAAGCCTCTTTGCAACCCTCAATAATCACAATGTACTCGACTTCTGTAGTGGATAACACAACACAATCTTACAGCTTTGATTACCAATACACGGCTCCCCATGCAAAAGTCATCAAGAATCAGGAAACGGATCTCATAGTATCAATGTTATCGGTCATATCTGAATCGGAATACCCAACTAGCATATAGTCACTGCCAACTAAACACAAATACAATCTAGAAGTACCTCAGAGATATTTGAGTATCCACTTCACCATTTCCCAGTGTTCTTTGCTAGGACTAGAGAGGAACCTCCTAACTACTCCAATTGAATGGGTACTATCGGATCGAGTGCAGACCATGACGTACATCAAATTGCCAACTGCAGACGCATAAAGAACTCAACTCATGTCTTTCTCACTTCTAAGAGATTCCTCCGAATTGAGCTTGAAGTGACTTGCAAATGGAAAACGCACAACTTTACTCTTGAACTTTCCAAGCACCTTCCCAATGCAGTCTTCCTAAGACAACCACAATTTCTTATTCTTCCTATCACGAGAGATCTTCATACCAAATATCTTTTTTGCTGGACCCAAGTTTTTCATTGCAAAAGATTTGTTCAACTCTCCCTTCAACTTAGTAATCTTGCTAGTATCATGACGTATAATCAGCATGTCGTCAACATACAAGAGGAGAATAATGAAGTCATCATCAGAGTACCTCTTGATAAACACACAATAGTCTGACGATATCCAACTGTACCCTTGAATCACCATGAAGGATTCAAATTTATTGTACCACTACCGTGAAGCTTGTTTGAGACCTTACAAGCTTTTCTTTGACTTGCACACAACTTGCTCCTTTCCTCTGACTTTGAATCTTTCGGGCTGTTTCATATAGATCTCTTCCTCTAAGTCACAATGAAGGAACAAATACAATTTTCACATCAAGTTGCTCAATCTCTAGATTCAAGCACGTCTCTAAATCAAGAGCAACTCCAATCGAGGATATCTTCACCACCGGTAAGAATATTTTTTCAAAGTTGATTCCCTTCTTCTGACCATACCCCTTCACAACTAACCGAGCTTTGTACCTTAACTGTGAGCTTGCTTTTTCGATCTTCAAACTGTACACCAATCTGTTCTTGAGAGCTTTCTCCCCTTGAAGTAACTTCACCAAGTCATCAGTGTGGTTTATGTAAAGAGATGACATCTCTTCTTCCATGGATTTCAACAACTGTTTATTCTCATTGACAGAAGTCGCCTCTTGGTAAGTGTTTGGCTCTCTGGCTTCTGTGAGCAACACATACTCATCTGAAGTGAATCTCGTCGAAAGACGCAACTCTCTAGTAGATCTTTTCAAGGGAGGTTCGTTTGACAAATCTTGAACCTTTTCTTCGGTTTGCTCAGTCGGTTCAGCATTATCAGTAGTGGAGACTTCACCATTTACAAGACCAGTATCATGTTCTGGCTCTGCTCCCCCTTGTACAATTTCTTTGTCTGAACATAAGTTGTACATTCTTTGATTTGAGTCTCCCCAAAAAATAAATCTCGTGTGCCTCCATTTTGCAAACAAAGTTTTTTCATATGGAATAAATTATTATGACTAAAGACTTCCCAATTATCAACTTTGAGTACATAATATTTGAATTCGTAAGCATTGTCTAAAATAGTTAAATTCCACACCAAACTAAACCAAGCAACAATAAGCTCAAAAGGAAAATTATCCCTTCTAAACTGGGTGTTAATATACGACTAATACTTGATTTGTCTACCTTATTTTTATCCACAATCGTAACATGCCAGTGATAAAAAAATTTCAACGCAAGTCCATGGCTATCCACTTGATTCACAAAATAATTGACTTCCAATGGAAATAATGAGTAACTAATCATGATAACATAAAGTTGTAATCTATTTAACCACCAACAAAGTACTTGAGCATAATATTTCAAAAATTTTTCATAAACTTCATCACTAAACTTTAACCCATTCAAAAGTAAAACAATTTCTTTGAAATCACTTGAAGGGTGCCACAAGTTCATAGTATAAAATAGATCTATATGATTGCTTTTGTCCAAATAAACTTTCATGCTAAAGTATTCTTTTTCCATGAAAGTAGTAAAAGACCAAGGAGGAAAAAAAATATTACTAGTTGCATTGAAATCAAGTTGCCTTAAATTTTTTTAAACCCAACCAATGTTATACTATGTTGGTTGATAAGTAGAATATTGTCACACAAATCCAAACATCATCTAATAATATGATCCTTAAAGAATAGTGCAAAGTGAGAAAAATCTCAACATATTGAGGTGCTCCATAAGTCATTTGAAAATGATAACTAAGTTTTCTTGACTTCCTTTCCTCCATGGCTTGGTACTCAAAAGTGATTTGCCTAGATTGGAAAGAAGTTAGTTTGAGATCCTTTCCATTAAACTTGAATGAACTTCGTTCTTTGTATTCTTCATACACCATCTTCTTGTCAAACGGGTAAGATATGCCAATATAATAAAGATTTTTATTCAAGACACTCGTCAAATCAAAGTGCTTGATGAAAGAACCTTTTGTAGGGATTGCGGTATTCCTTCCTCTTCAAGGGTTGAGGGAGTTAAAGGCCTTCTATCTTCAACGATACAAAACTACTTTTGAACATGAATTTCTTCTTCATGCTCACTTCCTCCTTCAATGGATGCTACTAATATATCTTCACACACTATGAGAATAACTTCGGAGGTTTCCACGCTAGAACAATCTTCGTCATCATCCATTTGGTAATCGATCTCGAGTAGTGGACCCTCGTGGGGGTAGCAAATTTATTCTTCCAGCGTAACATCCTCTTTCTCACATAAGAGCTCTTGTTCGTAATGCCTTAGGACAAACTTCTTTTTCATTAGGTACTTCATTAATTCCCATGTACAAATTTTGCCTTTGTCATCTAATCTTCTTTTGGTCGTAAGTTTGTTCCACCACACATTAGCATATCTATCGAAACTCCAAGAAGGTAGCTGGATTTTTCTTTTCTCCGAATAATCATAACATTTAAACAATATATTTACTTTTTCTAAACAATCAAAAAAATATCATAACCATTTGAATTACCATAAAAAATAGGCAATAAAGATTTATAAGGTTGGCCATTTGATGGAAAATTTCCAACATAAATATTTATCGGGGTATCATCAAAATCATAACGATTATGATAATTTTTTTGCCGATCTTTTCTCAACGTCTTTAAAAATTACCACAAAACAGAGTAAATAACCCAAGAAAATAGTGGAGCTCGTGTTTCAAAAAATGTTTCAATTAAACAACTAATAAAGCAACAAAATCCCACAAAAATCGGATCTTGGATTTTGTGGAATTTGGATCGAAAATTAAATAACTTCCAAAAATTGTAACTTTTGCGATTGGAAACCAAATAGACTGAAATATTAATAGCAGCTCACCTGGTACGTGTATAAAATTCTTTTAAAGTTTTGTTGTAAAATTCACAGTGGATCAAAATATTTCTGAAATACCGTAAGTCGTCGGAATTCCGTTTGTTGCTCTGACCGAGAACAGAACACCAACTTTGGGAAGGTGTGACTCTCTCATTTGGAAACGGAATAACACGATTCTTTGGCAGATTAAAGCTTTGATGTGAGGTTGTTTGTATGTAAAAATCAAAGCTTGAATCCACTGTGATGGAAAGATATGGTTGCTCAACTGCTGGTTGGTCTGCAAAGGAAATAAATGTGTTCCTTTGGATTAAGGTTTTCCAAGTTAAAGAACACTTCTTGTCATCATCTAGCCAAACAAATACGACACAAACAAAGCAAATAGATCTCAAGAAAAATAGAGCTCTGATACCAAATGTTACAAATCAATTATAAATATTTGTTTTAACTTTCAAGGGTTAATTTCTTCTCAGCCTTTGAGTGATGTTTCCGAAAATTCACTAGATCTTAAGTAGAATAAAGACGTGGAAAAAAATTGTGAAACTTGACCACGAACGTACTTGAGATGTTGATGATAATCTCTGAAAATTTCAGAGGCAAAGTTGCGGATATATCGATGTTGGTCTGGTAGGCGCTAAGTTGAGTGTCTATGCGGGACTTGGTTGCTTGGAGATGAAGAACACTCCAACGATCTGAATTTGAGAGTTTTTACGGCCTTGTGTGGGTGCCTACTATTAAATAAGATAGAAGGAATGTAGCACTTTGAGAGTTTTTCACAAAGCTCGCAAGATTGAAAAACAATGGTGAATAACAAACACTTGAATGGGGGCTTGCAACCTCGGGTATTGAGAGCATACAAGCTTTAGAAAATTTATCAAATTCAAGTACCAATGTCATTACATAAGGGTGCTTAAATAACACTCTTGTAAAACAAAAGTAAGAAGCTTATTAAAACAATAATTAGGAAAACTTTTTAAAATTACAATTAAGAAAGTTTTCTAAAACTATTATTAGGAAAACTAATTTTCTAAAACTATGATAAGAAAAATTTTCTAAATATAAAATAGGAAATAAAGAAAATAAGAAATAAATAGTGATTCTCATATTGGATTTTGGGCTTGATTTTTTGTAAGAAACAGTCTATCTGTAATTGAATCAGTTGACTAAGGAAACGACATCCAAATTTTACGATCTAGCCTATTATGAAAACCTTGAGATGTCAACTACATTCTTCATGAAACTCACTTGTTAAAATAACATTGGCAAGACAGTTGAATATGCCAAATAATCCTTAGAGGTCAGTTTCACGATAATTTTTTTTAGAATGTCCAATAATCCTTAGACATGTATTTGATTTTCTATTTATGTTTTATCTTGAAAAATGTCATAATGTAAGTGGATATTGAATTGAAGATATTGATTTTCTTAATGTATGTTCATCCATGAAGACCTATAAAATAAATACTTAAAAATTAGTTAGAAAATCTCAATAAAATTATTTTTAAATAGTGACAGATCCATGACACATCACTTCCTGATCCCCAGGCATATCATCTGGTATCATAGCTGAATTGCTCCTTATTTTTCATTCTCTATTCTATTTCTGTATTGTGTTTTTGGTCTCTGTTTTTCGTTTTGTTTCTGTTTATTGTTTTGAGCCGTTCGTTTCTGTTTACTATCCAGGATAACCCATTTGCATGAGTTTCATTTCTGCTTAGATGAACATGTTTTCGTTGTTTCGTGGTTTTTATGTCTTCGATGTTTTCTGTTTTTCCGTCTCTGTTGTGTTATCTGTTTTGTCATGTGCTCATTTATGTTTTTCCCACTTGCATATCATGTTTAATCATGTTTCCATTCCCTTTAGTTAGTGACTCATTGTCGGCACGTTTAGTCGTGTTTTTATTGTTTTTGTTTGTTTCTCTGTTATGTTTCTTCGCTGCATTTTTTTTTTGTTTCTATTTTTCTCTTGTTTTTGTGTTCGTCAAATTTGTCTCACGTTTGCACGTCTACTTTTGTTTAACATAACCTTGAATGTTTAACAGTTGTTCATATGTTTTTCTGTTTGATTTAGAGTTAGACTACCATATATTTTGTTGTTTCTTTTTTTTTTTTTGTTGAGTCAGTTTATGTCTACCACGTTTACATGAGCTATCTTCCTATCTAAAATATTCACAATGATCATTTATGAAGATTGTTTTTGTACTCTGAAATATTGCATGGAAGTTTTTAGTCTAATGTTTCTGTTTGGTTGCATTTTAGTTTTCCTGTTTTGTGTTTTAATTTTTGTTTTGTGAGTTTGTGTCTCTGTCGGTTTCCTTTCTTTTTGTTGTTGTGACTCGAAGCATGAATTTGATATCTGTTTCAAGCATGAATTCGTATCACTTTGAAGCATGATTCTGTTGTGTAATCAAATCTGTTGTCTTAGTTTTAATGTGTTATTTTTGGTTCATTGTCTTAGTTAAATGTCAAGTCTTGTTTCGGTTTTCCATTTCTGTTTCTCTTGCTTTTGTGTTTCCTGTTGTTTTTGCTGTTTTTGTTTTGTTTCTATCATCTATCTCTCTCTCTCTCTCTCTCTCTTTTGCTAAACTAAATACCCATGACTACATGAGCTATTTTCTGGGTGAGTTAACAGCCTGCTTTGTTGGTAATGCTCAGTTTACGTCAAAGTTCATTTCTGTTTCTACCATTCCAGAATGCTGCGTAAGGATGAAATTTCTGCTCTTTTTCTTCACGTAACCGGAGGTAATTCTCATGCATAGCCCAGGGAGTATTCTACGTAAGTGTGTTTCAAGTTTGCGAGAAATTCTGTTTCCACGCAATTACAGACTAACACACATTGCGCACTATCGTTCTATTTCTTTTCTTGGGAGGGGAGAGCCTCCACCAAATAAACTTGGATCAACTCTCGACAATAAAAAATGAAGAGGGATTTGTCCTCCTTGGGCAATTCCTTGTAAATTGAGAGAGTTCATTTATTTTCTTGCATTTAAACACTTTATTTTTATTTTTTTATGTTGCGTGCATGCATGACTAGCTATTCTAAAGAGTATCAAGGATGAAAGAGAGGGATAAAATAGACATCATAATCATGGGAAAGAGAAGAAGCACAAGTACAGATGTACTTGGCCAATAAGAGCCAAACACCTTACACCCTTCTAAAAGGTTTTTTTTCTTCTTCTTCAAGCCAAAGCCTAGCTGCATTTAAGACACTATTTAAACATCTTATTCTCCTTGTAATAGCCGAGAATATTGAATGAAATTTTGTGCTTTTGCTGTTACAAAAACCGTGTCATTAGTGCATCCTTAGTTCTACAGTCTTGGCAAGCGTACCCGAGTGATGGAGGCTATCGTCATCACCAAATTGTTACTACTTGATAACCGTCATCCACTCTTTTTTCCCCAGCGTTACTAGAGATTGGAAGCTAGAGAAAAGGTGGGAAAAATCGTGCCATTTGGTGAAGGCAATCTGCATTTGTGGAGGAAACTATCATCAAAGGTACAATACACCTTCTTTCGTACTAGCATTGATCTTTTGTCCACTGTTCCTTTGTCCCAACGATTTTTTGCCTCGAAATGTTCACCATCTCTCCTTCTCATATTCAGATAACTCGTGCTAAAATTTTACTTATTTTGATTAAGCGGTTTAAAAGTTACACTTCGTTGAATATGAGTTACAATCAGATTTTCAAAATAGTTTCTTAAAACAGTAGCATAGTGACATTTAATTGTGCATAACGTCTTGGTCTGAACTCTTTTGGAGCTGAAATTATATGGACATGACATTTATATTGTTGATTAGCTTTTGTTAAATTTTGGGATTACTTGGATTTAAAATGAGAAAGATATATTGATTGCATTTGGAGTCTCTTTTGACCAAGTTATGCTTGGTTTAAATTCGAGTAGCACTTTCTTTGGGTTGTGTCGTTTTTAGGCGGCATCCCACCAGATCCCAAGGCTTATCATACTCCTTCTCACCGACCATATATGAATGGAGTGCCACCAGAAGTGAGGAAAAACCAGTGCCCAAGCGCTGTTGGCATTCTCAATGGAAAATGTTCATCACCCAAAAATGCTCTAGGTTGTTTTCGGACTAGCCAAGGGTTCCTTCTCGTTCCATTCATCCCATCGGTGCTCTCTGAGGAAGAAACATGGCGGTTTCTTTATGTGTACGTTGGTCCGTAACAATTTGCAGCAGATACATTTCATGAAAAGCGTCTTACCCGAGAGGCGTTGTGTTCGCTGAGTGGGCCGACAATGGCTCCCTCGTCATTTCAGTGGCTCCATCGTCATCTCCTGAGAATGATCCACAGGTGGGTTACCATCCACAAGTAATTCGCTGCACACCCATTTCACTCCCGCCATTACGTGTTTTCTATTTCTTTGTTCATTGTTTTTTGTTTTAGGGTGTTATTGGCTAAAGCCCAAGAACACCGACCCTTTTGTCGTGTCTTTTGCTTCCACTCACATTTGCAGGATTGTCGAAGTTATTCCTTCCTAGTCCCTAGGCATATCAAAAGGTGTTGTAAAACATTTCATCATTGAGATCAAATTCATGTGGATGTCAAGGATGTGGTTCACACCTCTAAAAAACAAGATGTAACACCCCGAGAAACCACACGTTCCCAGTGCGCTACAGTACGTCTACACAATCACACTATGACATACTAAAACTTGACACAACTCACTCAATTTAATACCACTTTCGTTTTCAAATCGTCTTCAAAAGAACATTTGTGAGTATGAAAAATTTTCGACTCGATTCGAAAACAATTCGCGTCCCGAAGAGAGAACACGAAATCCTCAATATAAAAATACGTGTGGAAAAGAAAATAATTTAAAATAGTTTTAAAATAAACTGACAAGACTCGAAATCCTATGAAGGAGCCCAACACACCCCTTGAACTACACAAATTCGGTGCCGCACACCCTCGCCCTCACTTCGACGCCCCGCGCACACCCTCACGGTGCTGCGCATGCCGACTCAACATTACCACGTCACGCGCACGCTCAAAGCGCCGCGTGCCCCACGCACCCTGCCACCGTACCACACTTCTGCACGCACGCCCTCACCCGACGCCGCACGACCCGTGAGCACCCGCAGGGCCGCGTGCCTCGCGCACCTGCGACCACGCCGCACTTCCGCTCCCCTCCACACTTCTCTAACACTCACTGTACACATCCCGACCTATTCCATATCCTCTCGACTCCCAACCTCTCTCCCAAAATTTCGACAAAATAACGCCTAAAAACTGGCTATCCCAAAATTTAGACCTTGCACACAGTTCACTAGAAACTAGCAATATTCATCTATCAACCATCCAGAGAATCTTCATAATAAAAAAATCAAAGTTTAAAGACAACGAAAATTTATCAACTACAAATGAGGAAAGTCCACAGTATAGAGCATTACCAAGCTCTTACATGTAAAGCATACGCGTACGTCACCGAAATCACACGCACTCCATAAACCCCTATACAACCGATGCCTATACAACTCGTCTAATCAACTATACATCGACACAGCAAAATAAGATACCCGCAATAGCCAAGCCACCACCTACCATCTCCACGGGTCAAGTCGCCCTAACAAAATCTGTCGTCCGGTGCCCCGGTCACACGCCGCCAACTATCCTATGCCTCAGGACTAGGCTCTCGAGGCTTACCAGCAATATCGTCAGCACCTAC
>CM039519.1:25482997-25502638 GCA_022433055.1 Begonia peltatifolia | reverse complement strand
TCAGGACTAGGCTCTCGAGGCTTACCAGCAATATCGTCAGCACCTACACCATAGAACACACAACATAAGCCTAACGCTCAGTAAGTAGTACAATATGAAAGTAAAAGCCGACAATGCAATCCTATCACATGCAGTCTCTACATTTACACTCATATTGTCACATCCGTGACGCGTAGTGTACCCGCACCAGGGTAAGGAGGAACCTAGCGCCACCCTTCACCCTGACACGTCGCCACTGTCCCAGACTCCCCAGCAACGAGGCCTACAAGCTACAAACACGCATCACCACACAGCAACCACATCAGGGTGAAGGTGTACCTCGCGCCACACTACACTCTGACACGTCGCCCCCGTCCCAGCCTCCATAACAGCGGGGCTACAGTTGCAACACACACGTTCCGCAACATCCTAGCCAGCCCACTCCTCGAGCGGAATCTGCGACTGGTGTTGCACTGGTCCACACATTAGTAGGATTCGCGGTACCACTGCCCATCATCCTCACCGTCAACACATACACGCCGCGTGACCGCCCAGCCGGCCCACTCCTCGAGTGAAATCCGCTGTTGGTTACGTACCGGCCCACACACTAGCAGGATCTGCGGTACCACTGCCACGCGTCTCACCACTTACACAAAATATGCTCAAAACCATTTTCGTTCCCTTTTTAAAATATGGTGCATGTCAAGCAACACGCACGCACACCACAATTAATAATATAAATCCTAAAGTTCTATAATGTAGGCCTACTTGGGCAAAACACATGCATGCACTACTTACCTGGCGTTTTAAGCTCACTCGACGGACAGATTCGCTAACAAATGTCTCAACCTAAAACGCAAACAATTCACTCATCAATCTTTACTTCAAAATTCACCAAATAAGTTAAAAATAACACTCCTTAACTAAACCCATGAAATTCTAACTAAAACGGGTCACCAAATTGGTTCGGCCGAAAACTAGCCTAAAGTTCGGATGCGCACAACTTTTGCATCCTTTAACGGAATCGAGTGATTCAAGAGGCTAAACGTTCCCTTAGAAACCTAGTCTAACATACTAAGACGGATTTTAAAATGGTAAGCCGTAACTAGGTGGAAAAACCCCAAAACTGAATCTGCCCCTTTTTATTCAATTTCACATTTTTGTTTTTCTTCAACCAAAACTCACTCAAAATTGGCTTTACGCATCAAAAACAGCCATGTCAATATCACACGTCACAATTATATGAAAAACGCTTACTAATTTGACTTGAACCAAAATCTGACATAAACTTCCGACGCACATAACTTTTGCGTCGGATATCAGAATCGAACGATTCCAGCGGCCATACGTTCCTCTAACCACTTATTTTAACCCACTAAAACAGAATGTAAAACAATTAACTGTAGCCTCGTCAAAGTCCCCAAAAACAGAACTGTTTTTATACGAAAAAAAATCCGAAATCTCAACTTCGATCCAATTTTGCCAATTTCTTCACCGAACAACCACATTTCAACCTATTAAGCATGATCCAACCAAAAATCAAAAATTCAAGCACAAAATCTGAATTTTGCCTCAACCTCCCCCCCTCGGTTTCTCTCCCTCTCACCGGACACCTACTGTCCATCCACTAACACACACATTCACCCTCCTAATCCACTCAAACATTGCAGCCAAATTCACAAAAAACGGAGGGAAGCCGAACATTAATCTTGGCCAAACAGGACAAGACAACAGAGGGAGAGAGAGACTTACAGGGTGGTATCGTTCTGCACTCGGGTGGGAGGAATGGAAAAAGATTGAAATCAGAGCGCTCGACTGCCGGCAACAGAACTGAATAGGGGCTCTTCCTCGTGATCGTCGGCAGAACACGCTCGGGCTCTCACTTCGGGAGTTCGAGCTGCTGAAACTGAACGACCTTGGTTCATCGGAGAAGCAATACTCGGCTGCGGTTTCGCTCACACACTCGCGCTCGTCGTCCACCGATCGAAGACCAAAACCCAGCTCTCGATCGCCCTTCGTTCTCGGATGCTCGGCGAAGAACAAAAACACTGAACGGCTTCCTCGCGAAGCCGTTCAGTTGTTTTATCATTTTTTTTTTAAATTTTAATTAATTAAATTACCAAAACGCCCTCATGTGTTTTTATCGTCCGTAATTTCGTTAAATTCTCGCCCTCCCGACTTTAAAATTTTCAAAAACCATCACAAACTAGACTCCGAGTTTTATAATTTAATTTACCCGTTAAAATATTTCTCGAAACTCCAACCGAGATTAAATTAAGAATTTCAGAAATTAAATTTAAAAATCTTAAATTTTCCGGGTTATTACACAAGATGTTCCCAGTGTCGGCCTCCAAATGCACATCTCTCATACCAATGGCTTTTGTAAAGCCATAATTTCTCATCCTTATACTTCCAAAGTCTCCAGAAATATAGGACATGATGAAATCCCTCTGCAAAATAGTATGTATCGAAGCGCCCATATCTGTAATGGTTTGAAAATTTTTAATATTTAGTTGTAATAGTATTTTGAGAGTTTTGATGAATAATATGTAAAAATTCGTTGTAAAAGTTATATGAAATAAATTGTGTAAAGTCTTTGGTTGAATTTGACGATTTAAATAATTGAGATTAAATTAAAGTTAATTAACATTAATAATTAATTACATTAGGTTTATTGATAAATAATCAAAGATCTAAGGGCAAAATTGTCTTTTTCCTAGGATCACTATGGTTTAATAGTAATTAACCATTAAACACTATTCAAAATGGGTTAAGTGGCATCTTCGGGTGGATTTCACGTTGAAGAAGAAGAAAAGAGAGAGAGAGAGAGAGAGAGAGAGAAGAAATGAAAAAGTTACAGAGAAAGGAGAAAAACCGAGAAGAGAAATCGTGGGGGAAAAGAGAAAAAAGAGAAGGGGAGACGTGAGATTCGTCAATCTATCCTTTAGGATAAGTTGTTCAGCTCAGTAATAGGAACGTTTTGGTGTAGAAATCAAAAGATTCAGTAGAGCTTTATGAAAAAAGTGGTAGAATCGACATATGGTAAATATGTCTAACGATTATAATAGTTAGATTAGACTTTACTCCCTTGATAGATGGAGATAGATTTAATTATTATCTTGTATCTGGATAGGATAAAATTGATTAGAGTGATTGAAGTGAAATAGAATGTTGAAGTGAGTAATTTCATTTTGTTTTTATTCAAATTGATAATGAATTGTGAAAATGGTTTCTTTCAAATATTTTATTTAAATGTGTTGAATCGATAACTTGCGTTGAATTAAGCTTAATTCGTTTTCAAAACCATTGCATTGAATTGAATCCATTAATTTCAAATATCATTGCATGGATGAGTTTATTGTTTTAAAAATACATGACACGTGTTTTATAATTGTTTTAAAGCATGCATTGTAGGAAGGAGGAAATTGAAAGTCATGATAACATAAGAATCCATTAGACTAAACTTGCCTCTTCATGTGGGATGAATATGACTATGAAAATAATTAGTAGCCTTACGTAAAATGTCATTCTTGAATTGAAAATCTCTAAATCCTCGAGAAGAATAAGACAAGAGAGGTTCTACAATCCTACTTCAAAAAACCTTGGAACTGTAGTAGTGGATTACGATCATATGAGTCGTCTTAGAGAGAATTGCATTTTTATTTTTTTATTTAAATGTGAAAAGCTATGTTTTGAAAATTCGAATGAAAAAATGGTTTTAAAGCATGAAGTATTTATTTTAAATTGTATTAGACTTAATTGTTGAGAAGGGCTTTAAAACGTGGGTGATGGGTTTTAAATGGTTTGAATTACGAATATACGGTTTATGAGTGTAGATAGAGTTTGAGTTTGCTATTCTAGTCGATAGATTTATTTACTGGGCCAATGACTCATTATGTGGATATCTCTATTTTTCAGATAGCGAGTACGTTCACCAGGACGGAGAAACCAAAGCAAGATAAGTTATGCAATGAGGCATAGGTGAAAGATCACGGTTGATGATCTTTGGGTTGAAATTGATATGCCCACGGTTGATGACTCATACGCATTTTATATTTGTATTTGCTTCTGCTAGAAAACTTTGATAGAATGATGTAAATAATAGAAATTGATAAATACATATTGTATAAACTATGTAGATATTAGATATAGTGTATGATAAATGTTTGGTTGATATTATGTAATGAACTGTTTGGGATATATCTTATTTTAAGATGTCAGGTACAATCTAGACGGGTTTAGTAAGAAATACAAACATATAAACATTTCAATATATAGAATGTATTTTGTATGATGTATTTGAGTGGATGGATCTTAATTCAGGATGCCACGTATGAGGAATATTGTATGCCGTTTAGAAGTTTTCACTTAGGGAATGTAAGTTTTGAGGTTGTCGTTTCGAGAATCTTTCCAATTTGAGAATCCTATCGTCAGGATCCGGTTCAGGGAGAAATCAGGCCCTGACACTATCAATCACTCAACTCGTATCTTAAAAAGTGAGATTGAAGATGTCTCTGTCATACACAATACCGAAATTCTCGGTGCTTGTGACCACATTCTCGCCTTTATCACCATCTCTGGTCTTCTTTTATTTTCCCTTAGCATTCAGATTTTCTCGAAAAAACTTTTGACAAGATCTATTGATGTGTCCTGTCTTGCCACAATGATGACACTAAAAATTGGCCTATTTTTCAGTCTTGCTTTGACTTCGGTTTCTGTTGCCACTCCTCAAGTTTTTTCCACAAGTTCTAGGCGTTTTTTTCCTGATTGACATGGCTGAAAACGTCATCATTTACCCACTGACGAATGTAACTGCACACTTGATGATGACTCAATTCTTATCCGACATCAAATTTAGCTAGGGGTGTTTAAAAATCAAACTGGAACTGGAAACGAAAACCGAACCAAAACTGGTGACATCGATTTGGTTCTGGTCGATTTTGATAAAGAGAAAATTGAAATGTGATTTTAAATTGCAAGAACCAAATTTATTGGTTTGGTTTTTGGTTTGGATCAGCAAGAATCGACAGAAACCGAACCCAACCAAAAAATTCGGTTCTGGCAATTTCGAATAGTGTTGAAGACCATTAGGTCTTCAACACAGTTCTTCAGTATTGTCTTTTGCTCCAGACTCCAGGCGATGACAGGTGACAATTATCCAGCCTTCGCTACGGGCTATCAACTATCGATTATCGACGACGACAACAGCACCAGCCATCGGGTACGTTCTATGCTTTTCTCTTTTCTATTTTTGACCGATGCTCTCTTGATTAGTGAGCAAAATCTTTTCTGCTTTTAGATCGATAGAGTCTCTTCTATTTCATTAGAAGAGCAAAATAACATCAAGTAAGCAAAATCAAAGCATCAAAAGAGTCTCTTCTGTTTTTGACTGAGAGCAAAATCTGAGATTTCGCTCTCTGTTGTTTTTGACCGAGAGCAAGATTATGTTATTTGATTTTGTCTTTAATTTATGTGTTTTGAACTGTGAACTGTGAAATTAATGTTTCTGTTTTGAGAGACTCTTCGGGCATGATTGAGAACAATTTCTTTATTGTGTTGCTTTTCTTTGGATGGCAGCATTCTGTCTTATTGGGTTGCTTGTTGTTAATTTTTGTTTTATTTGTTTGTTCTATGCTGTTTTATTATGACCGAGAGCAACATATGTAGTGTATACTACACATTGTGTAGTTTTTGGAAAGAGCTAATATAATTGGTAATCATAAGTAAACTAATTCTGTTTTTGTCTTTTCGAGTGATTTTGTCTTTATTTTTTATTAATTAACTTTGTTTTAGGATCGAAAACATTAATAATAATGTAGAGGGTCCTACACATAGTCAAACGAAAAGAAAAAAATCAGAAGTTTGGAATCATTTTATGAAGATTGAAAGTTCTGATAATATCAATTCTAGAGCAAAATATAATCATTGTTCACAATCATATGCATGCCATGCATCGAAGAATGAGATATCAAATTTTAAAAAACACATGCTTAATTTCAACAAATTGTTGGCTAGTGTCGATACGAAACAAAAGACTTTAACCTATCAGAATATGAGAGGGGAATGAATGTAACTTATTTTAGTCATGCAACTTGTCAAGAACTGCTTACAAAGATTATTATTGTTGATAAATTGTTTTTGAAATTTGTTGAAGAAGAGGGTTTTAGAACATATTCGCAATATGTTTAACCTAAGTTTTCTATATCTTCTAGAACTATCATAGCATGAGATATTTTGAGTATTTATGATAAAGAAAAACGAAAATTGAAAAAATATTTTAGAAATACTTCTCAGCGAGTATGCTTGACTACAGATACATGGATTTTTGTGCAAAATTTGAATTATATGATATTAACTGCTCATTACCTTGATAGTGGTTGAATCTTATGCAAGAGAATTATCAATTTTTACTTGATTACGAATCAAAAAGGCAAAACGATTGGTACGGAAGTAAAAAGACGTTTATTTGAATGGGAAATTAAAAATGTATTGGCGATTGCAGTTGACAATGCTTCCTCGAATGATGTTGAAGTTTTGTATTTGATAAAAACTATTAAAAATTGGAATGAATTAGTTTTGAATGGGGAACACAAGCATGTGCGATATTTTGCACATATTTTGAATTTGATTGTGTGATGGTTTAAAAGATCATCAAGAATCTATTACAAGAGTTCGTAGAGTTGTAAAATATGTTCGATCGCCCCCTGCAAGGATACAACAATTTAGAAATTGTGTTTAAAATGTAAAGATCATTTACAAAAGTAATGTTTGTTTTGATATACCTATTAGATGAAATTTTACATATTTGATGTTAGAAAGTGCCGAAAAGTATGAAAAAGCTTTTGCAAAATTAATTGAAATTGATAGTCATTATTTTGTTGATTTGGGTGGAAAAAGCGAAAGATCATCCACAATAGAAGAAAGATTTTTTATGATATAACTGTTGTTGTTTTAGCGTCCTCAAATGTCACCTCACATATTTATATTAGTTAAGTGTATAATTTCAAAATGGTTATCCATGAGCACTTTGAGTATGATAATGCATTGTTGAGAAGAATGACTATTGACGTGCAAAGAAAGTTTGACAAATATTGAGAACGTTGTGATAAATTCAATATGTTGATGTATATGGCAACTGTACTAGATCCTAGAAGTAAAATGGAGTTTTTAAAATATTATCTCACCATGTTGTTTGATAGTGAGAAGACATACGATTTAGTAAGGCAAGTAGAACTTGTGATAGAAAAATTATATCTTCATTATAAATATGATTTGAGTTTTGAAATTTCAGAAGACCATTATAATATAATGGTTAGAACGACTTTTACCATGATGAGACAAAGTAGTAGTTTGGTCCATAATAAAGTGCATGAGATGTTTTGTAATCATCATAATGAGCATGACGATTCAAATAAGAAAATTGAAGTTCATCAATATTTATTTGAATGATTAGAAATTTTTTCAAATAAAAGTGATATTCTGAAATAGTGGAAAGTGAATTCTTTGAAATTTTCACTATTGAGTAAAATGGCAAGAGATCAGATAGTTATCCTCATTTCAACAGTTGCTTCGGAGTCAACTTTTAGTAGCGGAGGACGTGTACTCGATTCATTTTGTAGTTGTTTGTCTTCAAAAACTGTCGAGTCACTTATTTGCACTCAAAGTTAGATTCAGATGACAACATATCAATCTAACAACATTAATTATTCAGTGACTGATATTAACAAGGTTGAACAAGATGTGTACTGTTTTACATTTTTATTTTATTTTCAATTTATATTTATAATTCATTTTACTTAATTAGTTTATCGACTGCATTTTGGAGAATTCACATCAACTAATGAAAATAAAAATATTCTTCCAATATTGGTGAAATAGTTGAAGGGTTAAAAGCGAATATTGTTCAACATTTTTGTAAGCATTTTTTTAATTTTCTCTTTTTGATAATTAATAATATTACTTACTTAATAATTTAGTTTGTTTTTATATTTTGTTATATTCACTCGTTTTATTTTTTTGGTATATTTTTTTGGAGTATATAATATATTTTGTATTATTTAAATTTTTTTTAATATTGTCAAGAACTGGAACCGAAACTTTTCGATTGGTTTCGATCTCCGTTTTGAAAATCAAAAGCTGGTCAGTTCAATTCAGTTTCTCTCCAAAACCGAACCGAACCAAACCAAACCAAACCAAAATTTGTCCACCCCTAGATTTAGCTGTCGACTTCGTACCAGCAAATATAGGCAAATAATAATTTTTCGTATAAAAACGATCACTTTTTTTTTTCACATATGATAGAATCGTTCAACGTAACCATTCGACTCAAGTTACTATCCATAATTCGAACACGACAAAAGTTAGAATCGTTAGAAATAATAGTTAGAATTGTTCAACTTAACCATTCTGACTCGAGTTACTATCTAACACAACAAAAGATAATTTTCAAACAAAATATTTCTAAGCAGTCAGAATCACCACAAATTTTAGAATCTAAAAATAAATTCTAAAAATTTAGGATATTTTCAACTGAACAGATTTTTCAAAATCAAATTCAATTCGAATTTGTGCATTGTTTCACCGATAACCCGCGGAGAATTACTGTTTTTGAATTTGGGGTTCAACAACTTTACTGATCTGTTCCCAATGATCTCTGCAGCAATCCATCACTCATAACTCTCTCTGGACAGTAATGGTTTTTTGGGTAGCTTACCTTCTGAAAATTTACGAGCTTCAACTGCTTTCAGAATACCAAATAGATAAAAAATCAACTATCCAAACCAGTTCAACGCTTATCAGGCGGTGGGTTCTGTGAAACGCCGGGCGAAACCAGCGTTCTCTCCTTTCGTCGGACGGCGGCAGCGGTGCGATCTCCCTCTGCGCTTCTCTGATCGGCAGAGGTGGCTTCTCTGGAACGAAAAAAACAGAGAACAAAACCAGTGAAAAAACGGAACTTTTTCCCAACGAATCGGCAACAGAAGGGCGGCGATTTCTGGTGCGCCTGACAACGGCGATCGACGCTCTCCTCTCTCGGCGGCGGACATCGACAGTGGCACGACGGGAATCTTCTTCCTCGGACGCGCGCTGCACCTCCTCCTCAGAGCTCACTCTCTGTTTTCTCTGCAGGCCGGCAGTCCTCTCCTAGGGCTCCTCTCTCGGCGCAGCGGCTCCAGCTTCCCTCTCCTATAGTTGCTGCTTCTGTTCTTCTTCGTGGTGCAGACGACAAACCAAATTTTTTTTTTTATTTCTTAATTTCTTTTTTCCTAAAACTTGCATAAAATCGTTCATTACCTTCCATAAATCAAAACTTAATTTTCGAAATGGTAAATGTGACCCTGATATCAATGGTTGAAGAGATAAAAGAAAAAATAAAAAAAATAAAAAAATAATGAACATAAAATTTTAGGTGAAAATTAAAAAAAATAAAAAAATCTACCAACAGAATAAAAAATTATTAATAAAAATTAATATAATTGAATTTTATAACTCTAACATTAACAAATAAAAAAATTACAAAATTTTAATATTGATTATAAGCTCAATACGAATTAATTTATTATGAAACTGAGTCCACAAATATAACACGAAATTAACAAGAAATAATTAAGTTTTCCTTCCGCTGCTTTTCAAGCAAGTGGAGGATATATAAGCAAGTCACAACCAACGTAACCAGACACGAATCATTTATATATTCCTTTGATGGAAATTGTTTTTTGGTATTTCATGGTGATCCCATCCTAAATTTGTTTTATTTTATTTTATAAATGAAGATGTATTATTTCTAAATCAATCAATGAAATGATTACAAAGTTTTAGTCAAACGTCATTAATTCATATTAACATTTATTTATAAGTATAACCTTATAAATTTTACTTGTTAACGAAAGTTAAAAATTTAAGGACTATGCCCTTGTACATATTTAACTCGGGTTTCGGGTCAAATCTTGCTATCACACTTACATTGTGTGATCGTTGTTACTTCATAGACTAAAGAGATACCAAAATGGTTGGAAGGCATCGAGAAAGCCACTATTTGAGTAACAATATTCTAAGTCCTCTCCCTCAATTTCTTCCTTAATTTGTCGAGAGCGAAAAATCACAACACTATTTCCCTAGTTCGTTAAAACGCCAGCAGGCCATCTAACCCGAGCCGAAGCAAGAAGGCTTTCTAACCATAGTTGCTTAGTTTATAGAAGATGAATAAAGGCCATAGGCTTAAGAGTTCGATGGAAGTTCAAAGAATTACTTTTATTAGTAACGTGCTTGTATTTTTTCTTGTTACAAAATTAAGTTGTAAAGTCATTTTGGTACTTTTTGTGATCCTTTTATGAAAGAGTATTTAAACTCTTTTTTAGTTGGTTTGCAGCAATGACATTTTGAAAGTAAAAATCCCTTGGTGTGATTTCTCTGTGGAGAAACTTGGTCAGTGAACTCTTGTTTGTTGAGCTAGAGTTTTTGATTTCTTCTCGCTTGTAAGTGTTGTGATTTTTCTTATAGTGCAAGTCAACATAAGGATCCATTTCTCACTTGGAGGGAATTTTCATTTTGTTTGGTTAGGTTAAAATTTTTCTTCCATTGTCTATTGATTCTGAATCGGTCTTTTTTCCATTAACATTCTTCAACTTTTTCATTGACATGTCTATTTGTTTTTTGTAAAAACTAATACTTTTAAAGACTTTGCCTAATATTAAATTTGGGTGAAATATATAAATTTATAAAATAGTAAAATTAAAATGTAATTAAGAAGAATTTTTACTTTATTAATAAGGTTTGGAAACCTTATTCCCATCTTTTTCCATGATAGCAACAAAGAGGAAGAGAGAGGAGTTGAGCTCTGTTGTATAGACTGACGCGCTCTAAGGCCAAGAATGTGTTCTGCGGACCCCGTGCACCAACACTTGTGAAGGTGGTTCGAAAAATTGTAAGTGTTTCCCTTCTATTTTGTGATTAAACTTTAGGGTTTTAGGTAATGGGTGGATTCGAGCAATAGAGCTTGATTTCATCCGATTATTCTGCTTATTAAGCGTGTGCAGTTGCTGTCACCGTTTTTTAGGCAAGAATCGGTGAGGAGAGCGATTTTCAAGACTTTTCATCGTTGAAAATCACCCAAAGTATCGACCGTTGTAGACATTGATCGACACTTCAAGCCTTACGCTGGGAACAGAGAGTTTTTTAAGTGTTGATACTTCAAAAGGAAGTGTCGACCACTAGTGTAATTATAAATTTAATTTGAGAGTTTGGGGTGTTAACACTTGTGAATGAAGTGTTGATAGACTTCTGGGATGGGGATTGGAAGCTATGAAATACTTTCTTGGATTTGTGCTGTTTGGATGCAACGAGCAGCGACTTTCAGTTGATATAACTCGAGCTACGTTTAGAATTTGAATATGAAATTTTGATAGATTCTAGCCCAAGGAGTGCACAATGATCCCTCCTTAGCGGAGGTCGTTGGATGGTCGGAATTGCACTTTCAGTCAATTGAAACACGATTCTTGTGAATGCTATAACTTGAGCCTGGAACGTCGTCTTTTGATGAGTTTTGACAACAAGCTCCTCAAGGGATGATAAGAGAATTCTCTAAATTTTTTTGGCTAAATCGTTATGGAAGGCGATATATGAATGAATGAACACAAGTTGGTTCAAGAGGGTGATATAAATACACTCCTTGACTCCTTTGGTTACCTTTGCAAAAAGGTATCACTCCAACTTGGTTTTAATGTGTGAGTTGGTGCAACCTTACTAGCAAGTTCTCTACTTAAGGAAAAGTAGCGAGAAAGAAGCACTTTAGGAGTGTTTGATCTAGCTCACAAGATCATACACAACTTGACATATATTCAATATAGATATTACCTACCGAAATGGAAGTGTGAGATTTTGCATTCAAGCAAGGGGGTAAGCATGAAACTACGTTTCTTTTAATTGATCCAAATTGATTACAACAATAGTCTAGATATCAATTTAATCCCAAAATTTGTAAGTGAGACCTAGAGAGAGAATTCAAGAAAACCCTTCAAAGGATAAGTATGTTTGGTGAGAAGACACCTCTTCAAATGACACTTCTTGACATGGCACCCTTGTGGTTATCCAATGGCTCTATTTTCCTTCCAAAGGCTTTGAGCATTATAAAATACCAGTCATGTTCATACATTACTTGGCTTTGAAATGCCAAATACTCTTTGCATGAAAGATGGATGAATTCAAGTTGGTCTCGGGCTTTGCTTCGTCGGTCTTGGACTTTGTTTGCTTGGGATTCTCCTTGCTCTTTAAATTTGTGATAAGACTTGATTTATGAAATATATTCTAAGTCATTTAATTTGATTGTTGTAACATTCCTTTCAGTATCTATAGTAAAAATTACACAGTGAAGAAAATCGAATGGGAGCCACATTTTATTAATTAAATTTCGTCAATTTCGTGTTAATAATTTATTTCATTATTTCAACCATCACCTTTATTTTATTTTATTATTACTTTACATAAATTCAATTATCAATAAATTTTGTTCTCATAAGTTCGACACCCTACTTTCACTTTATTACTTGTTTGAGACACGTGCACTTGATTAGTGTAACGATTTTGCACAACAGTCTCTCTCATTTCCATGAAATAACAAGAGCAGTGAGTACCTATAACATTGAAATTGTTTTCTTTATTTGGTTTTCTTGTTTGAATGTTAGTTTTTTCTTGGGGAGGAATTATCTTTAGTTTGATTTGTGTAACTCTTATTTGAATTTGGATTTAACCATGAATATGTAAACACATATTGAACTGTTTTATCTTATCGCACTATAGTCACTATGTGGATTTTAGCATTCTGATTAGTGTTTAAGTCTTCCACTGGGAACCAAGCCTAGGACTGGGTGATCAAGCATTCTCTGAAAATTGAGTCGACTCGACTCTATTAGGCTCGCCTCCCAATCATGACAGTATTTACGTGAAAAGATGACAAACAAGTTGGTCGAGCCGAATTAGAAAAAGTCCGGCTCACTGAGTCTAACGAGTTAAACGAGCCGAGTATAACGAGCCTAATGAGTCAGCCTGAAAAAATTTCAAGCTAAGCCGACTCGAAAATTATGAATTAAACGAGTCGAGCTGAGTCAATTCGACTCAATGAGTTTTAGTGAGCCGAACCTAACGAGTTGAGTGTATATATATCAATGATATTTATTCATTTAATTTAAAAAGTAGTTATGTTAAGTATATAAAATTGAACGTATTAATAAAAAAATTATTTGAAACGACTCAATAAAAAATATCATATATTAGGTTAAATATATAATATACCATTTTTAATAACTAAATTTTAAATATGACAAATACATCTCATGTAAAAAAAAAATCACGAGTAACATCTAATTATAAATAATTCTTAAATTGAGAAATAACAACATCATTAACACTAACATTATCAATAGTTATATTAAAAATTCTATTTTTAATAGAATATTCTTGCAATATTGACATAATAAATTTATAGATGATGTTGTTAGAATGAAAATATTCACAATTACGAAATCTTAAAATTCTTTTATTTAATTGTCAAGATTTATCAATAAAATGAGATGTTACAACTATATAACCAACAACATTACGTGCACTCCATAAATAAGAGGTATTACAAATAAACATTGAAAAAGCATTTGAAAAAAATGTAATTAATTCATTTTTCATATTCATAAATATTTTAATAATATCATTTCTCGTAGTATTTATAGAGATACATTTAAAACTAGGAGTAACATATTCTTTAATAAATGTTTCAAACACTTCATTATCGGTAAATGATAAAGGTAACTCGGATTGTGCTATTATTTCTCTCATTATATTTTGTGAATATGTAAAAATGTTACCACCACTAACATTTAATTGAGATTGTGTTGAATTTCGTGTTTCCTCATTTAACTGATATTTTTTAAAATGTCTAGCATTAATATTAGTAGAGCTATTAGAAATATAATGTAACACCCCGAGAACTCCCACGTTCCCGGTGCGCTACAGTGCATCTACACACTACACACTATAACACCACTGAACCTTGAACAACTCACTCAATTTAATACCACTTTCGTTTTCAAAACATCTTCATATAACATTTGTAAGTATGAAAAATTTTCGACTCGATTCGAAAACAACTCACGTCCCGAAGAGGGAACACGAAATCCTCAATATAAAACTACGCAACGGAAAAGAAAACCATTTAAAATAATTTAGGATGAAACGGCGAGACTCGAAATCCTATGAAAGAATCCAACGCACCCCTCGAACTACACAATCCGTTGCTGCGCACTCACGTCCCCACTTCGACACCCCGCGCGCACCCTTGCGGTGTCGCACGCGCCAACTCAACGTCACAGCATCTTGCGCACGCTCACAGCGCCGCGTGCCCCACGCACCCTGCCGCTATACAGTACGTCCGCGCGCACGCACTCACCCGACGCCGCTCGACCCGTGAGTACCCGTAGGGCCGCGTGCCCCGCACACCTGCGATCACGTTGCACTCATCTACACTTCTCTAGCATTCACTGTACACATCTCAACCTATTACATATCCTTTCAACTCCCAATCCCTCTCCCGAAATTTCGGCAGAGTAACGCCTAAAAACTGGCTATCTCAAAAATTTAAAACCCTGCACATAGTTCACCAAAAACTAACAGTATTTATCTATCAACTATCCAGAGAAGTTACCATGACAAAATCAGAGTATGAAGACGACGAAAATCCATCAATTACAAATGAAGAAAATTCACAGTATAGAGCAATTCCAAGCTCCTACATGTAAAATATATGCGTACGTCGCCAAAATCACACGCACTCCATATACACCTATATACTGACGCATATACCAATCATCTCATCGACTGTACATCATTACAGCAAAAGAAAAATACCCGCAAATAAACCAGGGCACCACCTACCATTCCCACGGGTCGGGTCGCCCTAACAAAATCCGTCATCCGGTGCCTCGCTCGCACGCCGCCAACCATCCTATGGCTTAGGACTAGGCTTTCGAGGCTTACTAGCAAGGTCATCAGCACCTACACCATAGAACACACAACATAAATCTAACGCTTAGTAAGTAGTACAATATGAAAGTAAAAGCCGTCAATGCAATCATATCACATGCAGTCTCTACACTCACACTCATGTTGTCACATCTGTGACGCGTAGTGTAACCGTACCAGGGTAAGGAGGAACCTAACACCACCCTACACCCAGACACGTCGCCACCGTCTGGACTCCCCAGCAACGAGGCCTACAATCTACACACACGCATCACCACACAGCAATCACATCAGGGTGAGGGTGTACCTCGCGCCACACTATACCCTGACACGTCGCCCCCGTCCCAGCCTCCCCAGCACGGGGCCACAGTTGCCACACACACACGTTTCGCGACAGCCCAGCCGGCCCACTCTTCAAGCGGAATCCGCGACTGGTGTTGCACCGGCCCACACACTAGTAGGATCCGTGGTACCACTGCCCATCACCCTCACCGTCAATATATTCACGCCGCATGACGGCCCAGCTGGCCCACTCCTCGAGCAGAATCCGCGACTAGTGAAGCACCGGCTCGCACACTAGCAAGATCCGCGGTACCATCGTCACGCGTTTCACCACATACTCAAAACATGCTCAAAACCATTTTCGTTCACGTTTTTAAAATATGATGCATGTCAAACAATACGCACGCACACCACAGTCAATCACATAAACCCAAAAGTTCTACAGAGTAGGACCACTTGGGAAAAACACATGCATGCACTACTTACCTGGCGTCCTAAGCTCGCTCGATGCACAGATTCGCCAAAAAAAGTGTCTCAACCTAAATCACAACCAATCACTCATCAATATTTATTTCAAAATTCACCAAATAGCTAAAAATAATATTCCTTAACTACACTCATGAAATTCCAACTAAAACGGGTCACTAGTTTGGTTCGGCCAAAAACCAGCCTAAAGTTCAGACGCGCATAACTTTTGCGTCCTTTAACGGAATCGAGTGGTTCAAGTGGCTAAACGTCCCTATAGGAACCTAGTTTAACATATAGGATGGATTTTAAAACGGTGAGCTGCAGCTAGGTGGAAAAATCCCAAAACCGAATCTGCCCATTTTTCTCCAATTTTCACATCTTTGTTTTCTTCCTCCAAAACTCACTCAAAACTAGTTTTTCGCATCAAAAACGGCTATGCTACCATCACACGTCGCAATTCTATGAAAAACGCTCGCTAATTTGACTTGGACAAAAATCTGACATAAACTTCCGACGCGCATAACTTTTGCGTCGGATATCAGAATCAAACGATTCCAGCAGCCATACGTCCCTCTAATAACCTAATTTAACCCACAAAAATAGAATTGGAAACGATCAACCAAAGCCAGGCTAAAACGGCCAAAAATAGCACCTGTTCTTTCTCAAAAAACATCCGTTTTTGATTTCCATTTAAGTTCCAAAAATTTCTATGTACAGACAATCACATTCACATCAATTTAGCATAATCTGAACTAAGATCAGAAAAATATTAGGGCTTGAACCCGAATTCCGACTCATCCCTTCCTCGGCCCTATCTCCTCCCCTCGGTCTTTCTCCCTCCCACCAAGCACCCACTCCAACATTGCGGCTAAATTCACCGCAAAAAGGAAGGCAACCGAACACTAAGCCGACCAATACAGAAAACCTGAAACAAAGCTTACCTTCAGATTTTTGGAGCTCGGAGAATCAGGCCACGCTTGGACACGGGTTTTCGCCGGACAGGTCTGGATCACCGGCAAGGGTTTCTCCACGCAGGCCGCCGGTGATCGGTAGTTCGGCTCGGTTTTTCACATGCTCTCGATAGCCCTCTCGCTCGCGCCTCTCCTCTCGGGCATTCGGGTTGCAGAAATCACCAAGTGGAATGACTTCTTCGTGAAGCCATTCCACTTAATAGATTAATTTTTTTTAATTTAATTAATAAAATAAAAGATTACCAAATTACCCTCACACGTTTTTATCGTCCGTAACGTCGTTAAATTCTCGTCCTCCCGACTTTAAATTCTGAAAACCATCACAAACGTAGACTCCGAGTCTTATAATTTAATTTTTTCGTTGAAATATTTCTCAAAACTCCGACCGAGATTAAATTAAAAGTTTCAGAAATTTAATTTAAAAATCCAAAATTTCCAGGTTATTACATATAAACGTAATTTTTAGCACAATATTTAAATTGGACTTTAGTTTCTATTTTGTCCATAATTTTAACATTTTTTAAATCAAAATATTTGCATACATTTGAAGTTTTATGTCTTTATTTTCTAGATGAACTAGATGCTTACTTAAATGATTGTTCTACAAAAAATGTAATATTCAATCTTCTAATTTTTTTATATCATTATCATTAATATTATAATTACAAAGGTTCATAATAAATTAAATTAAATTTGTAATAATAAATTAATACCTCAAAATTAATAGTTAACAAAAACTAAATATATCATTTTACTTTTGAAAGGAAGAAACTTCTCATTTTCTTTTAATTGTTTTCATTTATTTTAATTGTCAAATCAAATTTTTTTTAAATTTTTTAATGATTTTTTATTTTATTTTTATATTTGATAATTTTCATCATCTATGGTTTTTCTTTTCTTTTAAAAATTTTCCTTTCTTTTAAGACGTATGTGCTTTCTTTTATAATCATATTTTTCTTTTGATCCTCATATAACTTCTTAAAACATTAGTTATTGTGAAGATCAAATATTTATGAAAATTTATAGAGTTAAAGTACACACATAAATGAAGAGAATAAATTTAAAATTAAAAGAATTAGATATATGTAATAAAAATTATTCAATTTGAAGTTAGTTGATCTATATTTAATTTTAAATTATACTGGTTTAGTAAATTATTGTAAGTTAAATTTTAGAGTAATAATTTAAAAAAAGTTATATTCTATATTTTATTTTTAATTTTTTTATTGATTATTGACTAATATAAATCATATAATTTTTATACTTTTAACTTACAAAAACATATTCAATTTTAGTAACTTTAATTAGTTATACAAAGTTCAAAGTAAAAGATATAGTAATTAATTAAACTATAATTATAAAGCCACGTCCAAACCTAGCTTAACACTCTTAATTTTTTATTAATTAACATTCCATCGAAGAACATAATTTTTAAAAATAAAAAAATTCAACATTTTTCTTTCCAATCACAATTTTCATATCTTGATTTTTCTTTTTTAAATTCAAATCAATCTACGTGCATTAAAATTTGATATAAGGGTTGAACTTGAATGTGTTTATACTTTTCTAAAGATTTTATATTCTTCAATTTGTAGTTTTATACTTTTTTTATAGATTTAACTTCAAACATTAAATTTACAAAATTACGAGTATTCACAAAAAATATTATCTTATTCAATCAAGTTATCTAAGTGAAAATTTCAAAATGCCAAGCGATTTCTGACAGAATTTCAAGAGACTTTTCACATGTACATGAGTTTAGGTTTTGATGCATGTGTTAGTGCATACTTAAGTTAGGAAAATTAGATTAAGATAATGTTTATAGTTTAATAAAATAATTTTTAATTTTTTGAAGTAATTGCATATATTAAGTAATATAATATATATTCTTTCGAAATAAGCATGGTTTTTAATATTTGTTTTGGATAACTTCAAATCTATTAACTTTAAATCTTTTTTAATAATTGAGAAATACATTCACAAATTTCAATTTTATATGATGTCTTATGTGTCTATAAATATTTATTTTTTATTGGTTATGATAATTAAAATTTAGAGAGATAAAATATATAGAGTGAGAGAGTGAGAGAGCATTGAATTTGAGTTGGAGATAACGTCGTATACTAGGTTGGTGCTGGCTAGTCATGCAGGCTTGGACCAATCACCGACGATTCTGGGTTTAGAGCTTCTATCTCACCTACATAAGGTGATTCTTCTGGATCATCCGCTTCCTCAATTTCTCTAATTAATTAATTCTTGTTTTTTTTTAATTATCTTTGTTAAGTTTAGAGTGCGGTATAAATATCCCTCTTGCCACTCTCAAAGCTAATATCTCTCCTATCACTCTCAAGATTAGTCAAGATGATCTAGTAAAAAATATTATACAAATATTACTATAAATATTTAATAATTATATTATTATAAATTATATACATACTAATTATGTTGATAATTGACACTTATTTAACTGTCAATCATTTATAATTAAAGTTATAAACAAGTTAATTAAGAGGAGCCGATGTAACACCTCGAGAACCCACACGTTCCCGGTGCACTACAGTGCATCTACACACTACACACTCTAACACTTGACATAACTCACTCAATTTAATACCCTTTTATTTTCAATCCATTTTCAAAAAGAACATTTGTGAGTATGAAAATTTTTCGACTCGATTCGAAAAACAACTCGCGTCCCGAAGAAGAAACACGAAATCCTCAACATAAAACTACGCAGCGGTAAAGAAAAACCATTTAAAACAATTTGAGATAAAACGATAAGACTTGAAATCCTAGGAAAGAATCTCACGCACCTCATGAACTACCCAGTCAGGTCCCAAGCACTCACGTTCCCACTCCGACACCCCGCGTACACCCTCGCGGTGCCGCACGTGCCAACCCAACGTCACTGTATCTCGCGCACGCTCACAGCGCCGCG
>CM039519.1:25445245-25482497 GCA_022433055.1 Begonia peltatifolia | reverse complement strand
CACGCTCACAGCGCCGCGTGCCCCACGCACCCTGCCTCTGTACAGCACGTCCGCGCGCACGCCCTCACCCGGCACCGCATGACCCGTGTGCACCCGCAGGGCCGCGTGCCCCGCGCACCTGCGATCACGCCACACTTCCACGCTCATCTACCTTTTTCTAGCATTTACTGTTCACACCTCAACCTATTTCGTATCTCCTCGACTCCCAACCTCTCTCCCGAAATTTCGACAGAGTAACGGCTAAAAACTGACTATCCCAAAAATTTAAACCCTGCACACAATTCACCATAATCCAATCAGAGTACGAAAACAACGAAAATTCATCAAATACAAATAAAGAAAGTCTCCAGTATAGAGTAATATCATACTCTAACATGAAAAATATCTGCGTACGTCACCAAAATCACACGCACTCCATATACCTATACGCTGACGCATATACAACAACACAACTCATCCACTGTACGTAATCACCACAAAAGAAGGAAAAACCCGCAAACCAACCAGGTCACCACCTACCAGCTCCACGGGTCGGGTCGCCCTAACAAAAGTCCGCCATCCGGTGCCTCGGGTGCACGCCGCCAACCATACTACGCCTCTGGACTAGACTCTTGAGGCTCACCAGCAGTGTCGTCAGCACCTACACCACAGAACACACAACATAAGCCTAACGCTCAGTAAGTAATGCGATATGAAAGTATAAGCCGACAATGCAATCCTATCACATGCAGTCTCGGCACTCACACTCATGTTGTCACATCTGTGACGCGTAGTGCAGCCGCACCAGGGTAAGGAGGAACCTCACGCCACCCTACACCCTGACACGTCGCCACTGTCCCGGACTCCCCAGCAACGAGGCCCACAAGCTACACACACGCATCACCACACGGCAACCACATCAGGGTAAGGGTGTACCTCGCGCCACTCTACACCCTGACACGTCGCCCCCGTCCCAGCCTCCTCAGCACGGGGCCACAGTTGCCACACACACATGTTTCGCGACAGCCCAGCCGGCCCACCCCTCGAGTAGGATCCGTGGCTGGTGATGCACCGGCCCACACACTAGTAGGATCCGCGGTATCACTGCCCATATCCTCACCGTCAACACATTCACGCCGCATGACGGCCCAGCCGGCCCACCCCTCGAGTAGGATCCGCGACTGGTGAAGCACTGGCCCGCACACTAGCGGGATCCGCAGTACCACCGCCACACGTCTCACCTCATACATCAAAACATGTTAAAAATCATTTTCGTTCCCGCTTTTAAAAATATAATGCATGTCAAACAATACGCACGCACACCACAATCAATCACATAAACCCTAAAGTTCTACAGTGTAGGCCCACTTGGGCAAAACACATGCATACATTACTTACCTGGCGTCCTAAGCTCGCCCGACGCACAGTTTCGCCAAAAGAAAGCCTCAACCTAAAACACAATCAATTTCTCATCAATATTTATCTCAACATTCGCCAATTACTTAAAAATAACCTTCTCTAACTACACTCATGAAATTCTAACTAAAATGGTCCATTGGTTTGGTTTGGCCGAATACCAGCCCAACGTTCGGATGCGCATAGCTTTTGCGTCCGTCAACGGCATCGAACGATTCAAGTGGCTAAACGTCCCCTTAGGAACCTAGTTTAACATCCCAAGACGGATTTTAAAACGGTAAGCCGCAGACAGGCGAAAAACGCCAAAAACCAAATCTGCCATTTTTTATAAAATTTCAACCTTTGTTTTTCTTCAACCAAAACTCACTCGATTCAGCTTTTACGCACCAAAACAGGCACGCCACTACCATACGTCGAAATTTCACGAAAAATGGTCTCAAATTCGACTTGGACCAAAATCTGGCCTAAACTTCCGACGCGCATAACTTTTACGTTGGATATCGGAATCGAGCGATTTCAGCGGCCACACGTTCCTCTAACAACCTATTTTTAACCCACAAAACAGAATTTAAAATGATCAACTTAACCCTAGCCAAAACAGCAAAAAACAGAAGCTATTTTTATACGAAAATTTGAAATTCAACCTTAACCCGAACATTTCCAAATTCCTCCGCCAATCCATCACATTCTAACCTATTAAAAATGAACTAGCTAAAATTGAAGGCTTCCAATTCAGAAAATAAAGTTTTGAAAATCACAGCCCCTCGGTTTATCCTTCCCCCTCTCTCAGCCACCGATGCTCCCCACCACTCTTAACTCCACCATTATCGACAATTCCCGCCACCGATTGGTCGAATAGGAGAGCAGCATCACGCCCTGTTCCCCTCGACCAACAGAATAGACAGAAGAAAAAAAAAAAACAAGGGGGCTCCGAGCTCTCGGCCCTGTGCCCTGCTGCCCCCCCGATCACGCGGCACATACACGCCGCTTACACCAACCCAATGTTCGGCTTAGCCTTCAGAAAGATAGTGGGAAGGCGGCCATAAATTCTACCGAAACAAAATCAGAGTAAGGAAGGGAAACGTACCTTCAGTATTAAGCTCGGGAAACCGAACACAATCCCCTCCCACCGCAGTCCTCTCGGCGAACTAGCGTTCGATTCTTCTTCGTCGTCGCCGTCGACAGACCACCGACTCTCTCTCTCTCTCTCTCGGCTACCCGCGCTCCCCCTCTCAGTTTCGCTCCCTCTCGGCCGCGCACAACACGGTGCAATGGCTTCCACCCGAAGCCATTCCACCATATAACATAATTTATTTATTTATTTATTTTTAACTTTTAATTTAATTACAAAATTACCAAAATGCCCTCACGTGTTTTAATCGTCCTTAAATTCGTAAATTTCTCGACCTCCCGACTTTAAATTCTGAAAACCATCACAAAAGTAGGCTTCGAGCCTTATAATTTAAATCTTTCCCGTTGAAATATTTCTCAAAACTCCGACTGGGATTAAACTAAAAATTCTGAAAATTAAAAAATTAAAATTCAAAATTTCCGGGTTATTACAGCCGAACTTAAAAGTATCTGGCTTACCGAACCTAATAAATTAAACTAGTCGACTCTAATAAACCCAACGAGCCAAGTCTAACAAGTTATCACAAAAAAAATTTCAACGTGAGTCGGTGCACGAGCCAAGTCGAGTCGCGAAATAAAGTTAAACGAGTTAAATTCAGTAGAGCAAAACTCGCTCCAGTATCGAGTCGGCTATTTGTCATATCTAAAATGTCCCTCTAAAATCTAATTAAATTTATCAATTTAATATTTACTTTTTTTCAATTTATTTTTAATTTTATATTTTCAATTTACTATTTTAATGGATTTCAAACTTTTATTAGATGATATTATTAGCGGGGAGTAGGCTAGTTAAAAGTTTTATTTTAAGAGGAAACTATTTTTTAATATAAAAAAATAAATTAAAAATAATTATTTATCGACAAGTAGAGATGTTAAATGGATGGACTGACGCTTGACTCGTTACAGTCGCGGGTTGAGGTTGGCTTAGCTTATTACTGTAGCGGGCCGAGCCTGATCTGTTTTTACAAGGCAGGCCGAGTCGAGCCCAAGGATCAAGCTCGCCAGAGACAACGCCAAACGAGCCGGCCAACAAGCTGGCTCGTTGGCTCGTCCATCGCCCAAAGAGGGGCAAACATCGCCCCACTCTTTGAAGTTGGGTGATGCAAATCGCAAATTGCCCCCAGTGGGGCGTTGCATTGCCCCACTTGTTGGGATGTAAATCCCCCCTCAGTGTGTGAACAATGTCTTATAGTATTCATGTGAATAGTAAAAAAAATATTTTGCTTTTTGTCGTTTGAGTTTTAAGGGATAATTAAACAAATGGTTCTGTATTGAATACAAACGTTTTCACTACGAATTTAAATAATTTAAAAAATATCTAAGTGTGTCAAAACGTTGCCAATTGATTTGAAGATAATAATTTATAGAGAAGGCAGTGAGTCGCGGTCCGATGACTTTACGGTTTTTAGGTCGTGACAAATTTTGTTGAGAAAACATGGTGTTTTTTGCTATAAAACACCACCTTCCTTGCTGCTTAAATTAGTTGACTCTGGTATTGAATCAAGTGATAATCACGGTGTTATACTTATTAATTGTTCTTTTGTTTGATGATTTTTTCTATATCATTGTAAAAATTAGATGTTTGATAGTTTTTTAAGGTTTTACTTAGTTTTGATTTCTAATATTACTAGTTTTAGTGTTAGTGTTTGAAGGGAAACAGCAAAGACATATGATATTTGAAATGATTTTAATATTGTTAACGATGACGAAGATAAAATTTCTAGAGTTAAATGTAATCAGTGTAAAAATTAGTAAATAATGAGAATATTTAATTTTTCTAGTGTATATTCGATTGTTTTCTACTTCAATTTTTATTTAATTACATTGTGTCATGTACTATTTTTTTTTTTATAACTTTTCTTATGGCTTTGACTTTGATATTTTACATCTATTTTGTTATGTATTACAAAAAAGAAAATTTTTTAATTAGTAATTTGTAGACAAGTTTAGAGAGAGAAAAAGAAAAAAAAAAAAGGGAGGGAACCGAAACTAGAAATTTGGTTCGGTGCTGAAAAAAAATTTTAGATTTATTGGTGCAAAAATTTAAAAATCAAATTTTAGTGGTTCGGTCTTAATCTCTGTAAAAATCAAACCATCATGGACCACGATCATCTCTAAGAAATAACGATTCGGACAATCCAATTTGCTTTTATCATTCACAGATAGTAAAGTGTTTGAAAAATTTGCATTATATTAATATAAATTAAAAATATTTATATACGGTCAGCTCATTAGGCTCGGCTCATTAAGACTCGCTACGCTTGTTGGGTCGGCTCGACTGGGCTCGTTAGTCTAGTGGCTCGGGTTGAAAATTTTTTTAAGTCGACTCGTTAGACTCAATTCGTTAGGCTCGCCTCGTTAGGGTATGCAAGCTCAGTGAAGCCAACCTTTCCAAGATCGATTCAGCTCATTTAACATATCTACCGACAAGTGAAGCACTTACACATAATATATACTATTTGAGGTTCTAACTTGGCTTCATTTTGAAGTTAACAACTTCAAAATTCTTTTACTTTTTTGTATTATTATTTATCCTTTTTCCATGACCTGCACTTCCCAAATCCCATGTCCCCCCAACTGATAGCAAAATTTTTATTATACCTTAATGATTGAACGTCATCGACAAATAATAATATAATAATTTAAAAAATTATTTAAGTTCGTGAAATTACATTAATGATAAATTAAGTCTGAATCATTAGAGCAAAAATTATGTCCTATTGAAATTAGAAATCGGAGCATGTTGAAACCAATGATTTGGAAAGAACGTGTCAATTCAATGCATGGTTGTATGTCAATGGATAATGTATTCTAATGTATTCTAGTCTTAGTCTTAAACCTTTGGGGCTTCTACTTCAATTCATGCAGGAGCGTGACCAAGACATAGCACTTTTTTTATTCGAGTTTTGAAATTAAAAATTATTATTATCAAAATATATAATTTAAGGAGGATTTTGGATATACTTTGTTGCATTTGGCTCAAATTTAAACGATTTAGGTTAAATTTTATCCATAATTTAATTTGATTCAAATGTTTTCTACGTTTAAAATGATGACGAATTGTGATTTGTGATTTTACAAAAGTTAAATCAAACATGAGCCGTACCAAGTTTTCGAATCAATTTTAAAATATTTTAAGATGTTTATTATATTATTATATTATCTTTAAATACCGCTTCGTTAAATAATAATGTAAGTAATTAACGTAGTATTAAAAGAGTAAAATAATATAATAAATCAAATATTATTTTTATTTAAAAAAAAACAAAAACATATAGAATATATGGAGAGAGAAACAGAGGTTCTAGAGAGAGCATTTAATTTGAGTGGAGCTAACGTAGTATTACTACGTTGGAGGTCTTGGACCAATCACCGAGTTTAAAGCTGCCATCTTCTTTATCATCTCCGTCTCCCAGATGAATTCACCCTCAAGTTTCCTTTCTCTTTCCCTTTCTTAGTTTAGGAAAGTTTGGAAAGAGTATAAATAACCCTACTCTCTCACTCTCACTCTCACTCTCTCTCTCATTCTCTCTGCGCGATCACTCCAAAAGATTTTCAGATTTTGGGTTTTTGATTTCTTTGTGCGCCGCCTTCCATGGACTGGGTTCGTGGTCGCAAACTGGGTTCCGGTGCTTTTGCGACGGTCTATTTGGCAGGCAAGAGGGATGATTCCCATCTCTTTCCGCCTTTGATGGCCGTTAAATCTTCTGAATTCTCCTTCTCTCAATCGCTCAGGCACGAGAGAGAAGTTCTGCGGCGACTCGATTCTTGCCCGGAGATCATTCGCTGTTTCGGCGACGATATCACCGTCGAAAGGGACGAGAAGTTGTACAATCTCGTTTTGGAGTACGCTTCCGGAGGGAGTCTTGTGGATCAACTGGACAAGTACGGCGGACGTTTGCCAGAATCGTTAGTTCGGCGATACACCAAAGGAATATTGAAAGGGCTTGATTTCATTCACTCCAAAGGGTTTGTCCACTGTGACATAAAACTCGGGAATATTTTGGTGGTCGACAATGGCGATGTTAAGATTGCTGATTTTGGGCTGGCGAGGAAGGCCGGGGAAGAAATTTCAACGGAGGAAGGAAACTTTGAGTTGAGGGGAACGCCTCTGTCTATTGCGCCGGAATCCGTCACCGACAACGAGTACGAGTCACCGTGCGACATTTGGGCTCTTGCCTGTGCCGTCGTCGAGATGTTCACCGGAAAATCAGCCTGGAATTTCAGCAAGAACTTGAACATCTGCGCAGTAATCATGCGCATTGGCGTCGGAAAGGAGTTGCCTGTTATTCCGACAGATTTATCGGACGAGGGGAAAGATTTTCTAGAAAAATGTTTTATAAAGGATCCTGCTAAAAGATGGAGCGCTCAAATGCTACTGAATCATCCATTTGTGGCGGATGATCCTGTTCCATCGAAGCAACCCATGAAGTCATCGCCGTCGCCGAGATCTCCCTTCGAATTGCCGCATTGGGTTTCAAATTCGTTCATGGAAATACCAATGGAATCTGATCGGCAACTCGAGACCGAACGGAATTTGTGCTTGGCTTCTCCGGCGGACAGGCTCCGGCAACTAGCTACGGCGGATGCAGCATCTGATTGGTCGGTTTCCGAGGGTTGGGTCAGTATCAGGTGATTCAAACACTAGAGAATCAGAACGTTGAAGAAGTTTGGAGATATGTTTAAGGGTCCTGATTAGTTTCTCATTAACCCTAATTCTTGATTGTAAAATTGATTTTAAATGAAAGTAATTCTTTTCAGTTCATAATTATGTTTAATTAACTATTGATTAAAAAGTAAGGAAATGAATTTAAAAAATGCCATTTATTACGCAAGTAATCAAAATACGATTGGTTCACGCTGTAGTTAAATGGTATTTATAGGGGCAAAAGAGTCAAACAGTTTAGAAAATCATAACAATCTTTTTGCGCGTCAAGACTTGCAAAGTTTCCCGCCTTAACGCCATCGCAAAGAAAGGAGGTTTAATCTTACCCGAGGACGGGCGAGCTGCCTACGACGGCCGGTCGCCGGAGGAACGTCGGTTCTGCAGCAGTCGACGCTCTTCAACGCTTACATAATGGAAGCCTCCAAACTTTATATCCTTGGGGACACGGATATTTTAAGGGGAGAGTTGTTACGGTGGAAGCCATCTTGCAGAGATCTTCTTTATCTCTCTTCATTCTACCGCCTAGGTGGCATTAGTGACGAAGGGTAGAATTGGTATTATCCCGTAGGTTAAAAGAAGGAGGATTTTCTATGGAGGGTAAACCATGATAGGGTTGGAATATTATCCCTGTAGGCTTGGACGTATGGTATTAGTTGTCTTACTTGCGGAGCATTACTCATCTTTGAGCAACCAAAGATCAATTTTTCTTTTTGTGGAGCGAGTGTCATATGACGTCATTTAACATTTTATTTTGATAAGTCTTTATATAAAGTAAAGACTATGCTTTCATATTTGGTATTAGATTTGAGCCATGGTCGTAGCATCCACATTTAAGGCCAATATTTTTACGTTACAAGTATCATAAATCTTTTGATACCATTGATGACTGTACCAAGATGACTTGAGTGTTGTTAACCAAGTCTAAAAGTGAAGTAAACCTGTTGCTTCAAAAAGTGGACAAATTCAACAATATTTGGAGGGCTTAAGTTTAGAAAACATAAGCAAAACGGTACTAAGCTCATTCTGAGCGCGGTTGCACTCGTGATTTTTCACGCATTGCGGTTGCACTCATAAGTGGGCAGAGCTGTGACAACAAGAGAAAACTAAAGTTAACGGGTCGTTTTAATGACGATTTATAAATATGACAATATCGGACGAGGAGGGAGAGGCCAGAGACTTGGAGAATTTGATAGAGAATGAAGATTTCAACGATGCTTTGCTAAATATTTCAATGGAGACTTCATTGACATTCGATGACCATCAAGAAGAAGGCTATAACTAGTTTTTATCTATCTTTCTCTACTCTTCAAGTTGTTGTTTCCATGACCTTCATGAATTAATTCTCTATTCTATGATTATGATTTGAACTCACATGAAATCTAATAAATTTTATTTCTTTCATTATATTGGTTTGTTCCGAGTTTTTTTTATTCTGTTTGGTGCTGATTGTTAATCTGATTATTTGGTCAATACTTAGTTTAATCTTATCATATGCAATGACTTTGAAAAATAGATTTGGTTGTTAGATAAGAACAAGATAACATGTGTAGGATTGTACTTGCATGATGTGTGTAACTTAATTTGAGAATATAAACTTAATGATTTATTGCTATTTCATTTACAAAGGAATATAGTGAATTTAATATCTAGCAAAATTTCTAATCATTCATTGAGAGAGACTTTTAGCTAATTAGGGTTTCAAGGTTGACTTGGCTCACACAAATTGATTAATTGAAAAAGGTAAATAATTTAATTAGATGGATTTTTGAGGGATTATTATAGACCTAGGTTTTAATTAATTGATTTTATTTCGTTTCAAATTTTTGTTTTTTTTTTATTAGTAATATACTCATTATAAATCACATATTTTGTTGTTTAAATAAAATTGAAGTCTAAATAAATTGGTAATTAAAAATTTAATTATATTAATCCCACGTAGGTTCGATATTTTGTTGATCATTGTATTACTTGTGGCGACACGTGCATTTGCATTTTGTAATTTTATCGATACTTGCTTTAATACACTACGACAAAATATGGTCGTCAAACGAAAAAATCAACATTTTAGACATTGTTCAACCATTATTAATTGAAAGCTTTGTATTGGAGAGAAGCACTTACTCCTATGACATATTTAATTAATCGAGTACCATCCAACTCTATTGAATCTCGAACACATTTTGTGATTGCCCCAAGAGTACCAAATTTACCTTCTTAGGTCTTTGGCTGTATAGTATTTATACATCTTCAAAAGCATCAGCAAAATAAATTATTTCCACGAGTTCTATGATAAGAAACACTTAGAAGTTAAAGAAGTGATTGAACCATAAGATATAAATTCACCAAACAAAGAGATTGAGCACTAGCTGATGTACTACACCAATTGTTTACCGAGAATGTTCTTGATGTATTCCTAAGCCTACATATGAGCTTAACGTTTCTAGTGAAGCTAAATATCCCATGATTCATCATGTGTCTAACCATTGTCTTTCATAATCAAATAAGGCACTTGTAAATTGGTTCTGTTGTAGCTATTCCTAAGAGTTTGTTTGCACGACCCAAGGTTGAAAGCTGCTATGAATGAGGAGATGAAATGTAACGACCTGCATAAATTTTAGTTCCAAATTGAAAATCCTAAATTTTTTCCTAAATCAGATATCAAAAAAAACATAATTGAATCTTTCAGAAACCCTAACTAATTCAAATTTGAAATTAAAATTTGCAGAAGTGATAAATTCAATATTAAATTTCATACCTCAATTATGTCATTAATAATCACTGTTAGTCATCAAATGAATTACACTTAAGCTCCATTTATCATAAAACATACATCTCAAACAAAGAGTCATATAACTACTAAGAAAATCCAAATTCTAACAAAAAGTTATATTACTACTAAGAAAATCCAAATTATCAATCATAAATAACAGTCTCCAACAGTAATTAAACCAGGTTTTTTAGATCAGTTTCGACCATTATTCATACTTATTAACATGCTTAATCAACAAAATAAAATATCAAAGCAATTATTAAATAAAACTAAAGACAACTATTCGGTCACACTTATTTAATTCATCTTTCACTACATTCTCTTTAATATCATTATCTGTATGTCTGCTGACATCTGAAAGATTCTCGATCAAAGCTAATTCATCTTCAATAAGAAACTCATCTACATCACAAAGCTAATGGTGAGAAAACTCAGTAAGTAAAACCAATATACTAGGAGAAAAACACATCATCAATTCCATTTATTAATTCTATTTCAATAATTAACCACGATTACATTTTATTAAATTCCTCCTCCCAGTAAACTATTCGCGGACCCACGGCCTCACTACTGCTTCTAGGTCTCAGTAGTTTTCCCGTCTAAGGAAATCTAACAAGTCACGTTCCTTCGCTCAGTAGGCTACTCGTCGGCCCACGACCTCACTATTGCTTTTGGGCCCTAATAGCTTTCTCTTATGAGGCAACCGATAAACATCATCAATTCTACATTTTATCACATGTCCACATTATCACAAATTATATCATGACTTTTTATTATTTTCATCACAACAATAATCTACACTAAGTGTTTTATAATATACAACGTCAACCATTATCAATCACAATCTATTAAGAAGAATATTCACAAAATAAAACAAGTTTGAAAAGAATAAAACAAAATATAATAAAATAGGTTTTCAAACTAATGTTTTGTAACGTAAGACCTACGACCAAAGGGTATTACTTACCATGATTCCAAAAAGTAGTTTCTAAGATTCGCAAATATTTGCGAATTCCTGTCTCACCTATAGGAAAGTTAAGGTCAACAATTAAAGACAAATCATTTTCTCTAAAATGTTTCATTTCCCATGTTAGAATTCATAAATTTGAGGACAGAATTCTTACCCAGTTAATTGCCAAGTCTAAAATTCTTACTTAGTTAATTTCCAAGTCTAAATAGTCGATCTTGGACCTGTCCTGATCGCTTTGGAGTCATGAAAAGCATTCTTCAAAGTTGTTTGAGTCGGGTTTGGTTCGATTGAACCAAATTTGGTCCACCTAAACTGTGTTTGTTCACCAAATAGGATCTGGTCAATTTGAACTGATTGTTGTGTCAATTCAGGAAAGTAAGATCTAGTTTTTGGGTTGGTTCAAGTCAGAGCTCCAAATCAAATAAGGTATTTTCTTCTACACCCGATTTCCCGAGTTGCAACTATCCTCCTCGGTGCTCACCATTTTCTCCAGCACAAAATATGAATTTCGACCTAATAATGAGGGCCTTCGGATTAGAAAATAAATGTAAATAAGCAAAACTTATTTCATTTTTTGTCAAAATCATGTTGATACTTATCTTTTCATTCGGGTTCTGGTCGGACTTAGCTTCTTTGATCGTTGCTGAAGGTTGCTTGCAATTTTCACAATCAAAGGATGAGGAGAATTGAAAGAACTTACTGTTTGGTAGAAAGGGAATGAAAGTGTTTTTTTTGGGTAAACATCAATTTAAACCCCAAAATATGAGATTAATTTAAAATACGTCCAAAACTAAAAACTCTAACAACTAAAACCTTAAACTATCTAAAATGTAACAAATCCAACCCTACCGAGGGACTGATCACCTCCCGTTTTGAATGTACGCTAAGAATGGTGGGCCGATCACCCCGCGTTCACTTCTGTGCTTATGAGGAATTGGACATATAGGGTCGAGCATCGATGTTGGGGTGGAGATCTCCTATTCAACGTGTATCGCATATGATCTGAGAACAAGGGGTCCCTGTCTCGAAACGACCCCCCGTTCCTTGCAACCTAATTTTAGGGGTGCTCGAGAATAGGGGTCCCTACCTCGGAATAACCTGATGTTCTCTGTCTCCCCATTTTAGAAGGTGGTCGGGAATGTGAGGTCACCGCCTCAGATTGACCTCTATTGTTAGCCTTACATCTTGGGTAGAGTGAGAATGTGGGGCAGTCACCCTAGAATAGTCCCCTATTCTCGGCGTAAATTCAGAATGGTGGGCCGATTTTTGATATTATATAAGAAAACAACCCTCCATTCTTACCCTTCAGCTCGCAAAAATCCTATGACAATCACTGATATAAAAGAAACACCAATAACAACATACAATAAGTTTTATATCACAAAACAATTAGAGAAAATAATAACATGTCACAACCAACATAACTAGGCTCATATCTTTTGATACACTTCTTTCATGGAAAATGATTTTCCGTCCTTCTTTGGAAATCAACATTTCGATCAAGAATCACAAAAGGTGATCAATACGATAAGTTTAATTTTTAATGTTCACTAGGTTATTGATGAATATCGTGTCAACTTTGCAAAGTCATATCTTAAGGAGAAGACTTCCATGTGATTCTACTGCTTCAAAACGAATTATCTTATCACAATTTGGAAATTCTTCTAAAATGAAATATGTAATTGCTTTTTTGAAACAACAATTGTAGAGAAGTTGAACGAGAATGACGAATCTATAAAGATAAAAGAATCAATAAAGGAAGGGCAAACTCTATTTCTAGAAAATGAATCAGCTAGAGGTAAAGTACAATGATAGGATTGAAGTTTCACAAAACTACTATAGGATAAATATAAAGACAAGATTTAAATGTTACACTTTGTGGCTGAGACAACAATTATTCTTAACCATGCATCAAAAATCAATATAACATCTCAAATTCATTTTATTCTATTTTGTAAGTGAATATAATTCATTCGCAGACATTCATGAATGTTATAAATTTTACACAAATCTTATTAATTCACACCCATTAATAAAGGGTTATAAAATTCACACAAATTTACTTGTAAAACCTTATTAAAAAATACTGAAATTATTAGAAGGCATCAAGAAAAAAACTATTTGCATAAATAGCTTCCAAGTTCTCTCCCTCCTTTTTTCCCTTATCTTCTCCTTATTTCAGTGTTTGGTTTGGAATATGAAACCATGACAAATTGGGCACTAGAGCAAAAACAATAGCTGATATAAGAGAAATACTAGCAACAACATACAATAAGTTTTATATCACAAAGCAATTAAAGGAAATAATAACATGTCACAACCAACATAATTAGACTCATATTTTTTGATACACTTCTTTGGTGGAATATAGTTGTTCGTCCTTGATAAGTGTGTATTTTACACACTTTATTGTACTCGTTTATATTTGATTTGATAAACTTTACTCAAGTATGTAAATGAATCTAATAATTTTTGTGCAAGTACATTGAGAATTTGAAGAATAACAAGTGATAGCTTAAACAATACCGATAAAAAAAGGAGCAACCAAAAGTGTTGCTGCCAATCAAGCCCTCTAGAAGACAGGGCGATATAACGCCCCAATCTGGGCGATATATCGCCCTCATAATTTGCCAGTCATTGTCCAGCCTTAAAATACATAGAAGAAGGGGCGATATAACGTTCCATCTGGGCGACATATCACCCCATGCGTAAGTTTTTTTTTACTTGTATTACGCATTTTAATTTTAAAAAGCTTGGGGGGAGACAGAGACCAAGACGGAGACTGGAGGGGAATTGAGAGGAGATTCAGACTGAGTTTTTCTTCTTTTCTTCTTCTCTTTTATTCCGAACTCATGGATTTTATTAGCCCTATTATTATTTTTCTTTTTCTTGTCATTAACTAATTTTCTTTAATATGGCTACGTGTAGCCAGAGTATGTTTATTTTTAGCTTTTTTGTTTAATTTAATTTAGTCAGTATTTCCTCCAAATGTGTTGATGCAATTAGTTTTGGTTCTTAAAGCTTGTAAATTTCTTGTCAATCTTTACATAATTCTAGGGGTGTTTTGAGACTGAAAGTAGATAAATTCCCGAGCAATGAAAATAATATCATGAATATACATAAGCTAGACATAGTTACAGTATTGGTGTGATCGGTTTGATTTCTTGAATTTATTGCATTTAATTAATTTTAGTGTTTGATACTGACATGTGAAAATTCGTTAATTAAATAGATTGAGCAATGATAGAAATAGATTGTTTGAATCTATAGTGAAATTGACCATCAACATAAAAAGAGAATAGGTGAATTGAATTAACAAATGGTTAAAATAAACATTGTTATGGTGAACTCGTAGTATCTGGGCTTTTATTAATTGAATTTAATCACAATTTATTTAGTTGTTTATTTGTACCAGTTTATTTTAATTATTTAAATCGTACTTTTAATTTAATTTCATTTAAATTGCCTGATAATTAAAACGTATGTTCAATTTAAAATTAAAAAGAATTAATCTGATAATTAATTAACAAATCCTCATGTGTTCGACACTGTCTTTATTACTATATTATTTGTTGTTACTTGTACAGTTGCAAAATTATTTTTCACAACATTCCTTCTTTGGAAATCGATATTTCAATCAAGAATCACAGAAGGTGATCAGTAAGGTAAGTTTAATTTTTAATATTCCTTGGGCCATTGATGCATATTGGGTCAACTTTGCAAAGACATATCTTAAGGAGGGGACTTTCATGTGATTCTACTGTTTCAAAACAAATTATCCGAACACAATTTGGAAATACTTCTAAACTGAAATATGTAATCGTTTTGTTGAAACAACAGTTGGAGAGAAGTTGAATGAGAATAGCGAATCTGTAAAGATTAAAGAATCAACAAAGGAAGGGCAAGCTCAAATTCTCGAGAATGAATCAGAGCTAAAGAGGATAAGTAAAAGAATGGGGTTGAAGTTTAACAAAACTACTAGAGGATGTAAATGAAAATGAGATTAAAGTTTACAGTTTGTGTATGACATAAGAATTATTCTTAACCGTTCATCGAAAATCAATAACACGTTTCATTTTCATTTTATTCTATTTTATGAATGACTCATAATAATTTGCATCTATTAATGAATAATTTTGAATTTTACACAAAACTTATTAATTCACACTCAAGGTGTAACACCCCGAGAAACCCCGTGTTCCCGGTGCGCTGCAACTACATACTACACGTACACTAACACTTGACGTAACTCACTCAATTTATTACCCCTTTCATTTTCAAATCATTTTCAAAATAACATTTGTGAGTATGAAAAATTTTCGACTCGATTCGAAAACAACTCGCGTCCCGAAGAGGGAACACGAAGTCCTTAATATAAAAATACGCAGCGGAAAAGAAAAACCATTTGAAATAGTTTAAGATAAAACGGTAAGACTTGGAATCTTAGGAAAGAATCCAACGCCTCCCTCGGACTACACAATCCGGTATCGCGCACTCACGTCCCCACTTCAACACCCCGCGCGCACTCTCGCAGTGCCGCACGTGCCAACTACACGTCACTATGTCTCGCGCACGCTCACAGCGCCGCGTGCCCCATGCACCCTGCCACTGTACAGCACGTCCGCTCGCACGCCCTCACTCGGCGCCGCACGACCCGTGAGCACCCGCAGGGTCATGTGCCCTGTGCACCTGCGATCACGCCGCACTCCCACGCTCATCTACCCTTCTTTAGGATTCACTACTCACATCTCAACCAATTCCATATTCCCTCGACTCCCTACCTCTCTCCCGAAATTTCAGCAGAATAACGGCTAAAAACTGACTATCTCAAAATTTAAAAACCCTGCACACAGCTCACCAAACTAACAGTGTCTATCTATCCATCATCCAGAGAAATCACCATAATCAAATCAGAGTATGAAGACAACAAAAATCAATCAAATACAAATGAAGAAAGTCCCCAGTATAGAGTAATATCATACTCTAACATGAAAAATATCTGCGTACGTCACCAAAATCACACGCACTCCATATACCTATACACTGACACATATACACCTCATCTCATCGACTGTACATAATCATCACAAAAGAAGAAAACCTCCAAAACCAACCATGTCACAACCTACCAACTCCACAGGTCGGGTCGCCCTAACAAAAGTCCTCATCCGGTGCCGCGGTCGCATGCCGCCAATCACCCTATGCCTCTGGACTAGGCACTCGAGGCTCACCAGCAGTATCGTGAGCACCTACACCACAGAACACACAACGTAACCCTAACGCTCAGTAAGTAATGCGATATGAAAGTAAAAGCCGACGATGCAATCCTATCACATGCAGTCTCTACACTCACACTCATGTTGTCACATCTGTGATGCGTAGTGCAACCGCACTACGGTAAGGAGGAACCTCACGCCACCCTACACCCTGACACGTCACCACCGTCCCGGTCTCCCTAGCAACGAGGCCCACAAGCTACACACACGCATCACCACACGGCAACCACATCAGGGTAAGGGTGTACCTCGCGCCACTCTACACCCTGACACGTTGCCCCTGTCCCAGCCTCCCCAGCACGGGGCCACAGTTGCCATACACACACGTTTCGCGACAGCCCAGCCGGCCCACCCTTCGAGTAGGATCCGCGACTGGTGTTGCACCGGCCCACACACTAGTAGGATCCGCGGTACCACTGCCTATATACTCACCGTCAACACATTCACGCCGCATGACGGCCCAGCCGGCCTACCCCTCGAGTAGGATCCGCGATTAGTGAAGCACCGGCCCACACACTAGCGGGATCCATGGTACCACCGCCACACGTCTCACCTCATACATCAAAACATGCTAAAAAATCATTTTCGTTCACGTTTTTTTAAAAAATATGATGCATGTCAAACAATACGCATGCACACCACAATCAATCACATAAACCTTAAAGTTCTACAGTGTAGGCCCACTTGGGCAAAACACACGCATGCACTACTTACTTGGCGTCCTAAGCTCGCTCGATGCACAGCTTCGCCAAAAGAAAGTCTCAACCTAAAACACATCCAATTTCTCATCAGTATTTATTTCAACATTCGCCAATTAGCTAAAAATAACATTATCTAACTACACTCATGAAATTCCAACTAAAACGGTCCATTGGTTTGATTTGGTTTGGCCGAAAACTAGCCTAAAGTTCGGATGCGCATAACTTTTGCGTCCGTCAACGGAATCGAACGATTCAAGTGACTAAACGCCCCCTTAGGAACCTAGTTTAACATACTAAGACGAATTTTAAAACGGTAAGCCGGAGACAGGCGAAGAATGCCAAAAACCGAATCTGCCACCTTTATTAAAATTTCACATTTTCACTTCTCTTCAACCAAAACTCACTCCCAACTAGTTATATGCATCAAAATGGCTATGCTACTCTCACACGTCGAATTTTCACGAAAAACGGTCACTAATTTGATTTAAACCAAAATCCGGCATAAACTTCTGACGCGTATAACTTTTGCGTCGGATATCAGAATCGAACGATTCCAACGGCCATACGTCCCTCTAACAGCCTAATTTATCCCACAAAAACAAAATTTAAAACGATTAGCCGAAACGAGGCCAAAATAGTTAAAAACCGAATCTGTTTTTACACAAAATAAACAAATTTCCGTCATCCACCCGATTTCTACAAGTCTCTTCACTAAACATCCACATTCCAACCAACTAAGCATAAACAGAGCAAAACCTGTGATTTCAGACTCGACCCGAACCCCACAGTCAACAAAACTTTTGGGATTTTCCTCTCAACCCGAACACTTGGCCAAGCCAACCATTTAACACGGTTGAGGCCCCCTTCTAGACTCTCTGGTTACACGCTCGGACCTCGGGAGTCTAGCTCAGAGCATGCCGACTATAATCGGTCGCAAAACCGAAGATAAATAGGGGAAGGTTACCTGTTTCTCGGTCAAATTTCCGGCCCAAAAAATTGAGTCGCCAGCTGACCACAGTTCGCCGGAATACCCTGCGCGCCGGCTTCCCACTTACGGCAGCTGATCGTCGACGCCAACTCCCGGTTCCCGCTCTCCCTCTCGGTCGTTTTCCCTCGCTCCTCTCGTCGTCGTTAAACAGCCGAATGGCTTCAAAATTGAAGCCATTCGGTTGTTGTTTGTTGTTTTTTTTTTAAATTTAAATAAATTACAAATTACAAAACTACCCTCACGTGTTTTAATCTTCCTTGATTTCGTTAATTTCACGAACTCCCAACTTTAAATTCTGAAAATCATCACAAAAGTAGGCTCCGAGTCTTATAATATAAATTTTCCCGTTGAAATATTTCTCAAAACTCCGACCGAGATTAAACTAAAAATTCCGAAAATTAAAAATTAAAATTCAAAATTTCTGGGTTATTACACAAAGGTAATTAATCTTACACCCATTTTGTAACATCTGAAAAAATTTAGTTAATTCAATTTTTTAAAATTTCGTATCGGTCAACGGCAAGGTTCGAGTTGAAATCGATGCTGGAAAGTTTGTAACGTTAGGTAAATGATTATTTCAGGAATAATGGTGAAGGAGAAATTTTAAAATTTTATACGAGCACTGATTGTATAGTAGATTTATTGGAATGGTTATGATTGAGGCTGAAATGGTAATTAAAATTAATTATATTAAATAATTTAAAAAATAAAAAAATAAAACTGAGGACCCCCTCCCCCCGGTTCTTCTTCTTCTTCTTCTTTTTGTCCTCCTCCCTTACGAGAAGCTCGGCATTTTCCTTCCAGCAGCAAACGATCAACCGTTTCCCCCTTCGTTATTCAAATTTTTGGTAAGTTTTAGTTAACTCTTGGTAGATAGTTAGTATTTTAGTTATTTTAAGCGGTAAAAGTGGAGTTAGAAAGAATTTTGGGTGAACCCTAGGGCGGAGATACGAAGTTCGGAGGAATTAGTCGTTTCTGTACGTATGTTGATATTTAAGCTAGAAATAGAAGTGCATTATAAGTTTTTGTGGAAAAGATTGAGTGTGTAGATAACCGAATAACCTGGGTTACAGAACGGGTTCCGTTTGGCCTCATTTGGCTAAGCTGTATGAGTGGGATAAGTAAACTGATGACACGATTAAAAATTTGATATCACGAGAAACCCGTACCATTTCGAATCGTCCAAATCGGACGAGTATTGGCAGAGTTATGAATTTTTGAAGAGTTAGTTGGAGCGTTAGTTAGAATTTCGGTTTGGACTGAGTGAGGATTTAGTGATTGATTCCTTTAAAGTTTTACGGAGTTAATGGAAAGTAGAGATAATAGATGTGCGATTTTATGGGTTTTCCAGTTAGCGTCTGAGATTTTAGATTACGAGTACTAAGAACGCCAGGTAAGTAATGAAGTAACAGTTTTGTCTTCGGGCCTATATCACAGTTCAGTAGGATGCATTGCACGTTTACTTTATGTTACGCTTTGTAATATGCATTATGGTTTTAAATTACGAAACGAGACGAAAATGAATTTCCATATTTTTATGAAGTGAAACAGTAGGATGTGATAAGATGAACGAAATGAAAAGCTACGTAAGAAGATAATAAAGGGGAGGTTGAGTGGTATTGTCCATTGAGGTGAACCGCGAGGTGTATGTATCATTCTTCCTGCGCTTTACGTGGTGACCTTGTCCAGTGAGGTGGACCGCGAGGTGTGTCACTTTACTAGATTAAGTTTGGTTTTATATAGTGAGGTGGACCGTGAGGTGTGTCATCTTGATCTAGTACTTAAAGAAGAACCCAGTAGTAAGAAAATAAAAAATATGTAAGAAAAAGACGAAAACGAAAGTAGAGACGAAACTGTAGAAACTGCATATGTTACGATGTGAATGTTTCACAGTGTTTAAATTTATATGTATTATTTACTTAGCATTAGGCTAATTGTTGAGTTCTGTGATGTAGGTGACGATACAGCAGCTAGTGAGTATTCTGAGCATGCCTAGAACTAGAAGGCAGTTGTAGGAGAACGCTTGTGGGACGACTGAGCCAGCTGTTGAGGCGTTTTGACTATGACGGGTGTAAGTATGGGTGGTGAGTTATTTTGAGTCGTACTTAGTTATTTTAATGTAAAAGAGAGAATTGAATTTGGGTTGAGTATTTTGGCGTGCGTAACAGGTTGTAAATTGAGTTGAGAAGTGGATTTATGGTTTTTAAGCGTTTACTCAAAATTTGTGTTGTTTTGTTGAATTCTGTTAAAGTTTCTGGGTGCAAAGTGTCGACCGAATTCCATAGGTGTCGACCGGTCAGTGTAAAATAGAGGGTGAGTGTTGACTGCGAGCCTCGACCTGCGCATGACAGAGTCGAAGTAGATGTCGACCTCTGGCTACAAGTGTTGACCGGTCCGTGGAAAAGTGGCAGTGGTATCGACTGCGAAGGTCGACCTGCGCAAACAGAGAGGATCAAAGTGTCGACTTGCGACAGCGGGTGTCGACCCCTCTCTAAAATGAGTGTAGAAGTTCGGTATTGACCGATGCAAAGACCCGATAGAAAGATAGTGTCGACCGGCGTTTGTCAGTGTCGGCCGATAGAAAACCCGAGATCACTCAAGTGTCGACCGGCTCTTGTAGGTGTCGACCGGTCTCTTGATAATTATATTTTAAAAGCGAAGTTTCTTTAAATCGATTTTAAACAAGTTTCCGCTGCGGCATTTATGCATATTCTTTTGGAAGTCGTTTTGAAAAAAAAAAAAAAATCGTTTTGAGTCAAAAAATAAAGCTTTCTAATTTATAGCAAATATTTAGTAGAGGATATGAGAGATATTGACGCGTAATAGTTGGTAGCGAACCGAGAATAATGGAAGATTTTCGAGGCGTTACACATTTATTAGTACATTATTAATTCACACGCATTTATGGAAGGTTAAGAATTCAACCACTAACTTTTTATATATTTAACATGATTTTGGGTCAAATTATGCTATCACACTAATTTTGTGTGAATGTTGTGGTTGCATGATTAGAGATGTACAAAAATGCTAGAAGGCATTGAGAATAACATTATTTTCAAAACCACATTCCAAGTCCTCACTATCCTTTATTTCTTATTTACAACTTTATTCCAACCTTTAGTTTGACATCTCAAACCATGACAAATGATGGTATCAAAGAAAATGCAATTACGGTATAAAAGAGATACCAAAGGTAACAAATGAAGAGGTTTTTTTATACATAGCAATTAGAGGAAATAAGAGCAAGTCACACTCAACACAATGAGAGATATATCTTCTTATTACTTTCCTCGATGGAAATTGGTGCTTTGTCCTTCGATGATCCATATTTTGTGGAAAAGTCATGAAAAGTGATCTATAAGATAAGTTTAACTTTTATTATTCACAGAGTAACTAATGAGCACAATATCAATTTTGTGAAGATATATCTTAAGAAGATGATTTTCATCTAGTTGTACTGCTACAAAATGAATTACACCAACACAATTGGAGATTCTTCTCAAATAAAATATGTAATCGCTTTATTGAAACATAATTGGACAGAAGTTGGATGAGAATAGTGAAACTACATAGATGAAAGAGAACACAAGATGCATAGCTACTAGAGGATAAGGAGAATGATGCAATTAAAGTTTAACAGAGCTACTAGATGATAAAGATAGAGACGAGATTATATTTTACAACTTCTGGATGAGATTAAGCAGTCTCAAATGGCTCCATGTAATGTTGATGGTTTCACATTACATCTGCTAAAATTATCTCATATCTTTGTCTTGGATTCTTGTATAAGGTTTTGAACACATTCAAAGCCTGCTTATTAGTCTTGAAATGAGAATTTGTAGGGCAATGCAAGCAGTTGGCCAATTAAGATCGAGGACACCAATTTGTCCTAAAAAGATTTACATTCTTTTCAACTTTGGGACAAGTTCCATTGAAGACAAGGGCTGTCAAGATTTGGCAGTATGACTTGCAACGTAGCAAAGTTTAGGGAGGCGAGAAAATGTTATTTAGGAGGATTGCTTGGAAAGAACCTTAGTTCTCTTATCTCCCTCTAGCCTACTTATTCTCATGGCAATGTTGTTTAGGTGCGATCAATCAATCTTTCATTACGAAGCTATTGCTCATTATTAAGAATCGAACAATAATAATTAGAAAAAAGAAAATACATGTAGAAACATAGAGACACCAAAATTTAAGTGAAAATCCTAAACAGAAAAAATCACAAGCAGATGAGAAATTCACTAATAGAAAATCAAGGTTCAATTGAGTTTTGAGAGTCAAGCATTAATATATAGAGAAAACATAAAATTTTAATATTAACATACGGACCCGACCTGACTCACCTAGATTCGGGTCATACCAAATTCTAATAATCTCCATCTTGACACGAATTCCACATGAGAGATCCAATGCAGGCTACTCAGCCCTACCCAAAGCGAATCGAGAATATTGAACTCTGACAATCTGTATCTTCAAAGAAATTTCAATACAAAGAAATGAATATTCAAAACCCTATTAAAAATAACTTCATCTTTCACAAAGGCCCCTGACGGGCCAGCTCAACAACGGATACCAATCAAGTATAATGCATGCTTAAACTTAAGAGACATAGTTAAGAAGAAATCATATCTTTTCCTCCGTGATATCACCGAGCTATCAGAGTTGTCACAACATTTTAAAGACTCCGCACAAGAATCATTACCTTAGAACACATTCAATGCATAACCCACAGTTTCATCATATCCCCTTGAATCTATAACCTTCCACTTAGTTCTGCCTTTGACGATAGCACTCTGACGCGAAACAAAAACTGGCGACTTATTATCTGTAACAGGCTCACTCACCAAACCTGATGTACACTTGTTCCAAATTTGAACTTCACCCGAGAACCAGACTTCTTCTGAATCTTTTCAACCAATCTCTTAGAAGGTCAATTCACGAACTCCGTAGCCTTATTACCTGTCACTATAAAACCCTATAACACATAAACTTGCAGACCTCATATGTCCCTTTATTATGACGAGAGCACCCCTATTAACCTTCACAACTACACCTACAGCATTGTACTTGTACCCTTACGCATCCAGAGTACTCAACGAGATTAGATTCTTTTTCAATTCAGAAACATATCGTACATTACATAGTGTCCTTACAACTCCATCAAACATCCTAATTCTAATATTACCAGTCTTAGCTACGTTACAAGGTGTATTATTACTCATTAACACAACACCTTCTGACACTGTCTCATATGTTGAAAACCAATTTTGATTGTAACTCATATGAAACGAACAAGCTGTATCAAGAATCCAATCCTTGTTTGATTTTGAGTTGTCCTCTGACACAACTAGAAGATCTCCATAACTATAGTCTTCATCTTCTGCGATAGTACTTCATTAGACGTCATCGGTTGTTTTCCCTTCTTAGCAGCTCTCTTCACATTTTGTAATCTCGGCACTCAGATTTAATGTGCCCCTTCTTCTTTTAAGTAACAGGTTCTACCTTGATTCCTTGACTTTGATCTGCCCTTTAAACCTTGAACATCATAACTGTTGTTGTTGTTTGACTCTCTTATTCTACCTCAAACGAAGAGTCCCTCTTCTCGAGACTCGGATCCAACAACAATCAGCTTCATCTTTTCCTTTGATAACAAGGCGTCATAAACCTCTTTCAAAATAGACTTTCTCTATTATATAAGATCGTATCTCTGAAAGTACTATATGAAGCAAACAATGAGCAAATTATTATCAACCACGTATCCTTCTCATCTTACTTGCATCACATAGTCTTCAAATTCGAAACTAATTTCTAGAATACTGTCAAGTGTTATTCAATTGAACTACCTTCCATCAACTAATGAGAATATAATTGTTGCTGCAAAAGCAACTTGCTCGTCAGAGTTTTCTTCATACATAACTGCTCCAATTTTATCCATAATTCGACAACAGTTTTCTTGTTCAAAACGTCCTGGAAAATCTAATTTGACAAATGCAGACGTATCGTAGATAGGGTTTTTCGATCACTCTGAATTTTCTCTGCTTCACTCAAAGACAATGGATTTTATCAAATCCTAATAATACGTCATCTAATTCCATTTCTGCGAACAAATCTCGCATCTTCATCTGCCATAACTGGAACCTCATATTTTGATTTAACAACGGAATATCAAGTTTGAACGAACCTATCGCTCAAAAAGCAGCTTCAACAAAATATTCAATTTTAAATATTTGAAGCCCAAAAAATGATATCCCAAAAGCATCGTGCTTCCACAATCTAAAAAAAAAAATCCCCATATATTCTGAAATGATTGACAAAATATTCTCCTCAATAACAAGTCACCACCGATAATCATGCACTGATTAACAATCCAACAAATATCTAAAATTAAATTTTTCAAAACTCAATTTCAAAAATTTTTAAATCTCAAGTCCAACCAAGTTCAATCCCACGGTTCTGTGTAGGCCAACTACAGATTCGAATACTGATAAAAATAAAAGCTTGGACTACTTCTACTCCAGATCGAATAGACAGAGGCAGTTGGCCCGTGGATCAACAAGGGGCAACTTCTTCTTCTCCGTGAACAATCTGAAACTTTTAGAAAAATCAAAGATTTCTGAAGAAAACTCTGGCAAAGAAAAAATCAAAGACAGTAGCTAGCATTCGAAAGGGAGCAGATGATCCGATTCGTTTCCTACGCACACGATGACGTCGAGGTTCTGGTGCGCTCAACAACAGCATTTGCAGCGAGTGGAGGAAAGTGATTCTTCTTTGCGGTCAGCGACGATGATGGCAGCAGCTTCTTCTTACTTGCTGAAGAAGACACATCAGTGAGAGGGGTTTTCTCTCTTCACTGCTTGGATGGAAGACGCCAAGAACAAGGGAAAAAAAAACCTTCCTCTCTCTTTTTTTTTAATATTATTTTCTTTTTCTCAAATTACAATTTTCTCACATAATTGTAAAGCCTAGTAGTTCGAAACCTCCAATAAATCAAAACCCAATTTTCAAAAACCTTCAGTATCGCTCTGATACAAATTGTTGAGAAATCGAACAATAATAATCAGGAAAAAAAATAAATGCAGTAACACAGAGACATAAAGATTTACGTGGAAAATCGTAAATAGAAAAATATCACAAATAGATAAAAAAATTCACTAATAAGAAATCAAGATACATTTGAGTTTTGCGACCCAAACCTCAATATATAGAAACATTAAACTCTAATATTGATATACAGGTTCGACTCAACCTATCTGGAATTTGGGTCACACCAAATTCTAACACTCATAATGTTAATTACTGAATCGATTACACCGCCTACCATTTCATTAGAATCCATCCTTGGTAATTTGACAACAAAAGTGATAGAGTTCTTGACAAGAGCTCAGATCTCTTCATCACCCATTACCCATTTTTTTACGGGTCCAATAAATGACAAATTTGATCTCAGGTTGTTGAGATGTACATCTCGAAAAAAGACAAACTTGAGTATATCAATGGAGACTATCTTCAACCACCAAAAATAGATCTTTCGTATCGTAAATGGCGTACAGAGAGGTAAGAACGCCATTGTAAAAGGTTGATAGATCAACTTGGTGGACTACTCCTTGGTTGTGAACTTCATTTGTTACCAAATGGCTAAGCAAGTGTGGGAAATTGCTGCAACTACATATTATGTTAGCACAAACACCTCACAAGTGCATACACTCCGGCGAGTCCCAAAAGAAACAAGACGGAGTATCTATAGAGAAATAATATAACAGCTTGTTGTGAGAGATTGACTTTCATCACCCCAATCCAATGGAATGTGCTAACGACACACAAAAATATAACTCAATCCTAGAAGAGGAAAGAATATATATTTTTCTTGATGGACTTGATGATCGACTAGATAACGTTCAAATCAGTGACCTTGTTTCCCATAGTCGAGCAAACATATGCTCACATTCAAATGGAGGATTTCGAAAAATTGTAATGATATCAAAAGCAAAATCTGTAACTAATGTTGCTATCATGGCCACCAAAAGTGTGAAAAACAATTAATCACAACCATTGTTCCGAATGTTGTTAAGGAGTTGCTTCATCTCTGATTGTGCGAGGAAATTGGAAGGCTATTTTAGCACCTATGGTCCACCTGCTCATGTCACGACCCCGAAAACCCGCTAGTTTCCGATTCGTTATCTGCTTTGATACCAATAGTGTAGCGCCTCGGAGTTGTCCACGGGCCCAGGTCGCTAACTACATCCTTACTCATAAAATCTGACAAAATTCGTAAAAATTTAAAATTTTGTTTTCCCAATTTAAAATGACATAATTGAAAACATTTAGAAACGTCGCACTGGAAAACCTTTACTAAATTCGATTTAAATAAAATTTCAAGTTTCTAAAACATTAAAAGTCATTTTTGGTCAACTACTAAAACCTTCGGTCGACACTTGACCCGTTCTGCACATAGGGGTCAACACCTATACTCATAGGTCGGCACTTCATTTGCCTCTGTTGGCGCAGGTCGACACCTGATTATACTGGTTGACACCCTAATCTTCTCAGTTTGCACCGGTCGAACCTTGCGGTCGACACCTCTATGTTCACCTCACTAACCGGTTGACACCTATCTTCATAGGTTGATACCCTGATCATCTCTGTTTGCATCGGTCGAACCTTGCGATCGACGCTAATACCATTTTTACACTAACCGGTCGACACTTCAACACATAGATCGACAACTGATATGGTTTTGTCTTTATAGGTCGACTCTCGCGGTTGACTTCTACCAAGTTCGGTCGACACCTGTGTATACAGGTTGATTGTAACATCCTGAGAAACCCCGCATTCCCGGTGCGCTACAGTGCAACTACACACTACACGTACACTAACACTTGACATAACTCATTCAATTTAATACCCCTTTCGTTTTCAAATCATTTTCAAAAGAACATTTGTGAGTACGAAAAATTTTCGACTCAATTCGAAAACAACTCGCGTCCCGAATCCTTAATATAAAAATACGCAGCGGAAAAGAAAACCATTTAAAACAGTTTAAGATAAAACCGTAAGACTTGGAATCTTAGAAAAGAATCCAACGCAACCCTCGAACTACACAATCCGGCACCGCGCACTCACGTCCCCACTACGACACCCCGCGCGAACCCTCGCAGTGCCGCACGTGCCAACTACACGTCACTATGTCTCGCGCACGCTCACAGCGCCGCGTGCCTCACGCACCCTGCCACTGTACAGCACGTCCGCGCGCACGCCCTCACCCGGCGCCGCACGACCCGTGAGCACCCGCAGGGCTGCGTGCCCCGCGCACATGCGATCACGCCGCACTCCCACGCTCATCTACCCTTTTCTAGCATTCACTATTCACATTTCAACCCATTCCATATCCCCTCGACTCCCAACCTCTCTCCCGAAATTTCGGCAGAGTAACGGCTAAAAACTGACTATCCCAAAAATTTAAAACCTGCACACAGTTCACCAAAACTAACAGTACCTATCTATCCATTATCCAGAAAAATCACCATAACCAAATCAGAGTATGAACACAACGAAAAAAATCACCAAATACAACTGAAGAAAATTCACAATATAAAGCGACACTATACTCTAACATGTGAAATATTTGCGTACGTCACCAAAATCACACGCACTCCATATACCTATACACTGACGCATATACAACTCATCTCATCGACTGTACATAATCACCACAAAAGAAAGAAAACCTCCAAAACCAACCATGCCACAACCTACCAACTCCACGGGTCGGGTCACCATAACAAAAATCCGCCATCTGGTGCTGCGGTCGCAACGCCGCCAACCATCCTACGCCTCTGGACTAGGCACTCGAGGCTCACCAGCAGTATCGTCAGCACCTACACCACAGAACACACAACATAAACCTAACGCTCAGTAAGTAGTGCGATATGAAAGTAAAAGCCGACAATGCAATCCTAGCACATGCAGTCTCTACACTCATACTCATGTTGTCACAACTGCGACGCGTAGTGCAGCTGCACCAGGATAAGGAGGAACTATGCCACCCTACACCCTGAGATGTCGTCACCGTCCCGGACTCCCCAGCAACGCGGCTCACAAGCTACACACACGCATCACCACACGGCAACCACATCAAGGTAAGGGTGTACCTCGCACCACTCTACACCCTGACACGTCGCCCCCGTCCCAGCGTCCCCAACACGGGGCCACAGTTGCCACACACAAACACGTTTCGCGACAGCCCAGCCGGCCCACCCCTCGAGTAGGATCCGTGATTAGTGTTGTACCGGCCCATACACTAGTAGGATCCGCGGTACCACTGCCTATGTCCTCACCGTCAACACATTCACGCCGCATGACGGCCCAGCCGGCCCACCCCTTTAGTAGGATCCGCGACTGGTGAAGCACCGGCCCGCACACTAGCGGGATCCGTGGTACCACCGCCACATGTCTCACCTCATACATCAAAACATGCTAAGAATCATTTTCGTTCACGTTTTTTAAAAATATGATGCATGTCAAACAATACGCTCGCACACCACAATCAATCACATAAACCCTAAAGTTCTACAGTGTAGGCCCACTTGGGCAAAACACATGCATACCCTGCTTACCTGGCGTCCTAAGCTCGTTCGATGCACAGCCTCGCCAAAAGAAAGTCTCAACCTAAAACACAACAAAACTCTCATCAGTATTTATCTCAAAATTCACTAAATAGCCAAAAAAAATCTTCCTTAACCACATTCATGAAATTTCAACTAAAACGGTCTATCGGTTTGGTCTGACAAAACCAGCTTAAAGTTCGGACGCGCATAACTTTTGCGTCCTCCAACGGAATCAAATGATTCAAGTGGCTAAACGTCCCCTTAGGAACCTAGTTTAACATACTAAGACGGATTTTAAAACGATAAGCTGCAGGCAGGCGAAGAACACTAAAAACCGAATCTGCCACTTTTATCAAATTTCACATTTTCACTTTTATTCAACCAAAACTCACTCGCCACTAGTTATACGCATCAAAATGGCTATGCTACTCTCACACGTTGAATTTCTATGAAAGACGCTCGCTAAATTGACTTGATACTGTCGATTCACCAATTTGGTCAACAGTCTGATCGTCATCAAATCATCCTTATTCCTTAAATCAGGTGTCTCTCTTGATGTTCTCGGGCGTTCTGGTAGTCTAGACATTTTGGCTAACTCTTTGGAAAAATGTTAATCACTCTCACAAGTATCTAATAACTAAAGGTAAATTTAAACACTTACAGTTGTCGAAGTATGTCATGCGGCGATCAGCGCCGTTAGGTAAAAATTTGAATGGTTTGACCAAATAGTTTTGATACCAAACTCTGTCACGACCCCGGATGCCCACCGATTTCTGGTTCGCTCTCTGCTCTGATACCCACACTGTAGCGTCCCGAAGTCGTCCATGGTCACTAACCACACCCTCACTCGTAAAATCCGACAAAATTCGTAAAAATTTAAAAATTTTTTTTCCCAACTTAAAATGACATGTTTTAAAAACATTTAAAAACGTAGCAGTGGAAAACCTTTACTAAAGTCGATTTAAATAAAATTTCAAGTTTCTAAAACATTAAAAGTCATTTTCGGTCGACCACTAAAATCTTCGGTCGACACTTGACCCGTTCTGCACACATGGGTCGACACCTATACTCATAGGTTGGCACTTCATTTGCCTCTGCCAGTATAGGTCGACACCTTTGTTACACCGGTTGACACACTAATCTTCTCTGTTTGTACCGGTCGAATCTTGCGGTCGACACCTATATGTTCACTTCACTAATTGGTCGACGCCTATCTTCATAGGTTGACACCTGATTCTCTCTGTTTGCATTAATCGAACTTTTCGGTCGACACTAATACCATTTTTATACTAACCGGTCGACAGCTTAACACACAGAGCGACACCTGATATGGTTCTATCTCCATAGGTCGACCTTCGCAGTCAACTATTACCAAGTTCGACCGACACCTGTGTATACAAGTCGACACCTTACACCAGTAACCATAACATAAGACTTTCCGTAAGAAGTAATGGACGGAACTTAAAATCTCAAACCAACACTTATCACTCAATTTAAAAATCCATTATATTTACAAAAGGACTACTAAAAGTTTGAAATTCATTTACACGTTAAAACGACTCAAAAAGACTCAACGCAACTCTAAATCCTTATATACACACATTGGTCAAAATACCCTAACAGCCGTCCGGATCATCCCATGAGCGCACCTTTCCACCTGCCTTCTAGTACTGGGCATGTTCTGAGTAATCACCAGCTATCAACTCGTCAACTACATCACATAACTCATCTATTAGTATAATGCTAAGTAAGTAATGCATAATAAAACATAAACACTGAAAACCATACATATCCTAACGTATGCAGTTTCTACAGTTTCATCTCTACTTTCGTTTTTGTCTCTTTCTTACACATTCTTTATCTTACTACTGGGTTGTTCTTTACGTGCTAGATCAAGGTGACGCACATTGCGGTCCACCTCACGGGACAAGGTCAACCTCAATCTAGTAAAGTGACACACATCGCGGTCCACCTCTCGGGACAAGGCTACCATGTAAAGCGGAGAAAGAAGTGACACACCTTGCGGTCCGCCTCACGGGACAAGGCCACTGAACCCCACCTTCATTATCTTTTTACGTACATTTTCATTTCATTCGTCACATCCTACTGTTTCATTTCATAAAAGTATGAAAATTCATTTTCGTTTCGTTCTCGTATTTTAAAACCATGAATGCATAATCAACTCAAACTTAACATAAAATAAACATGCACACAACCTAACGAACTGTGATGTAGGCTTGAAGGCAAAAGCACCTACGTACACTACTTACCTAGCGTTCTTAGCAACTCGTTCGTAAACCGTACGCTAACTGGGAAATTGGAGAACCTATAAAACCACACATTCATTAATTATACTTCGTCCATCTCATGAAATTCTAGCACGAAAAGTCATAAACTAATAATAAACTAAAACTGCCAGCTAAACCCGAAATCTTACCCAATTTCTGACCACATTCGAAAATGCATAACTCATTCAATACTTGTCCGATTTTGACGATTGAAGGTGTTACGGACTCCTTAGGTTCTCTAGTTTTTAACGGTCCAACCCATTACCTTATCCCACATTCCCAGCTTAGCCAAATTTGACCGAAGACAAACCGCTCTGTAATCTAAGTTTCTCGGCTATCCAAACACCCAATTATATTCATAAAAATCTATAATTTAATCTTTCCTAAAGCTTGAACACCCATGAACGAATAAGAATCGACTATAACCTTGAAATTTTGTATCTCCCTACTAGGGTTTATCAACTATCTAATAAATTTCTATAACTTCACTTTTAACGTTTAAAACTACTAAATGACTAACTATCTACTATAAACTAACAAAAACTTACCTTATATTTGAATATTGACAGAAGAACGAGAGGAACTGTGGGTTGTGCGTCGTTAGAAAGGAGAAATCACCGAGGGAGGGCTTTTGCACGGGAGAGGGGAGAAACACTGAAGGGAGAAGGGGGTTTTACGATCGTCTTCTCCCTTTTATTTATTTATTTATTTATTTTAATAATAATTATTATAATAATAATAATCTAATTATTATATCGCCGTCACTCTTAAATATTTTAACCAAACGGTTATTCAGTCCATTTCGCTTAAATTTTTATAAATTTCTTTCTTCCATTAGAATCAAAATAATCTTTTACTTAACGGTAGAAATTCTCTATGCTCAATTCTGACTAAAACTATACTGATTATCGATACAAAATTTCAAAAATTATTTTAACGAAAAAATTCTGGATCTTACAGCTCATGCCAAGCAAATAAAAAGATTTTATTAAACTATTTGTTTTTCACTTCATTGATGAATTTGGTAGACCATGGATAAGTCTCAAGTCGATCAATTATAATTTTCTTCAACAAAAAGGTTATATTTAGTTGACGCCAACTAATTATGTAAATAAAAATAGAAGTACAGGACATGTACCCTTTGAAACTATTTAAAATTGCAACATCATTTTAATAAGAAAATTGGAAAAATAAAAGACTAATTATACTCACATCATTGTGTTTCGTAACATTCATTAATTGGTGTATTAAATAAAATAAAATATTTGTTATGTCAATTAATGAAAATCGTAAAATGATAGAGTAGACATTTCATTATTATGTATTTTTTTATTGATTATTAACTAATATAAATCATATAATCTTTATCTTTTTAAATTAAAAAAAAATTTTATTTTAAGCACTGAGTTCACTTTATGCGACTATTTATTATTATCATTATGATTTACTTACTAATTTATCAACATCAAATTAATTAATACATTAAACCTATAATTTTTACCAACCATAATTAACATTGAATAATTTAGCCAAATTTAACATTTGTTTTTGTTTATGTCATGGTTAAACTTTAATTAATAAAAAGTTAAGATTGTTAAGCTGGATTTGAACTTGACTTTATTATTATAGTTTAATTAATTATTATATCTTCTACCCTGGACTTTATCTAAATCATGTGGACGAGACACAAAGTGAACATTCTATCGAAGAATATAATTTTTAAAAATTAAAAAAAAAAACAACATTTTTCTTTCTAAATACAAATTTCATATCTCGGTTTTTCTTTTTTAAATTTAAATCAATCGACATGCATTAAAATTTGAGATAAAAGTTGAACTTAAATGTGTTTTTACATTTCTAAAGAATTTGATATTCTTCAATTTGTAATGTTACATTTTTTTATGGATTTAACTTCAATTATTGGATTTGCAGATTTACTATATTCACAAAAAAATATTGTCTTTTTCAATCAAATTCTCAAACGGAAAACTTCAAAATGCCAAGTGATTTCTGACGAAATCTCGAAAGACTTTTCACTTGTATATAGGTTTTGATGCATGTGTTAGTGCATGTATAAGTTTGGAAAATTAGATTAAGATAAATGTTTAAAATCTAATGAAAATTAATTTTTAATTTCTTGAAGTAATTGCATCTATTAAATAATATAATGTATATTCTTTCGCATTTTAGAAAATAATCATGGTTTTTAATATTTGTTCTTCAGAACTTTAATCCCTTAACTTCAAATCTTTTTTAATAATTGAAAATACATTTACAAATTTTAACTTTACATGATGTCTCATGTGTCAACAAATAATCACTTTTTATTGTGCTACGATAATTAAAATTTAGAGAGATAAACTATATGGAGTGAGAGAAACAAAATCGAGAGAGAGAGAGCATTGAATTTGAGTTGAATATAATGTCGTATACTACGTTGGTGCTGGCTACTCGTGCGAGCTTGGACCAATCACTGATAATTCAGGGTTTAGAGCTTCTATCTCACCCGCATACGGTGATTCTTCTGGATCATCCCCTTCCTCAATTTCTCTGATTAACCAATTCTTGTTTTTCTCTTTTTTTATCTTTGTGAAGTTTAGAGTGCAGTATAAATATCTCTCTTGCACTCTCAAAGCTACTCTCTCTCTTTGCGATCACTCTCCTGATTCTAGAAGATTTTTAGATTTTGGGTTTTTGATTTCTTCGACCGCTGCCCTTCCATGGAGTGGATTCGTGGTTGCCAACTTGGTTTCAGTTCTTTTGCGACTGTCTCCTTGGCTGCGAGAAGAGACGATTCTGTTCTCTTTCCCCCTTTGATGGCCGTTAAATCTTTTCAACTCTTATGCTCCTAATCGCTCAAGCACGATAGTGAAGTTCTGCGTCAGCTGGATTCTTGCCTGGAGATCATTTGCTGTTTTGGCTAAGATTGCACCGTCGAAAAGGGCGAGGCGTTATACAATTTCAATCTGGAGTACGCTTCCCGAGGCAGCCTGGTGGATCGATTGGACAAGTATGCTGGTCGTTTGCCAGAATCCTTAGTTCGGAGATACACCAGAACGATACTTAAAGTTCTTGATTGTGTTCATTCTAAAGGGTTTGTGCACTGCGACATAAAACTAGGGAATATTTTAATCATCGACAATGGAGATGCTAAGATTGCGGATTTTGGGTTGGCGAAGAAGGCTAAGGAAGAAATTGTTGGAAATCAGAGGAGTTTGTTGGGCACTACTCTATGGTTGAAGGCAGAAGAGTTTCTCGCTATAAAATTCAAATTTCTGAATACCAAACGTCAAACTCAAAACCCACGTGATATGGCCTTATGAGTATAAATCCTATTGGTTAAAATTTTAAATTAATTGATTAATTTGATGGAAATTAAATTTAATGAAGAATTTATGAGTTGGTCCTCTCTCTGCCATATATACGGTGATATTCTCCATTAAACTCACCTCTGAAGAAAAAAAAAGGGAAAAGAGAGAGAAATCATCTCTTACATCATGGATTCAAGTAAGTGATAATTTTCTATTGCTTAGAGTGGTGAAAATCAATTTATTCAATTTCCTGTTGTATTTATTTTTAAAAGAAAAATCAAGCAAATACATGTTTCTCCTTGAAGAAAATGAGAAAACTGATAAATAATGTAGAATCATCAGAAAAGTAAATTTATGAATCTAATATGTGGTATCAGAGCCATGTTTTTAGAACTTTTGATTTTCCGATTTATTGTGTGTGTGTCCATTTGCTACTTATTGATCATTTTCTGTTTGGAAACATTGATGTGTATTAGTACAACAGAAAAATGAATAACCTTTGAGTTCAAGAAAGTTGATTTGAACAATTTACCGTGATTCTAAATAAATAAAAAAAATATTTAATTAATTAATGTTCACATTTAAAATTATGAAATATTTTTCATATTTAGATGATTTTATTTGGACCTACGTATTATTGAAAATTACATGATTATTTAATTTGATATCTAGATTATGATAATTTGTTAGTCACCAAAGTGGCCAAATTAGAAAATGTTCTTCGATATCAAACTAAATAAATTCAATTACTCATGTTTTATATGATGCTTGCTAATGAAATAACATGACGATATTATGAGTTTAATATGAGTATGCTGATTTTCATTGTTATAAAATATGTTGAATCGCCCAAAGGTGGATTGATTATTTTATAATGATGAATATGATTGTGGTAAATTGATATGCCGTGAGTAGATGTGTTTAGTATATCCAAAGATAACGACATGTCTATTTTGAGTATGTTAATTGCCAATTATGAGAAAGTATATTGAGCATCAATTGTGTTTATAATTTTATATTGTTGTATCACCCAAAGGAAAACTTCAATATGTATTAATGATTATTTGATTGCATTATGACTCAAAGCATTAAAGTATAAGCATGTTTTATATTTTGCAGCATCTATTCCTGTGTCTCTTCATTCGCAAGCCACGTCTGTTGTAAAGTTTTCTGGTCTAAATTTTTCTGAATGGTGCGAACAAATTCAGTTTCACCTTGGTGTTTTGGATCTTGATTTGACACTTGTAACTGAGAAACCAGCTGCTATTACTGCATCTAGTAGCATTGATCAGAGATCTTCCTATAATGATTGGGAAAGATCAAACAGACTAAGCCTAATGTTTATGCGAATGACTGTGGCAAATAACATCAAGTCCACATTTCCTAAAACTGAAAGTGCTAAGGAATTTATTAATTTTGTGGAAAAATGTTCTCAGTCTGACTCTGCTGATAAGTCAATGGCTGGAACACTGATGGGTACTTTGACCACCATTAAGTTTGATGGTTCTCGTACTATGCATGAGCATGTCGTCGAAATGACGAATATGGCAGCAAGATTAAAGTCCATGGGAATGGAAGTGAATAAGAACTTCCTTGTGACATTTATCCTGAATTCTTTGCCTCCTCAATATGTTCCACTTCATGTGAGCTATAATACGATGAGGGATAAGTGGAATGTGCATGAATTGCAAAGTATGCTCATTCAGGAAGAAGCAAGGCTTAAGAAACCAGGAACACAAGTTGTCAATCTCATGAATTATGATGGAGTTGGAAAGAAACAAGGAAAAAAACGTGGAAAAGGCAAGAAAGGACTATCATTGATACATCAGTCATCTACTCAAATCCACAAGAAGGAACAACAGAAAGATAAGTGTCATTTTTGTGGAAAGCATGGACACTATCAGAAAGACTGTCTGAAACGTAAGGCATGGTTCGAAAAGAAAGGTAAGCCTAGTGCTTTTGTATGTTTCGAATCAAATTTAACTGAAGTTCCTAGTAATACTTGGTGGATTGATTCTGGTTGTACCATTCATGTTTCAAATACGATGCAGGGATTCCTTACGACCCAAACCATAAGCCCAAATGAAAAGTATATCTTCATGGGAAATCGGGTAAAAGTTCCAGTTGAAGCTATTGGAACTTACCGTTTAAAGTTAGACACTGGACATCAATTAGATCTTTTTCAAACTGTTTATGTTCCATCTGTTTCTCGCAATTTAGTTTCTTTGTCAAAACTTGATATAGCTGGATATTCCTTTATGTTTGGGAATGAATGTTTCAATTTGTATAAAAGTAATCTTTTGATTGGTTCTGGTGTTTTGTATGATGGTTTGTACAAATTAAAGCTTAATAATAGTTTTGCTGAAACTCTTTTAACATTGCATCATAATGTTGGAACTAAACGTAGATTAATGAATGAATGTTCTACTAACTTGTGGCATAAACGACTGGGTCATATATCCAAAGAAAGAATTGAAAGATTGGTAAAGAATGAAATCCTTCCACATTTGGATTTTACTGATCTTGGCATTTGTGTTGATTGTATTAAAAGAAAACAAACAAAAAACACAATTAAGAAAGTAGCTACAAGAAGCACACAACTCCTTGAAATTATACATACTGATATCTGTGGTCCTTTTGATATTCCATCGTTTGGTGGAGAAAGATATTTTATCACCTTTATTGATGATTTTTCACGTTATGGATATATCTATCTACTCAATGAAAAATCTCAATCAATACATGCTCTTGAAGTGTTTATTGCTGAGGTTGAAAGACAAGTAGATAGAAAAGTGAAAATTATAAGATCTGATAGAGGTGGTGAATATTATGGAAGTTATGATGAAAATGGACAACATCTAGGTCCATTTGCTAAATTCCTTGAAAGTCGTGGTATATGTGCGCAATACACAATGCCAGGAACACCAGAACAAAATGGTGTTGCAGAAAGGCGCAATCGTACGTTAATGGATATGGTTAAGAGTATGTTAAGTAATTCATCTTTACCTTTATCATTGTGGATGCATGCTTTAAAAACTGCTGTATATTTATTAAACAGGATTTCTAGTGAGGCAGTATCAAATACTCCATTTGAACTGTGGACAGGTAGGAAACCTAGTTTAAGGCACCTGCATATTTGGGGATGCCCGGCA
>CM039519.1:25413700-25445235 GCA_022433055.1 Begonia peltatifolia | reverse complement strand
CATATTGAGTATAAAATTAATATTGTGATACATGGAAGGAACTGTGTCGCGATAATGACATATGACCGCTATGATCTATATTAGTTGTATACTTGATATAATTTTATGTTTAATCAATATAAAGCTGGATTTGATAAAGTCATATGGGCCAAGTGGGAGAGTGTTGGAAATCAGAGGCGTTTGTTGGGCACTACTCTGTGGTTGAAGGCATAAGAGTTTCTCACTATAAAATCCAAATTTTTGAATACCAAACGTCAAACTCAAAACCCACGTGATATGGCCCTATGAGTACAAATCCTATTGGTTAAAATTTTGTATTAATTGATTAATTTGATGGAAATTAAATTTAATGAAGAATTTATGAGTTGGTCCTCTCTCTGCCATATATACGGTGATATTCTCCATTAAACTCACCTCTGAAGAAAAAAAAGGGAAAAGAGAAAGAAATCATCTCTTACATCATGGATTCAAATAAGTGATAATTTTCAATTGCTTAGAATGGTGAAAATCAATTTGTTCAATTTTCTGTTGTATTTATTTTTAAAAGAAAAATCAAGCAAATACATGTTTCTCCTTGCAGAAAATGAAAAAACTGATAAATAATGTGGAATCATCGTGATTCCAGAAAAGTAAATTTATGAATCTAATAGAAATGTCAACGGAGAAAGGACAATTTGAGTTGAGGGAAACGCCTGTGTGTATTTCGCTGGAATTCGTCACCGACAATGTGTACGAGCCACTGTGGGACATTTGGTCTCTTGCATGTGCCATCGTCGAGATGTTCACCAGAAAACCCGCCTGGAATGTCAGCGAAAAATTGAACATCTGGGCTGTAATCATACAAATTGGCGTCGGAGAGGAGTTGCCCTCTATTCTTAATGATTCATCTGACTTGGGGAACGATTTTCTGGACAAGTGCTTTGTAAGGGATCTTACATAAAGATGGAGCGCTAAAATGCTTCTGAATCATCCTTTCGTGGCGGATGATTCTGTTCCACGGAAGAAATCTGTTGTTTCATCGTAACCGCCAATGTTTCATTTCGACATGCCGGAGTGGCCTTCCTCCGAGTTGACAATTATTCTGGCTCTCGACTGTTTCCATTCGTTAATGGAAAACACGACGAAATCTAATGGACAGTTCGAGACTAAACTGAATTTGTTCGTGGCTTCCCCGTCGGAAAGGCTCTGACGACTAGCGACGGCCAGACGCACCATATGATTGGTCGGACTCGGAGGGTTGGATCAGCGTAAGGTGATTCAAACATAGGTCAAGCATAATGTTGAAGATGTTTTGATACATCTAACGGCGGTGACTGATTCGTTTGTATTTTGTAGATCATTGACGGTGGTGATGATCTTCTTTTAATCCCAATTTTTTTTTATTGTAAATAGCAATTATTTCATCAATTACCAATACAAGCAATCTTTCCATAATCCTTGTTCTTTAATTATTAATTTCTTCAAAAAAAGAAACAAAAAGTTAGTGTAGAATAATAAGAAAATAATTTAATTTGTTTTCACAAGATTCAATATCAATCCTTAAATTGAATTGAAACTTGAAAAAGTAGAATAGATAAAAGAAACTATTATTTTTGTTATTTGAATTTTTTTAGATTAAGCTGAACAATTTACTATATAATAGAAACGATGAAATAAAATTACGGTAAATTAATAAAAGTGAAAGGATTGAGCTGACCATGAACTTGTTTCGGTGTATGAGCTTCATATATTATTTAATATCGGACTTGCAAAATACATTTTTGATTTTGACATATCCGCTCATGATTTTTTTTTTTTAGGGATTTTCTACGTAAATCTTCTTGTTATCTTTTTTGCCTTTTCTTTTTAAATTTGTGTTTAATTATATATATACACACACACACACACTGAAGATAATAATTATCAGTATGGATATTGAGTTGCGGCTTATTATTTTTTACGGCTTCAATGACATTTTTCTTTTGTCACAAGAAGCTTTGTGATTACTCAAATAACTCAATGTTTCTTTTTTTTTTTTGTTTCTTCATTTATCAAGAGACTATTAACGTTTTCTAGTTTCCCGTATTGAGCTATATAGTGTTAGGGTTTCTAATTCATCATCAAATACCATTTCCTAAACAAAGCTCATTTAAATTTTTGTATTTTATTCAAGTATTTAACAATTTATTCATATAGTGTGAATTTGAGGGTGGTCACATTAAAAAAAAAAAAAAAAAAAAAAAAAAAAAAAAAAAAAAACCCTTATATTTGATTTGGATAAGTATTGTGTTTGTTCAAGATAACAATAGGTTATGCTTGGTAAGTACTTGGGTTGATTTTTGCTTCCGGGTCTAGTAGTCGATAATACTTATTTTTCAAATTATTTAGTTAAGTTCGAAAATTAAAATAGATGATTACAAAATAAAAGCTCACATGCACGTCGCTATTTTTTTTATATGTCAAAGTTTATTTTGGTCGTGGTACAAAGTTTATAAATCATATTGTTAAAAAAAGTTAGGCTACCAAATATTTTTTCTTACTAATTTCAAGGTTTAACATGAAAGTCTATTATGAAATTTACCATAATCACACAATACGGCTAAAGATGTTAAACGACCGAGTTGAGTTGAGCCGAGCTGAGCTGAGAAAGATTCGGCTCATCGAACCTGTCGAATCTAACGAGTCGAGCCTAATAAGTTTGTCCAGCTTAACGAGCTGAGCCTAACGAGTTAACCCTAAAAAATTTTTAACTCAAACTTCCTCGCGAACCACAAGCCCAACGAGCCAAGCTGAACCGGCCCAACGAGTCGTCGCGTTGCTGAGCGATCTAATTCTCAACAACAGTTATCACCGTTCTTTGACTCTTTAATGTTTAGTGTGAGAGAAGAAAAAAATTAATAGTAAGAAGACTGCTAACGATCGCCCAGCGACGATGGGCGATCGATCGCCCAGCAGTTGGACGATCAATCACCTAGTGACTAGAGAGCTGGGCGATCGGCCAATCGATCGCCCAGTGACTAAAGAGCTCGGCGATCGATCGCTCAGCTCTCCCGAACCCGACGACGATCAAAGATGCTCGAATAGCTGAACTTTTGGACGTTGCGCTTTCATCGGAAAGCTCATCCAGCTTTGCCCATCGTCGTAGGGCGATGATCGCCCAACGATTAGACGATCGATCGCCAGCTATCCCAACCCCAACGATGATCGAAGATGTTCAAGAGCTTGAACTTCTTGATGCTACGTTTCCATCAGAGATGTTAGAAAGTTCGTCTAGTTTCACCCATTGTTGCAGGGCAATGATAGCCCAGCTTCACCCATCGTCGGAAAACTCAGTATAAAGTTAGGCACGATAGGGCCTGCTCGCGAGCAGGCTCATCAGGCTCGCGAGCACGGATTGTTGAGCTCGACTCGGCTCGTCTGTGTAGGTCGAGTCAAACTCGCTCGTTATTATAGCGAGCGGAGTGGGCGAGTTGGCGAGCTATCCCGCCCGTTTAACAACACTAAATACAGCAAAAGAGGTGCATGAAGTCATACTAAAGAGACATCCAAAGTAGACCTGCATCTGTGTGGAAGGCGGAAAATGCTTACAAATATCTACGACCACTCTTTTCAAAAAGATCTTTCCTTTAAATATTAATTTCCTAAAATTGAAAAATATTTTCCTATAAAATATTAGAAAAAAATACAAAATAAATTCCATCAAACGGATAATTTAGACTTTAATTTATTTATTTTTGATAAAACAAAAATTAACTTAACATTTGTTGGTGATTGAAACCTTATCATTATATTTTTTGTTAACATGTGTCGGGATATCCAGAAAACTTTTTAGGCATCTATTGATGCCATCTATGCATGTATCCAGACTTCCACAATTTAAACTAAAAAAAGAACTGTACTTCAGGATCATGCATCTACGTTTAATTTCAACATGGCTTCGCAAAGTGATATTCTAACACTTTAATCATTTTTCAATTGAGTCTTCAATTTTGCCTTAAAAACCCTAATTGTTGCGATCTAATCCTATGAAGCCCTAAGCCATAAACTCGCCTCTACGAGTTTCCTTCTCTTGTGCACTAGTTTCCTTTTCCAAAAAACTCGTCAATGGGAGGAAGAAATCGAGGCTGAGGAAGATTTTTTATTTTCATGGGAATTAATTGATCTACTGCAATTCAAAGCCAAGTATGTAATATGTTTTATAATCTATTATTGTAGCTAGATTGAAAGATTCATCTACTATTACATTGAAAGAATTCTTTTTAATTTTTTTCTCTTCATTATTTCAGAAGAACTCATCCATGAACCATGGGACAAAGTAGTCAAGTCAGAGAAATATCCTCCTTGCCAATTAGCGGCGGCAGAAGGTATTCTATGCCACTTCGAGGGAAATGAATGTCTTCTATGCCAATTTAAGAAAGAGGAAGCTAATCTAAAACTTTCGTGAGTTTAATTTACAATAAGCACAAGTAATCCATTTTATTACCATATTGTTAAATTATAGAATAATATATTATCTTTTAATTTTTGCAGCAGTCATCAATTGGAGACCATGTTCATAGTGTTAACACACGAGTTACTATTATGATAATGATGGAGATGAGAATGAATTTTACTATTGTACTTTTGCGCACTAGAGTAAGTTATTACAAACCTATGTAGAACTATTAAATCTATTCGTAATGAATGATACATGCTTCTTAATTAAGTCTAGAAATATACAACTTCATTTGATTTTCTACTAAATTTTTTTGTGATGGAAGTTCCATCATTTAATATGATTGAGTGTTGTGATGGATAATTAGATATTATATTAATGATAAAAGACAAAGTTACATTTTATAACGTACATAAATAGTAAGTACAATATTAAATGTAAAACTGAATCGAAAAAAGAATTAATAAGGTAAAGATCACTATGTGTGTGCGCCATAAGATCAACTGTGGACATCCGGTCCGAATCCATATGTCGAAGGGAAAAACTCACAAATGTCCAATCCCTAGAGCTATTGGGACGGCAAACACTTGCAGTGGAACCCTGTGGATTCTGACGAAAGCCAAGACTTGAGATAACAGACACTTGGATTTGAAGACAAGATACCCACATTAGATGCCTAAAGGAATCTGTGAAAGCCCGGTCTCGAGGCGATATTTAATTTCAAATTGAAGAATTCCGAAAACATACATGGATTCCCAAATAGTTTTGTAGATGTCCGTACACCCGCTAACGAAATTCTAACAGTAAAGTTTTAATTGCTAATAGAATATACGATAAGTTTTAATTGTTAGTGATTCCAATAATGAGATAAAATTTATTTATACATTCTTTTTTAATACTGTTATTTGGTTAATTTAATTGACCACTTCTCTGTTCTTTTATTATGTAGTGGTTGGTGATGCAGACTGCATTTAGGAAGAAGTGTAGTTCAGTCATTCAATTGCCCTAGAGATGACAAATGAGTCTGCTGAACCAAAATAAGTATAAAAAAATCTAACTCGCCAAGTTTAAAGAGCCGGACCCAAAAAAAAAAAATTCAATATGTGCTAACTAACGAGCTGACCAAACAAGCTTAACAAGCCTTAACGAGTCGATATATACATAAACACTTTCAATTTATATAAATGTGACGTAGATTCCTAAAAAAATTTAATATTAAAATTATAATAATTTATTTATCATTATAATGTTAAAATATAATATTTAATTATTTGATTAACAAAATAATTTTATTAATATATAAAATGACATATATATTTGAAAAAAAAAAAGTTATTTGAGATGATGTAATAAAAAGTATCATACAAATATGATTATAAATATTTAACAATTGCATCATTACAAATTATACATATACTAAGTAGGTTAACAATTGATATTTATTTAATTGTCAATAATTTATAATTAAAGTTACAAACGAGCTGACTGAGCGAAACCGAGCCTAAACATGTTTGGCTCACCGAGTCCAACGAGGCGAGGTTAGTGAGTTCAACGAAATGAGTCTAACGAGTTAGTCCAAAAACAATTTCAACCTGAACAAACTCGCGAAATAAAGTTAAACGAGTCAAATCCAATCGAGCTGAACTCGCTACAGTCCCATGTCGGCTGCTAGCCTCCTCATTTGTCATCTCTAAAATATCCCTATAAAATCTAATTAAATATATCAGTTTAATATTTACTTTTTTGCAATTTATGTTTAATTTTATATTTTCAATTTACTATTTTAATGGGTTTCGAAATGATATTATTAGCTGGATAAAGGGCTAGTTAAAAGTTTTTATTATAAGAGGAAGCCATTTTTTAATATAAAATAGTAATATTAAGATAAATAAATATCTTTTACCCTTTTTCCATGACCTGCACTTGATATATTATACCAAAATGATTGAACTTCATCCGCAAAGAATAATATAATTTTAAAAAATGCTTTGAGTTCGTGAAATTAAATTAATGATAAATTAAGTCTGAATCATTATAACAAAAATTATGTGCTATTGAAATAAGAGGTATGGAGCATGTTGAAACCAATGATTTGGGAAGAACGTGTGAATTTAATGCATGGTTGTATGTGAATGGATAATGTATTATAAGTTACTAGTTTTAGTATTAGACCTTTGGGGCTTGTACTTCAATTCATGTTGAAGACATGCACTTGATGAAGTTATTTTGAAAATAAAATTTAATATTATAATTTAAGGAGGATTTATCGATATACTTTGTTGCATTTGGGCCGAGTTTAAAAGATTTATGTCGAATTTTATCCATGGTTCGATTTTATTCTAATATTTTTTAAATCTAAAATTGTGACCAATTGTGATTTGTAATTTTTCTACGATAAGAATCAACTAAATTTCTATAAGAGTTAGATCCAAACTAAATTGGAGTTGAACATAGTTTTCAATTCAAACAGCCTAGTTAATGCTGGCTACTCCTATTTTTACAAGAAAGTGTGTGTGTATATATATATATATATATTATAATTTAAAAAACATTGAGTGTTTCAGTGGTATAAAATCAAATAGATTCAAATTGGGAAAGAATAAATTTATAAAAGAAAAACGTTGACATAATTCGAGTTATTTTAAATTGTCAATGACATTTTAAAAATAATATTATTTTTATTATCTTAAAATATTAATATAATAAATTACATCCATTATTATTTAATTTAATATTTCAAAATAACCGAATAATCGTATCCTTAATTATATTTTAAAAAACAAAAAGATACAGAATATATGGAGAGAGAAACAGAGATTCTAGAGAGAGAGAGAGAGAGGGCATTTAATTTGAGTGGAGCTAACGTCGTATTACTACGGAGGTCTTGGACCAATCACCGAGTTTAAAGCTGCCATCTTCTTTATCATCTCCTTCTCCCATATGAATTCGTCCTCAAGTTTCTTTTCTCTCTCCCTTTCTGTGTTTAGGAAAGTTTGGAAAGAGTATAAATAACCCTACTCTCTCACTCACTCTCTCTCTCTCATTCCCTCTGCGCAATCACTCTCCCGAGTCCAAAAGATTTTCAGATTTTGGGTTTTTGATTTATTTGTGTGCCGCCTTCCATGGACTGGGTTCGTGGTCGCAAACTGGGTTCCGGTGCTTTTGCGACGGTCTATTTGGCAGGCAAGAGGGATGATTCCCATCTCTTTCCGCCTTTGATGGCCGTTAAATCTTCTGAATTCTCCTTCTCTCAATCGCTCAGGCACGAGAGAGAAGTTCTGCGGCGACTCGATTCTTGCCCGGAGATCATTCGCTGTTTCGGCGACGATATCACCGTCGAAAGGGACGAGAAGTTGTACAATCTCGTTTTGGAGTACGCTTCCGGAGGGAGTCTGGTGGATCAACTGGACAAGTACGGCGGACGTTTGCCAGAATCGTTAGTTCGGCGATACACCAGAGGAATATTGAAAGGGCTTGATTTCATTCACTCCAAAGGGTTCGTCCACTGTGACATAAAACTCGGGAACATTTTGGTGGTCGACAATGGCGATGTTAAGATTGCTGATTTTGGGCTGGCGAAGATGCCCGGGAAAGAAATATCAACGGAGGAAGGAAACTTTGAGTTGAGGGGAACGCCTCTGTCTATTGCGCCGGAATCCGTCACCGACAATGAGTACGAGTCACCCTGCGACATTTGGGCTCTTGCCTGTGCCATCGTCGAGATGTTCACCGGAAAATCAGCCTGGAATTTCAGCAAGAACTTGAACATCTGTGCAGTAATCATGCGCATTGGCGTCGGAAAGGAGTTGCCCGTTGTTCCGACAGATTTATCGGACGAGGGGAAAGATTTTCTAGAAAAATGTTTTATAAAGGATCCTGCTAAAAGATGGAGCGCTCAAATGCTACTGAATCATCCATTTGTGGCGGATGATCCTGTTCCATCAAAGCAACCTATGGAGTCATCGCCGTCGCCGAAATCTCCCTTCGAATTCCCGCATTGGGCTTCAAATTCGTTCATGGAAATCCCAATGGAATCTGATCGGCAACTCGAGACCGAACAGAATTTGTGCTTGGCTTCTCCGGCAGACAGTCTCCGGCAACTAGCTACGGCGGATGCGGCATCTGATTGGTCGGTTTCTGAGGGTTGGGTCAGCATCGGGTGATTCAAACACTAGAGAATCAGAACGTTTAAGAAGCTTGGATATATGTTTAGGGTCCTGATTAGCTTCTCATTAACCCTAATTCTTGATTGTAAAATTGATTTTAAATGAAAGTAATTCTTTTCAATTCATGATTATGTTTAATGAACTATTGATTAAACAAAAATACGGAAATGAATTTAAAAAATGTCATTACACAAGCAATCAAGCACCAATACGATTGGTTCAAGCTGTAGTTAAATGGTATTTACAGGGGCAAAAGAGTCAAATAATTTAGAAAATTAGAACAATCCTTTTGCGCACCAAGACTTGCAAAATTTTCACGCCTTAACGAGATCGCAAAGAAAGGAGGGTTAATCTTACCAGAGGACGGACTAGCTGCCTACGATAGCCGGTTGCCAGAGGAATCTCGATTCCGCGGCACTGGCCCGCGCCGACGCTCTTCAACGCTTACACAATGGAAGTCTCCAAAGAGATTCAAACTTCATATCCTTGGGGACACATATTTGAAGGAGAGGGTTGTTACGGTAGAAGCCATCTTGCCAAGATCTACTTTATCTCTCTTAATTTCTTTTCTCTGCCTCATCCTTTTAACTTACATTTATATATGTCACAACCAGCATAATTAAGTTCACATCTTTTGATACACTTTTTTTGGTGGAAAATAGTTTTCCGTCCTCCTTTGGAAATCCATATTTTGTCAAGAATAACCAAAATTAATCAATAAGGAAAGTTTAATTTTTAATATTCATTGAGCAAACATGTTGTCAACTTTGCAAAGACATATCTTAAAAAGAGGACTTCCATGTGGTTTTACTGCTTCAAAATGAATTATCCCAACATAATTTAAAAATTCTTCTCAACTGAAATATGTAATTGTTTTGTTGGAACAGCAGTCAGAGAGACATTGAACGAGAATGGAGAATCTGTAGAGATGAAAGAATTCGACAAAGAAATAACAAACTTAATTTCTCAAGAATGAATTAAAGCTACGAGAGGATAAATATAAAGGATGAGGTTGAAGTTTCACAAAACTACTGAAGGATGAAAATGAGAATGAAATTAAAGTTTACAATTTGTGGATGACACAATAATTATTCCTAAAAGTGCATCAAAGATCAATAGCACTTCTAATTTTTATTTTATTCTATTTTATGAATGAATCCCAATAATTTGCATCTATCAATGAATGATAATGAATTTTACACCATAGTTATTAATTCACACCCAAGGGTAATGAATTTTACACCTATTTACACACTCCTTAATGGAAAGGTTAAGGATTCAACCACTAACTTTTTAGATATTTAACATGATTAACATGATTTTTGGTTAAACCATGCTATCGCACTAATTTTGCAGGAATGTTGTTGTCGCATGATTAGCGATGTACCAAAATAGTTAGAAGGCATTGAGGATAATATTATTTTCAAAATCACATTCCAAGTCCTCACCTTCCCTTATTCCTTATTTACCACTTTATTCCAACATCTAGGTTGACGTCTCAAACCAGGAAAAGTGGTGGTATCAAAGAAAATATAATTAAGAGATACAAGAACTACCAAAGGTAACAAATGAAGAGCTTTTATATCACATAGCAATTAGAGGAAATAAGAGCAAGTCACAATCAACACAATGAGACATATGTCTTCTTATACTTTTCTTGATGGAAATTGGTTTCTGGCCTTATTTTGGTGAAAAGTCATGTGCGGTGATTTGTGAGATAAGTTCTATTTTTATTATTCACAGAGTCACTAATGAACACAATATCAATTTCGTTAAGATATATTTTATGAAGATGGCTTTCATCTAGCTTTACTGCTACAAAATGAATTACACCAACACAATTGCAGATTCTTATAAACGAAAATATGTAATCACTTTATTGAAACAATAATTGGACAAAAGTTGGACGAGAATAGTGAAACTACGTATATGAAACAGAGCATATGATGCAGTGCTACTAGAAGATGAAGAGAATGATGCAATTAAAGTTTAATAGAGCTACTAGAGGATAGAAATCGACTTGTTTAGATTTTTAGAACTGACAAATTGGTGCTAATACCTATATTAATATAGAGAGATAAAATAAATAAATTATATATATATATATCTATATTAATATAATGAAATATGGTTTATAACCTAATATGAGATTATAAACAATTTAGAGCTACTATTATTAATTGCAAAGGTTAACTAAGTAGTAGGAGATACTTGGTAACCTTGAACTCACAAATTAATGAATTAAGACTAAGGTTTAGTTTTGAACAATTTAGATTTCAAAATTAAACATTAAGATGAAATTAGTGGAAAAGTTGAGTTACTATACTAAAAAGTTTCAAGATAAAGAATTTCTAGGAGAAAGATATTGAGTGTAAAGTTTATAACGAATTATTTGAAAAATTATAGAGATGAGAAAATATTAGAAGACTTACTAAATTTTTAGGATATAGTTAATTAAAAATAAAATTGAGTTATACGAGATAGAATTTTGAGGATATAACATGATAATAGCTTGAGGAATATAGTCAATAAAAAAGAAGTTAAAAAACCAAGTATGAAATTCTACATTCTAGTGTTTATGCTGGGAAGTACATGCTACATTGAAAAAACATATTAGTCTTGTCACTAAAATTGATCAAGATGAATTGAGGACCTAACGTAAAACTTTTATATTAAGAGTGTTTCGTTTACATTAATCATAGTTTGTGAAAACATATAGGTTAGAATTTACTCAAGAAACTTAATGCTCTAGCTAATTAAAAAAAAGTTGAGAATTTTAAGTTAATGTTAGAAAAACTTTCTTGTAAAAACTCTAACGATTAAGTGCAAAAAATAGAGAACACCAGAGATTTAATGTGGTTCGCCTAGATATCAAACCAAAGTTAGAGATCGACTTCTTTAACGGAGCTCAAATGAGATATCTATTTTACTATCAGTTAAAATACACTCTCAAGAAATGTTTTATATAGAAAACCACAACCACGAAAGCTTAACAACGAAAATAAGAGAAAACAACAAAAAAACTCGAACAAAAACTCAATCGTTCTACACATGAGAAAACTTGACTCATGCACAATAGGTAGAAAACCTCTCTTCTCTATAACATTTTCCGTTGTATCTTTTTTCTGAGAAAACTGAAGAACTTCTCTTTTTTTCTCTCTCCTAGAAAAACGGTTCACTCAACCCTTATCTCTTTCTTTGAAAAACTGAACATCAAAACCTCCTTATTGATGGCTTCTAGAGACTCTTTTCTTTTCTATCTCACTCTCCAAGTAATGAGCTAAGCCTTTTAAAAAAGAGAATTGAGTTTCACCATACGTAACATGCTCTACCTTGAAAATCAATCTCAGCGTAAAATTGACTAATAGTAAATTACATTATCTCATTTTCATTGCTCTAATAACTAAAAAATTATCTACTGTTTAACAAGTCTAAGTTGTGCTTAAACTTAGAAACCTTGACAATTTTAGTACCCATGTTAGCATGATTATCCTCGTCCAGAAGCTTTAAAATTTTCACCTTAGCTGTTGAAATTAAGTCTCAAACAAAATGAAATATGATATCAATATGTTTAGTTCTATCATGATAAACAAGATTTTTGCTTAAATGAATGCTACTTTGGTTATCATAATATACAGATGGGACAAAATTTAATAGACTAATTTCATGCAATAAATCATTCAACCATACACATTCCTTTAAGCAATCAACAAGAGAAATTATTCAATTTCAGTAGTAGACAAAGTAACTAACTTTTGAAGTTGAGATTTCCATGAGATACAATTTGCAAATAGGTAAAACAATATGAAGTTATTTATTTTCTAGAATTTCTACTTACAGTAAAATCTGAATCAACATATTCAATCAAACAATCATTTTTATCAGATTTCTTATACAATAAACCAGAATTAATAGTGTTGTTGACATAATTAACAAAGATTTGACATGAATCTACTTAATACAGATATAACATATGACAAATCAGACCTAATACTAATCATATCATATATAAGAGAACCAATTATATTTGAATAATGTCTGTTTACCATTTTAATTTTTTCAGGATTTGTTCCAGGACATTGTAATTCTTTCAAAACAAAGTGATTAGCAAGAGGTATATGCACAGGTTCATAATAACTATTAAAATGAAGTTATTTTATACTATTTTTATTTATTAAAATTCCTGTGATTTGAGAGAATATAAAAAGAATTAGGTCAAAATTATAGAAATTGAGAAGGTTGTCGTGACACTAAGAGATCTTAAGAATTTAATAATTTATATATATATTTTTTGAAAAAAAATTAGATTATTGTTACTAATTTGAATTTTCTTGTTATCACGTTTTATCATAGATTTGCTAGCGAGAATAAAAAATGAAAGATTAAATTTTTATTTAAATGACCAAAACAAAAAACTAATTGAAAGAATAAAAGCCTAGAATCAAGGAAAGATTAGGAAATTGATAGAAAAATCCCTAGAATCAACGAATGGAAGAAAAAAGTGGGCTAAAAAATAAAAATAAAAAAAATCCAAAAAAGGAAGGAGGTGGCTGGCAACGAGAGGAGTAAAGGGTGGAATAAAAAAAAGACTATCTTTCTATTTTGGACAGGAGGCTTGATGCTAGGAGATTTGTCCACAAAAAAACATCAACAATTCTTCTTCTTCTACTCTTTCTTTTTCTTTGCATGAATAATTTTATTTTAGATTTTATTGTCATGATTTTATACTAAAGTTTTAATCTTGGTTAGAAAATAAAGTACTCGTTATGTGCTTTATTGAAATATATGAAAGTGTGCTTATTTTTTATTAAATAATCTATCATGATGTTTGTTGTTTAATTCGAATTTTGTCGACAGACCAATTTGATGTTACATGTTTTTGTTATATCGAGAGTTAAATTGAAATTTTGAGATGCATGATTGATTTAATAAATTAAATTGTTATAAAAGAGTTAACATTAATTTGTTTGACATTGATAATAGGATTATAAAGAAATTCAGATTAAGTTTTGTTTTTTCAAAAATTGAAATAAATTATAAGACGAATTTAACTAGGCAATTTAATAAAAACTTAGAAAATATTAGTTTTTATTGTTAAATGAAAAATGTTGTAGCTTTATGTAACATTAATAATAGTTTACATGTAACGAGGAAATCGATACTAACCCAGACTTTTATTATCGTAATCTTCTTAAATTATTTCAATTTATTTCTTTATCATATCTGAATAAACTCTAAGTTTATATTATTCTACTGTTCACGTCATTTTTCTTTATATTTCATATTTATTTTATATAATTTTGTAGTAATTAAATTTAGTTAAGATTATCTTCGTGGATCGACTTTTAGTTACTCTTTATTACTTTGTTAGCGATACATGCACTTGCATTAGGTATAGAAAATCACTAACAGTTTACAGTTATAATTTCCAAGCTTTGATACTACCTTTTCCAAATATAATTTTTTGATGCAATTTTAATTTGCCTGACCCCTTTATACCCATGATCCTTTTAGCAAGTTCAAGATCTTTCATGTCAAATTTAGCACTTAATTTTGATTTCAAATCATCAATTATATTCATGGACTTACAAATCAGTACATATCATCCACATATAACAACAAATACAATTGTATATTATTCACAGGTTTAAAATAAAAACAAGCATCATAATCAGTTATTTTAAATTTCAGACATGTTATAAAAGTATCAAAACGTTTATACCATTGCATGAAGATTGTTTAAATTCATAAAGGATTTTCTGCAACAAACACGCATGATTAGGAAAATTTAAATCATAAAATCCTTCAGGTTGTTTCATGGATATTTTTTCCTCTAATTCTCCATATGAGAAAGCAGTAGTTACTAATTGTTCTAATTCTAGGTCAAATTGAACAACTAAAGGTAATATCAATCTTACAGTTTTAAACTTAACTACAGGAGAAAAAATTTTATTAAAATCTATATCTTTTTTTTTTAGTAAAACCCTTTGCAACTAGTCTAGTCTTATATTTAAAAAGATATTCGGGTTTATCTCACTCTTTTAGTTTGAATAACCACTTACAGTCAACTAATTTTTGACCCTTTGGTTTTTCAACTAAAATCCAAGTGTTGTTAAGTTTAAGTGATTTAAATTCACTTTTCATGGCATGTTTCCAATCCTAACATTCTTTAGATTTTACAGCCTCTATATAAGTGTTTGACTATACTTTCCTTACATGTTGTGCTGCAACAAGAGCTACAAAACAAGATCAGCAAAAGAATATCTAGAATGTGGTTTAATTTCCCTCTTATTTCTTTTCCTTGCAAGTTGATAAGTTTCGAGTTCAATTTATAAGAATTCTTGAACATTTTCATGTTCATCCTCTTTAACTCTAGTAATCTGTTCATGTTCAAATTCAGGCTCTACTATCTGATTCTGTTCAGATTCACTTAATTCCATATTTTGATTGCTTAACCTTTGAGTCTCCACCTCAACGCGAGTATCAAGTTGTTCATAGTTAACACTTTCCTCTGCTTATTTAGGTATATCAAGGGACTTACAAAGAAACGTTGACTCATAAAAAATAACATCTCTACCAATCAAAGTTTTAACTCCTTTATAATCTCTTTTTCATAATCTGTACCCTTTTGTACCATGTTGTTGTTGATAACCAAGGAACACACATCTTGTTGATTTTGGATCTAACTTACCCTCTTTTATATGTGCATAGGCTGTACATCCAAAAATCCTAAGGTGACTCAAATTTAGTTTTCTACCATTCCATACTTCAATAGTACACTTGAATTCAATAATACTGTTAGAACTCCAATTAACCAAATAGGTAGTAGTATTAAAAGCCTCACCCCAAAAATTCTTTGGAAGCTTATAAGTGAACAACAAGCACCTTACTTTCTCGTGTTAAGGAAGATTAAAGAATTGTTCATGGACAAATGAAGCCCTTACACAGAATATATACTACTGGAGGTTCTAACTTGACTTCATTTTCATGTTAATAACTTCAAATTTTTTTATTGTTTTAAGGATTTATTTTAAAATAAACCTTAAACTATCAGTTTTTTTTTTAAAAAATCACAAAATTTACTATTTATCGAACAAAAATTCAAAGTATTGAAAATAGACAATTTAAACCCTGAGTAACGGTCAGCAGTTCATCCTACCCGGAGGGGCCAACCCATCCAAGTTGACCAGCCGGTCCGCAGCCATATATAATTTTTTTTTTACATAAATTGCTATGGTATACTGGTTGGCCCGTGGCCAATTTTTTTTTTTTTTTTTTTTTTGTAATCGGAAAACACCTTACAAATAACGATTTTTAAGTAAGGCTGATCATCGTTCAATAATTATGAAATTTGGGGGAGTTGATATTTATATTGCAATAAGGGAAAACCCTGTAAATTTCGTTAGAAAAATAATGTGAAATGCAAAAGTTATGCAAAGGGGATCCGAAACCGTTCCGAGAAGCAACTTGGAGCACCTTCGGGTGATACAACCTTTTAAGGAAAATTATAACGGCACAAGATCTGGTTGGCTCACTATTCTCCATTGTATGAGGTTTTAGAACAAGGTGTATAAAGAGATTAGGATAAGAGCTTCCAAATAACCACGGATTTGGAAAACAATTTGGAGACACACTTCACTCGGTTGCAAGCACCCGAGACTTACCTTGAGAAAGAGAATTCGAAGGCAACGTGTTCCTAAATAACCTCTAAATGTAAGGTCGATGATATTGTGTGATATTGATGCAAAATTTAAATACAAAATAGATGCAAGGTAAACTAACCTATGCTCTAATACCAAGATGATACGAATCGAACCCTACAAGGAGATATTAGTACAACAATATCACAAACTGGGGTGTTCTCGGCTTAATCCGAGAACACCTTACAAATAACAATTTTTAATTAAGGCAAATTGACGTACAAAAATTATGAAATTTGGGGGAGATGATATATATTGCAATAAGGGAAAACTCTGTAAATTTTGTTGGAAAAATAATGTAAAACGAAAAAGTTATGTAAATGGGATCCAAGAGACAACTTGGAACACCTTCGGGTGGCACAACCTTCTAAGGAAGATTGCAACAGCATAAGATCTGGTTGGCTCATTTCTCTCCCTTATCTAAGGTGTTAAAACAAAGTATAGAAAGAGTTGAGGATAAGAGCTCCCAAATAACCACGGATTTAGAAGACAATTTGGAGACATACTCAACTCAGATGCAAACACTCGAAACTTAACTTGAAAGATAGAATTCGAAGGCAATGAGTTCCTGAATAACGTCTAAAAATTTTATTCAAAAACTGAGTGCAAATTATGAAAAAGAACTTTCAATGCTATGAGATTTTTTTCAATTAATAGTAAATTTTGTAACTTTTTTTTAAAAAGTTGATTATTTGGGATTTATTTTAAAATAAATTTTTTTTAATTATTATTTATTTTTTTTCTATGACCTGCACTTCCGAAGTCCCCAACGGGTAGCAATATTTTTATTATACCATAATGATTAAACTTTATTGACAAAAAAAATAGCATTTTATAATAAAATAATAACATAATTTCAAAAAATTCTTTAAGTTCATGAAGTTACATTAATGATAAATTAAGTCTTAGAGCAAAGATTGCGTCCTATTTAAGTCTTAGAGCAACGATTGCGTCCTATTGAAGAAACCAATGATTTGGGAAGAACGTGTGAATTTAATGCATGGCAGTTCGTGGCTTTGGGGCTTGTACTTGAATTCATGTAGAAGCGTGATGAAGACATGCACTTTTTTTACTTGAGTTGGGGGAGTTATAAAAATTCATATTATCCAATTATATAATTTAAGGAGGATTATACACTTGGTTGCATTTGGGTTGAGTTTAAACGATTTACCTTGAATTTTATCCATAATTCAATTTGATTGAAATATTTTTTATATTTAAAACTATGACGAATTGTAATTTGCGATTCTTTTATGTTAAAAATTAATTACGGTTTTTATAAAAGTTAGATCAAATCGAACATGAGTTGAACCAGGTTTTCGATTTAATTTTAAAATATTTTAAGATGTTTTGTATATTATTTTATTATTTTCAAATATTTCTGTGATAAAGAATAATCACTTAATTAATGTAATATTAGAAAACAGTAAATTAATATAATAAACGTAATATTATTTTTATTTTGAAAAAACAAAATAGAATATATGAAGAGAGAAACAGAGGATCTGCATTTAATTTGAGTGGAGCTAACGTCGCATTACTACGTTGGAGGTCTTGGACCAATCATCGAGTTTAAAGCTGCCATCTTCTTTATCATCTCCTTCTCCAAGATGAATCCATCCTCAAGTTTCCTTTCTCTTTCCCTGTCTTAGTTTAGGAAAGTTTGGAAAGAGTATAAATAACTCTACTCTCTCACTCTCACTCTCACTCTCCCTCTCATTCTCTCTGCGCGATCACTCCAAAAGATTTTCAGATTTTGGGTTTTTGATTTCTTTGTGCGCCGCCTTCCATGGACTGGGTTCGTGGTCGCAAACTGGGTTCCGGTGCTTTTGCGACGGTCTATTTGGCAGGCAAGAGGGATGATTCCCATCTCTTTCCGCCTTTGATGGCCGTTAAATCTTCTGAATTCTCCTTCTCTCAATCGCTCAGGCACGAGAGAGAAGTTCTGCGGCGACTCAATTCTTGCCCGGAGATCATTCGCTGTTTCGGCGACGATATCACCGTCGAAAGGGACGGGAAGTTGTACAATCTCGTTTTGGAGTACGCTTCCGGAGGGAGTCTTGTGGATCAACTGGACAAGTACGGCGGACGTTTGCCAGAATCGTTAGTTCGGCGATACACCAGAGGAATATTGAAAGGGCTTGATTTCATTCATTCCAAAGGGTTCGTCCACTGTGACATAAAACTCGGGAACATTTTGGTGGTCGACAATGGCGATGTTAAGATTGCTGATTTTGGGCTGGCGAGGAAGGCCGGGGAAGAAATTTCAACGGAGGAAGGAAACTTTGAGTTGAGGGGAACGCCTCTGTCTATTGCGCCGGAATCCGTCACCGACAACGAGTACGAGTCACCGTGCGACATTTGGGCTCTTGCCTGTGCCGTCGTCGAGATGTTCACCGGAAAATCAGCCTGGAATTTCAGAAAGAACTTGAACATCTGTGCAGTAATCATGCGCATTGGCGTCGGAAAGGAGTTGCCCGTTATTCCGACAGATTTATCGGACGAGGGGAAAGATTTTCTAGAAAAATGTTTTATAAAGGATCCTGATAAAAGATGGAGCGCTCAAATGCTACTGAATCATCCATTTGTGGCGGATGATCCCGTTCCATCGAAGCAACCTATGGAGTCATCGCCGTCGCCGAGATCTCCCTTCGAATTGCCGCATTGGGCTTCAAATTCGTTCATGGAAATCCCAATGGAATCTGATCGGCAACTAGAGACCGAACGGAATTTGTGCTTGGCTTCTCCGGCAGATAGGCTCCGGCTACTAACTACGGCGGATGCGCCATCTGATTGGTCGGTTTCTGAGGGTTGGGTCAGCATCAGGTGATTCAAACACTAGAGAATCAGAACGTTGAGGAAGTTTTGATATATGTTTAGGGTCCTGATTAGCTTCTCATTAACCCTAATTCTTGATTGTAAAATTGATTTTAAATGAAAGTAATTCTTCTCAATTCATAATTATGTTTAATTAACTATTGATTAAAAAATAAGGTTAAATGCATTTAAACCCTTATAGTAAGGTCAAAATTGGACAAAAATCTCAAATTACGTTTATCTTAAAAAAAATCTTAAACTATTAAAAATCGAGCAAAAAAAATCTTGACAGCAAACCGATAACCCCCGTTCAACATTTTTACTCATGGAATGGGAAATCGTTCCTCGAGCGTCAATATGCTCTCCACAAAGGGGGACGTATAACGCACGACACGAGGGCGCGGGGGGTCGCCAACCCCAATTGCACCCTCCGCTTGCTCTCCATCTATGTCGTCAGATAAATGTATTGAGAACAGTTTGCTGCGTCAGATGCGAGGGGTATGCACCCTCAAATGGCAAAGCGTCCTGCAATAGTATATATGTAAGCAGCGCATCAGTTTCGACTGTTTTGCACATTTTTTAATAGTTTAACCTTTTTTTTTTTTTTTTCATATTTGATTCATTTGTGAAACTAGATCAATATTTTGAAACATTTCTTGGATTAAACCCTTTAAATTAACTTAAATAAGAAAATAATTGTAATTTGAATAACTCGTAATAAATAAGTTATATTAGACTAAAATAAAAAAAAATTTATAAATAAATCATTATAATTTGAAATATTTTTTGTTGTAATTTGTTATTTCGACTTCATCGAACTAGAAAGACATCACAAAGCTTAATACTTGCAAGGTAAGTTTTAATACTTCGCTCTTTTCATAATCTAACGATTTTACCTGTCTATCTAAAATCATTAGATTATGAAAAGAATGTAGTATTCAAACATTCCTTGTAAGCATTAAACTTTGTAATATCCTTCTGGTCCGATGAGGCCAACATAACAAATTACAGCCCAAAGTTATTTTAAATTATAATTAGTTAGAATTACAACAGTCACTAATCGCTGTCTGACCGCCTCACGCATTGCAAATTCTTGAACATAATAAAAACTATATTAAAAAAATGACGAAAAAATACTAGTGAAATATATTGAAGTGTAGCTGCGTCTCGTCAAGTCAGAAGTTTGAGAGAGAAGTTGGAAATTGGGGTGTGGATCGTGAGATGCAGTATTTATAGGGTGGGAGAATATGGGACCATTCTAGAGCAACCCATTATTTAGGGTCACAGGGATTCAGGGGTCACAGAGGGTGGCATTGTGGGAGAACAGTCCCCTTCTCTCCATGTAGTCACATCCTCTTGTGACCCCTGAATAATTATTCAGGGTCACAGGGGTGGCGTTGTGGGAGAACGGGGAACCGTCCTACTAGAATGGTCCCCCGTTCTCTATGTAGTCACATCCTCTCGTGATCTTGGGAGAAGAACAGTCTCCCGTTCTCCGTATAGTCACATCCCCCCATTACCCTAAATAATGGGTGGCACTATGGGAGAACGGGGGACCATTCTATTGTGCTACATCTCTCGATCCACACTTCCATCTCCAACTTTTCTCTGAAACCTCCTTTCTATTATCTTACTCCAGAGAATTTTTATTCTATAAGTGACGACGATGGATGATTCACCCAGATAAATTGATTTAGACGAGCCAACAATTTTTCAGGTGGATATGGATTGGTATTGGCACGCCGCTCTAGGATATGGTGATTTTAGAGCATTCGATCAATTATATGGAAATAAAGAAATTTAGGTGCATTCGACCTCTAGAAGTCTAGATGAAGAGCTTCGAATACCGGTCGGTTCGAAGGATGATGAAGTAGTACACAAACCGGTAAGAGAAGAAACTTGATTGAATTTTAGTTTGGGGAAATAATATGGGTATTTGAAGGCTCTTAGAGGGGAATAATCCAATATTCTATTGAAAACGGTTATTGCATAAAGTTCATTAAAAGTGACAGGCGGCAACTGACGGCTGAGTGTGAAGACTAGTGTGTGTGGCGACTGCATATTTCTCGGAAGCAAGATAACGAGACGTTTCAAATAAAGAATTTGATCGATTCTCACAGTTATTCGAGAATAATTGAGAATCGACACGCTAGCGCAAAATGGGTGGCAGAACATTATCTAGATAGGTTCAAAAGTCAACCTATGTATGAGATCTCTTCCATTATCGAGACAGTGAAGAAGGATTTGATTTTGAACATTACAATCATTATTGCCAAAAGTGCAATAAGCATAACTCGAACAATTGACAAAGAGAAGGGCGACAAGCAATACAATCTAGTCTGGTTGTACGCAATAGAAATATATAGAACAAATCCAGATAACACATTACAAGTACACACCTATGAGATGGGGCATGATTCATTGATATGTCACAGAATGTAAATGTGCATAGCTGCTTGCAAGACAGGTTTACTGTGGTACGGTTGCCCAGTTATCTGTTTGGATGGTTGTCATCTTAAGTGGTCGTGTGTAACGCCTCAAGAACCTGCCAATTCGCGGTTAGTACACATCTACTACTCACTTACTATACTCGAAAAAATTGGAGTAAACATTTAAACTTTTTGTTACTCGACTTAAAACGACATTTTTAAAATATTTTAAGACGATTAAAAGATTACAGCGGAAGAATTTTAATAAAAATTTGATTTAAATAAATTAAGTTTTCTGAAACTCAAAAAAATCATTTACGGTCGACCCCGAAAATCTCCGGTCGACACCTCATTTGCCTCTGCCTGCACAGATCGACCCTCGCGGTCGGCACCTGCTTCCCACTTCTCGAACCGGTTGACACTTCTATTTGGAGATCGACACTTAAGTCCTCTTTGTCCACGTCGGTCGATCCTCACGGTCGACACTGCTGCTTCCTTTACGTTACCGTTCGACACTTGCACGCACCGGTCGACAATACATTGCTCTCTAGCTGAGTAGGTCAACCCTCGCGGTCGACACTTACGGGATTTAGTCGACCCGATACTTGTGGGTCGACATCCGGCACTCATTTTTACACTGAGCAGTCGACACCTACAGCCGTAGATCGACACCGTGAAGCTCTCTGCCCGCACAGGTTGACCCGTGCAGTCGACCCCTGCCTGGTCTGGTCGACCACTAAACCTATCGATCGACACTTGCTCCCCCAAAACTTTAATAGAATTCAAACAAAACAAACATGGTTTTGACTAAATGTTTAAAAACCATGAATCCACTTTTCGACTCAATTTACAACCTGCTACGCACACCAAAATATTCAACCTAAATTCAAATCTCTCTTTCACATCAAAATAACCAAGTATTACTCAAAATATCTCACCACCTATACTTACACCCGCCATAGTCAAAATGCCTCAACAACCGGCCCAGTCGTCCCACGAGCGTTCTCCTCCAACTGTCTCCTAGTCCTATGCATGCTCGGGGTACTCACTAGCTTCTGCGTCGTCACCTACATCACATAACTCAACTATTAGCCTAATGCTACGTAAGTAATGCATAAAACACACTAAAATCAAATATTTCGTAACACATGCAGTTTCTACCGTTTCGACTCTACTTTTGTTTTTGTCTCTTTCTTACATCTTCTTTATCTTCTTATTACTGGGTTCTTGTTTACGTGCTAGATCAAGGTGACACACCTCACGGTCTACCTTTCGGGACAAAGTCAACCTCAATCTAGTAAAGTGACACACCTCGCGGTCCACCTCTAGGGACAAGACCACTCAACCCCACCTTTATTATCTTCTTACGTATCTTCTCGTTTCATTCGTTTTCTCTCATCCTACTGTTTTACTTCGAAAAAATATGAAAATTTATTTTCGTTTCGTCTCATAAATTAAAACTATGATGCACAATCAATAAAGTATAACATGAAATGAACATGCAATGCATCCTACTGTACTGTGATGTAGGCATGAGGACAAAATTCCTACTACATTACTTACCTGGCGTCACTAGCACTCGTATACGAACTTTGTAATTCGCTTGCTAACTGGGAAACCTATAAATTACATAACTATCAGCATTATAGTCCATGAAATCCGCAAATTATAAGGAAACAACCTCTATCAACCCATCTAACTAAATTCCCAATATTCTACACAAATTCCAACCACTTTCGAAAAGGAACTTATTTCCTCTTCTCTGTTATATTTTATTTTATATAATAATAATTACTAATTACTAATTCGCTTTCAACCTTAACTCTTTTGATAAATCTCCTATACGGTCGGTGTTTGGATAAAATCTTAAAATTTCTCATTTACCATTATTCTTGAAATAATTTATTAGCTAACGTTACAAACTTTCCGCCCTCGATTCCGACTCGAATTTTGCCGTTGACCGATACAAAATTTTGAAAAATAGAATTAACTGAAATTTTTTAGGTGTTACATCTTGTCCTGGCCAATTACTCACAATTGGCAGTATCAACGACAATGATGAAATATATCCCGTTGTTGTTGCCAACATCAAAAAAGAGCGCATAGAGACATGAACGTGGTTCTTGCAAAATATGAAGCGAGATTTGGACACTAAATTGGGAGCTGGATGGACAATTATTTTCGATTGAGAAAATGTATAGTAAATTTCCAATTGTTATTTCAAAAAATGGGCGTTACGATAATTATATTGTTTGATGTTAACTTTGTTTTTCTTTTTGAATATTAGTGGAGTAATTGTACTGTATAAATAAGTTTATCTAGAATACTGGAATTTAAATGGGACCGTTTGTGACCCCTCAAGCCTTTCTTGAGAACTTACTTGGAAATATAATTCTTTCTAATAGATTGTCCAGTACAGTGTTTCCTGAGAATTATTTTGATTAGTACTCTCCATGTTATATTGTTTCATGCTAACTCTATTTTTCTTTCAAATATTAGGGTTTAGTGAAGGCAGTAGAAGATGAATTTAATGAAGCTGAACGCCGCTACTGCCTCGGTTATATATACACAAATTTTAAAACCTAATTTCAGGCAAAACGTACAAAGATGCGATGTGGAATGTGGCTAGGGCAACCACAAGGTGACATTTCAATATAGAAATGAAGAAATTACACCAGATTAGTTCAGAGGGCCACGAATGGCTTCAAGCGGAAGAGTCTAAATATTGGGCGAGTCATGCATTTTCTTCGAATCCCAAGTGCGACATGCGATTGAATAATTTTTATGAGTCGTTCAATGCAGTTGTATTGCCGGTTAGGGACAAATTGATCCTAACCATGTTTGATGACTCTCATTATCAAGAAATTTGAGAAGCTATTCCAAGCAACATGCTTCCTTTGTTATTCCAAGCAATATGTTTTCTTTGTCCCAAAATAAAGAAAAAGTTTGTCAATCTAAATGTTGCAACTCGAAATTGGAGCCACCAGCATGAGGAAGGTGCACAATTTGAGGTTAGCAACGGCTGCAAACAATACATGGTCGACATCAATACATGTATGTGCGAATGCACCAGATGGGCGCATACTTGAATCTCGTATATCCATTTCATTCCATTCCATGCATGCATTTCATAAGAGTGACACGAAAAAATTACGTGCATCTATACTATCACTGGTCAACTTATGTACAGATATACTAACAGTTTATTCAACCAGTGAACGGTCCCCAGATGTGGCCGCAAATAACAGGTCGACCGGAACTGATCCCACCTAAAAGATATCGCTAACTTGGTAGGCCGAAGAAGATAAGAGTGAGAAATGTCGACGAGCCGTCAAGTCCAACGAAATTGACTAGGTGGAACTCAAAGATATCATGTTGTATATGTCGACTGAAGGGGCACAATAGTCGTACTTGTACTCACCGGGGATTCACTTCAGTTGCTGCTTCTGAAGATATGTTTATGAGTTTCAACACATTTGATGGAATGCAGGTAGAGCTCAACACATTTTGCTCATATGTTTCCGTCATTTTTTTAATGTAGTTATCATTATCTATAGAAATCTGCAATACACGGGTGCGGCCGAGGCAACAATTAGTGACTGTTGTAATTTTGCTACTGGGTCATTTTTTTTAATTTTATTAGAATAAATTAAAAAGGAAAAATTTATATGTAAAAATAATAAATAAATATAATTTAAAATATCTTCGGGCAGTAATTTATTATGTAGGCTTAATCGGACTAGAAGGACTTTGCAAAGCTTAATGCTTGCAAGCTTAATGAAATCTGCCTTGCGATGTCATTCTGGTTCAATTAAGTCGACATAACAAATTACTACACGAAGATATTTCAAATTATACTTATTTATTTATTTTTTATATATAAATTTTTTCTTTTAATTTATTCTAATAATACATGTTTGTTAGTTACGAGTTATTCTATTCACAATTATTTACTTGTTTCAGTTTATTTGAAAAGTTAAATTATAACGTTCAGAATTTTAGTTAAACAATTTTTGGATTTTCGGAGCAGTAAACGACAAAGTTCTAGTCAGAAATAATAGCGAAAAATTTAGACGGTTAGCTGAAGGATTATTTTAAAGCTAATGGGTAAGAGAAATTTGTAGGATTTCGACTATACACAAACCAAATAATAGTTTAACTAAAAAATTTAAGGTTGATAGAGAAAAAATAATTATAATAATTATTCTTATTATAATTATTTTATAAAAAAAAAATAGAGAAAAGGGGAAGGAGGAAACATGGAAGCCCCTCCCTTGGTGATTTCCTCCCCATCCACACGAGAAAACCCTCCCTCGGCGATTTTCCCTTCCAGCGACGCGCAACCAACGTTCTTCTCCGTTCCTTGTTCAATATTCAGATTTACGGTAAGTTTTAGTTAGTTTTTGAATAGATAGTTAGTCTTTTAATGTTTCGAACGGTAAAAATAAAATTAGAGAGAGTATTAGATAGTTTTGGTAAAATCCTAGTAGGGAGATACAAATTTTGATATTATAGTCGATTTTTATTCGTGTATTGGTGTTTGAGATGCAAGTATGTTTAGATTATAAGTTTTATGGCAAAAATTGGCCGTTGTATAACCGAAAAACTCGAGTTACGGAAGGGGTTCGGTTCTGCCGCATTCGGCCAAGCTGTAGATGTGAATTGAGAAATGGATGACATGGTTAGAAACTAGACGTCTCATGAAATCCGTAACATTTTTGAATCGTTAAAATCGGACGAGTAGTGGTTTAGTTATGAATTTTCGAAGGTTCGTCGGAAATAGAGCCGGAATTCGGATTTAGTTAGATTAGGTGTTAAATTGTCAATTCTCTTTAGAATTTTATGATTTATAAGGAAAATGGAATTGATTTTATAGGTTCTCCAGTTTCCTGCTTTAGCGTATGAAATACGAGTAATTGCTAAGGACGCTAGATAAGTAGTGTACATAGGTGCTTTTGCTTTCGGGACTACATCACAGTTCGGTAGGTTGCATGAACGTTTATTTTATGTTATGTTTTAGTTGATTATGCATCATAGTTTTAAAGTACGAGAACGAAACGAAAATGAATTTCCATGAAAATGAATTTTCATGTTTTTACAAAATAAAATAGTAGCATGTGACATGATGAACGAAATAAAAAGATACGTAAGAAGATAATGAAGGTGAGGTTGAGTGCTCTTATTCTATGAGGTGGACCGCGAAGTGTATCACTTATTCTTCCACTTTACGTGGTGGCTTTGTCCCTTGAGCTGGACTGCGAGATGTTTCACTTTACTTAATTCCAACCAAGTTCAATCTCACAGATCTGTGTAGGCCAATAACATATTCGAATACTGATAAAAATAGAAGCTTGGATTACTTCTACTCCAGATCGAATAGACAGAGGCGATTGGACAATGGATCAACAAGGGGCAACTTCTTCTTCTCCGGTGAACAGCCTGACACTTTCTTAAAAATCGAAGCTTTCTAAAGAAAACTCTGGCAAAGAAAAAATCAGAGATAGTAGCTAGCATTCGGACAGGAGCAAACGATTGGTTTTATTCCTTGTGAACGCAACAACGTCGCGGTTCTGGTGCGCTCAACAACAGTGTTCGCGGTGAGTGATGAGCATGTTTCTTCTTTGCGGTCGGCGGCGATGCTTCAATCTGGTGCACTAGCTTCCTTTTCCTAGGAACTCATCAATGGGAGGAAGAAATCGATGTTGAGGAAGGTTTTTTATTTTCATGGGAATTAATTCATCTATTGCAATTCAAAGCCAAGTATGTAATATGTTTTGTAATATAGTATTGTAGCTAGTTTGAAAGATTCATCTACTACTATGTTGGAAGAATTCTTTTTAATTTTTTTCTCTTCATTCATTATTTTAGGAGAACTCATTCATGGACCATGGGAGATAGTAGTCAAGTCAGAGAAAGGTCTTCCTTGCCAATTAGAGGCTGCAGAAGGTCTTCTATGCCACTTTGAGGAACGAGAATGTTCTCTATGCCAATTTAAGGAAGGTGGCTAATCTAAAACTTTCATGAGTTTAATTTATGATAAGCACAATTGAAACACAAATAATCCATTTTATTACTATATTGTTAAATTGTAAGATAATATATTATCTCTTAATTTTTGTGGGAGTCATCAATTGGAAACAATGTTCATGGAATGTTAACAGACGAGTTACTGCTCTGATGATGATAATGGTGATGACAATGAATTTTACTAGTGTACTTTTGCGCACTAGAGTGAGTTATTACAAACTCACGTGGAACTAATAAATGTATTGGTAATGGATGATACGTACTTCTTAATTAAGTCTAGAAATATACAACTTCTGATCTTCTACTATTTTCTTTTGTGATGGAAGTTCCATCATTTGATATGATTAAGGGTTGTGATGGATAATTAGATATTATATTTGAGTGTTTTAATCATATTGTAATTTTATTATTAGTACCACAAAGATAATACAAATACCTTTGAATATAACCCTCTAAATGGTGAATGTTACTAACACTCACATCATACTTCAATGATAAAAGACAAAGTTACGTTTTATAACATACATAAATAGCAAGTACAAAATTAAGTTGAAGACTCAATCGAAAAAAGAATTAATAAGGCAAAGATCACTCTGTTTGGGCATCATAAGATCAAGGGTGGACATTTGGTCCTGATCCGTATGTCGAAGGGAAAAACTCGCAAACGTTCTATCCCTAGAGCTATTTGGGCGGCGAACACTTGCAGTGGAAGCTAATGGATTCCGACGAAAGCCGAGACCTGAGATAACAAACGCCTGAATCTGAAGACAAGATACCCACATCAGATGCCTAGAGGAATTTGTGGAAGCCTGGTTTTGAGGCGATATTTAATTTCAAATTGAAGAACTCCGAAAATATACGTGGATTCCCAAAGAGTTTTGTAGATGTCCGTCCGTACACCCGCTAACGAAATTCTAACAGTAAAGTTTTAATTGCTAATAGAACGTACGATAAGTTTTAATTGTTAGTGATTCCAATAATGAGATAAAATTTATTTATACATTTTTTTCTGAAACTGTTATTTTGTTAATTTAATTGACCGCTTCTTCTTTCTTCTATTACTTGGTGGCTGGTGATGTACACTGCATTTAGGAGGAAGTGCAGTTCAATCATTCAGTTGCTTTAGAGATGACAAATGAGTCTGCTGAACCAAGCGAAATCTGAAAAAAAATCTAATTTACCAAGTTTAAAGAACCAGACCAAAAAAAAAAAATCAACTTGTGCTAGCTCACGAGCTGACCAAACAAGCTTAAAGAGTCAAGACATACATAATAAACGCTTTCAATTTATATAAATATGATGTAGATTTTTAAAAAAATTTAACATTAAAAATAGAATAATGTATTTATCATTATAATGTTAATATATAATAGTTAATTATTTAGTTAACAAAATAATTTATTAATATATAAAATGACATATATTTGGAAAAAAAAAGATGATGTAATAAAAAGTATCACGCAAATATTATTACAAATATTTGACATTTGTATCATTACAAATTATACACATACTAACTACGTTAAAAATTGACAATTATTTAATTGGCAATCATTTACAATTAAAGTTACAAACGAATTGACCGAGCGAAGCCGAGCCTAAATATATATGTCTGGATCACCGAGTCCAACGAGACGAGCTTATTGAGCCTAACAAACGGAGTCTAGGAGTTAGTTCAAAAAAAAATTTTAAGCTGAACAGACTCGCGAAATAAGATTAAACGAATCAAATCTAGTTGAGCCGAACTCGCTACAGTATCGAGTCGGCTGTCGGCCTACTCATTTGTTATCTATAAAATGCCCCTCTAAAATCCAATTAAATATATCAGTTTAATATTTACTTTTTTTAAATTTATTTTTAATTTTATATTTTCAATTTACTATTTTAATGGATTTCGAAACCTTTATTGGATGATATTATTAGCTGGATGAGGGCTAGTTAAAAGTTTTATTACAAGAGGAAACCATTTTTAATATAAAATAATAATATTATGATAAATTAAAGAAAATAATTGTTTAGGGAGAAATGAAGCACTTACACATAATATATACTATTTGAGGTTCTAACTTGGCTTCATTTTCACGATAAGAACTTCAAATTCTTTTACTTTTTTAATTAAATAGCGTTTCATAAATTAATTAATGATAAATTAAGTCTCAATCATTAGAGCACGTTGAAACCAATGATTTGGGAAGAATGTGTGAATTTAATGCATAATGTATTCTAATCTACTAGCCTTGGTCCAACCTTTGGGCCTTGTACTTCAATTCATGTAGAAGCGTAACCATGACATCAACTTTTTTTACTTGAGTTGGGGAAGTTCTTTTGAAAATAAAAATTAATATTATCAAAATATATAATTTAAGGAGGATTTTGGATATACTTTATTGCATTTTGGTCGAGTTTAAACTATTTAGGTCAAATTTTATCTATGGTTCAATTCGATTCAAATGTTTTTTGCATTTAAAATTGTGATGAATTGTGATTTGCGATTTTTCTATGTTAAGAATAAATTACGGTTTAAATAAAGGTTAAATCAAACCGAACATGAGTTGAACTAGACTTTCGGTTCAAACAGCCTCTTTAGTGTCGGCTACTCCTATTTTCTACCAAAAAATATATATATTATATAATTTAAAAGATATTAATTTATTTTTAACACATAAAATCAAATAAATTTAAATTTGTAACTATTGGAAAGAATAAATTTATAAAAGTAAAAGATTAACCTCTGTAATTTACATAATTCGAGTTATTTTTTAAATTGTTAACGAAGATTTTAAAATATTTGAAGACGTTTATTATATTCTTTTATTATCTTCAAATATTATTCTGTTAAATAATAATGATGTAATTTTATAAAAGAGTAAAATAATATAATAAATATAATATTATTTTTATATTCAAAAAACAAAATAGAAGATATGGAGAGAGAAACAGAGGTTCTAGAGAGAGAGCATTTAATTTGAATGGAGCTAACGTAGTATTACTACGTTGGAGGTCTTGGACCAATCACCGAGTTTAAAGCTGCTTATCATCTCCTTCTCCCGTATGAATTCGTCCTCAAGTTTCTTTTCTCTCTCCCTTTCTGTTTAGGAAAGTTTGGAAAGAGTATAAATAACCCTACTCTCTCACTCACTCTCTCTCTCTCTCATTCCCTCTGCGCAATCACTCTCCCGAGTCCAAAAGATTTTCAGATTTTGGGTTTTTGATTTATTTGTGTGCCGCCTTCCATGGACTGGGTTCGTGGTCGCAAACTGGGTTCCGGTGCTTTTGCGACGGTCTATTTGGCAGGCAAGAGGGATGATTCCCATCTCTTTCCGCCTTTGATGGCCGTTAAATCTTCTGAATTCTCCTTCTCTCAATCGCTCAGGCACGAGAGAGAAGTTCTGCGGCGACTCGATTCTTGCCCGGAGATCATTCGCTGTTTCGGCGACGATATCACCGTCGAAAGGGACGAGAAGTTGTACAATCTCGTTTTGGAGTACGCTTCCGGAGGGAGTCTGGTGGATCAACTGGACAAGTACGGCGGACGTTTGCCAGAATCGTTAGTTCGGCGATACACCAGAGGAATATTGAAAGGGCTTGATTTCATTCACTCCAAAGGGTTCGTCCACTGTGACATAAAACTCGGGAACATTTTGGTGGTAGACAATGGCGATGTTAAGATTGCTGATTTTGGGCTGGCGAGGATGCCCGGGAAAGAAATATCAACGGAGGAAGGAAACTTTGAGTTGAGGGGGACGCCTCTGTCTATTGCGCCGGAATCCGTCACCGACAACGAGTACGAATCACCGTGCGACATTTGGGCTCTTGCCTGTGCCGTCGTCGAGATGTTCACCGGAAAATCAGCCTGGAATTTCAGCAAGAAGTTGAACATCTGTGCAGTAATCATGCGCATTGGCGTCGGAAAGGAGTTGCCCGTTATTCCGACAGATTTATCGGACGAGGGGAAAGATTTTCTAGAAAAATGTTTTATAAA
>CM039519.1:25389901-25408700 GCA_022433055.1 Begonia peltatifolia | reverse complement strand
AAAAAAAAAAAATAATAATACGAAGATTTATGTAGAAAATCCTAATGAATCACGAGTAGATATATCAAAATCAAAAATGTATTTTACAACTCAAGTATCAAATGAATATATATGAAGCTCATACAAAGAAACAAATTTTTGGTCAGCTCAATCATTTCGTTTTTATTTATTACCGTAATTTTATTTCATCATTTCTATAACATAATAAATTGTTCGGCTTAACCCAAAAAAATTCAAATAACAAAAATATAGTTTGTTATCTATTCCACTTTTTTGAAACCCAATTCAATTTAAGGATTGGTATTGAATCTTATGAAAACAAATTAAATTATTTTCTTCTTTTCTAAACTAAATTATTGTTTCTTTTTTTTTTGAAGAAATTAACAATTAAAGAACAAGGATTATGGAAAGATTGTTTTTATTCCAAATTGATGAAATAATTGCTATTTATAATAAAAAAAAATTGGGATTAACAGAAGATCATCACCACCGTCAATGATCTACAAAATACCAACGAATCGATCATTGCCGTTAGATGTATCAAAACTTCTTCAACGTTATGTTTGACCTATGTTTGAATCACCTGATGCTGATCCAACCCTCCGAGTTCGACCAATCAGATGGTGCGCTGGCCGTCGCCAGCCGTCGAAGCCTTTTTGACGGGGAAGCCGCGAACACGTTTAGTTTAGTCTCGAACTGTCTATCAAATTTTGTAGTATTTTCTAGTAACGAATGGGAACAGTCCAGAGTCAGAAGAGCTGTCAACTCGGAGGAAGGCCACTCCGGCACGTCGAAATGAGACATTGGCGACAGCGATGAAACAGTAGATTTCTTCCGTGGAACAGAATCATTCGCCACGAAAGGATGATTCAGAAGCATTTGATCACTCCATCTTTTTGTAGGATCCCTAACAAAGCACTTGTCCAGAAAATCTTTCCCCTCGTCAAATAAATCAGTAGGAGTAGTGGGCAACTCCTCTCGACGACAATTTGCATGATTACAACCCAGATGTTCAATTTTTTGTTGAAATTCCAGGCGGGTTTTTCGTTGAACATCTCGATGATGGCACATGCAAGAGCCCAAATGTCGCACGGTGGCTCGTACGCTTTGTTGGTGACGGATTCCGGCGAAATAGAAAGGGGCGTTCCCCTTAACTCAAACTGTCCTTTCTCCGATGATGTTTCTTCCCCAGCCTTCTTCGCCAACCCAAAATCCGCAAACTTAGCATCTCCATTGTCGACGATCAAAATATTCCCTAGCTTTATGTTGCAGTGCACAAACCCTTTAGAATGAACGAAATCATGGCCTTTAAGTACCATTCTAGTGTATCTCCGAACTAAAGATTCCAGCAAACGACCGTCATACTTGTCTAGTTGATTCACCAGACTGCCTCCGGAAGCATACTCCAGAATGAGATTGTATAACATCTCGCAAAAACAGCGAATGATCTCCGGGAAAGAATCCAGCTGACACAGAACTTATCTCTTGTGCTTGAGCGATTGGGAGCAGAAGCGTTGAGAAGATTTAACGGCCATCAAAGGAGAAAGAGAACAAAATCGTCTCTCGTCGCTGCCAAGGAGACAGTTGCAAAAGAACCGAAACCAAGTTGGTGACCACAACCCCATTCCATGGACGAGGGCACTTGAAGAAATCAAAAACCCTAAGTCTGAAAATCTTTTGGAATCAGGAGAGACAGAGTAACTTTGAGAGTTACATGAGGAATATTTATATTGCACTCTAAACACATTTAGAGAAGAATATAAAATCTTCAGAGAAGTATAAACACATTTAAGTTCAACCCTTATCTCAAATTTTAATGCATGTAGATTGGTTTGACTTTAAAAAAGAAAAACCAAGATATGAAAATTGCGATTGGAAAGAAAAATGTTGATTTTTTTTTTTTTTAAAATATATTCTTCGATAGAATGTTAACTTAGATGGTTATGTGTATAGATATATTAAATGCCTTGAGTTAGTAATAATATTAGATTTTATTTTGAGGCTATAGGTATAATTCAAAGTTGAGCAGCTACGGATAAATTTTATTTGAAGTGAATAATTTAGATAGTTCATTATTTAAGAAATTGAATGTCATAATAAAGGGATCATTTTGTAAGAGAAATTAAGTGATGTAAAGATTAATAAAAATCATGGTTTAGGGAAAAGTTTGACATTGAATCCGAGTTGAGGATATAGTTTCTTGTGAGTGGTGCAAGTGTTGATGATCTTACGATAAATAATAATAATAATATATATTCGAAATTTAATTTAATATCGTTTTTTGAAAAAATAAGAACATCAAACTTTCATTGGAAAAATATGGAGGTTATAGAACGATCATTGATAGAGGAATTATGAAACTGTAAACTAGGTATTTAAGTTACTTAGGATTGAAGGTTTAAATAAAGTTAGAAAAATTGATTGTTAGGTAGATATAAGTTCTCAAAATGCCTACAAACCGACTTATTTAGATATTTAGAATTGATAGAAATTGATACTAATACCTATATTAAATTAAAGAGATAAAATAAATATATATAGAACATAAGAGAATATTAGAGTTTGGTACATGATGAAATAAGGTTTATAACCTAATACAAGATTATAAACAATTTAGAGTTACGATTATTAATTGCAAATCTTCTAACGAAGGATTGGAATGTTTGAACCAAACTGCTATGGCGCTTCCGGGTTGGAATGTTTGATAGAAGACGAACACAAGTTGAAGGTAGAACACATTACAATAGCTAATCTGCTGATTTTAGAGAAGAAATTTAACAGAGAACCGCTCCGTCAGTCCATGATGTGAAGAGTTGGGAACTAAAATAGGATAACGGCTATATACTAATAAAATTAATTAAAGTTTTTGTGTAATTTTTAGTCTCTGCTAGGTGTATAGATTGATTAGAGATATTTCTGTCGATCCTCTTTAACGATGAGAGACCCAGATTATTTAATAAATAAGAAAATTTCAATTTTACTTCTGCACGTAATAAATAAAATATAAAAAAAATTGAAACTTTATTCTGCGTAATGTATAATGTTTTGTCCTATTATGAAGAACCACAAATGAAATGCAGAAGAAAAATTAAAAATTTCTTCTGCGTAATGTGTGATGTTTTGTACTTTTATGAATAAGTTTCTATATAAATACAGAGTTACTGAAAAAAAAAAAATCATCCGAACAGAAGTAAAATTTTTTATCTAAGAGAGAATAATAAAATCACTTTTAAGAACAATAATAGAAATAGTGATAATTATTTTGAATGGAGAGAAAAGAAAGAATGAGAAAAAAATAAGTGTGGTGCTTTGGTACACATTGAGAGTTTTAAGAATGGTATTTCTCTTAGTTAATATTTTCTATATTATTTGATATTTAGAAAATATTATAAACTATATTTTTTATATTGAGATCTTTCTGGACTCAGTCCCAGTAGTTTTTTCCCGATTTTGATACGTAAAATTATCGGTATTGATTTTCACTATTACTTCTCTTACTTCTTGGCCATTATAATCTAATAGTATGAGAAAATATTGCTGTTATTTTTTGTATTGCATTTGTTATCGTTTCTCGTATCACTTGCGGTGGTATTGTTGTCATCGTTCCTGCAGAATTTCGTTGTCAGAAAATTTTTTTAGATGTTATTATGACGATAAAGATTGAAATTAAAAAATTCAACTGAAATAATTTCTTTCTGTGGAAATTAAAAATAAAAGCACTGTTGCGGAGAGATGGTTGTGTTAAAGTCATCGACGATAGACTTACGAATGTTGAAGACGAAAAATAGAACAAAACTGATGAGAATGTAATGACTATTTTGCATCTTACTCTAACAGATGAAATTTTGTCAATTATTTTAAAAATTGTAACGACAAAACAGATATGAGATACGCTGACAAAATTGTATGAGAAGAAGTCGTAATACAATAAAATTTTCTTGAAAAGAAAAATATATACCCTTCAGATGTCAGAATCTATAATAATGACAAGTTACATCAATACTCTCAATACATTATTTTCTCAACTAATAGCAATGAAGCATAAAATCAACGGAAAATGAAAAAGCTGAACTTTTACTTCAAAGTTTTCCAGATTCATACGATCACCTCATCGTAAATTTTCTCAATAGTACTACAAAAACAACATTGATGTTCAATGATATTACAGCCGCAATTCTTGACGAAGAAAGTAGGCGAAAAAACAAGGAGGAGTACTCTGTGCAGACTTTATTAGTAACGAGAGCAGATCAATAGAATGTGAGGCCTCTGGAGCTAGCACGTCAAGAAGATCTAGATCGAGAAATAAAAAGAGCGTTAAGTGCTATCATTGTGGCAGGATGAGCCACATGAAAAAGGATGGTTGGAAGCTGAAAAAAGAACAAGGCACGGAAGGTGTTAAAGGAGAAATGAAGAGTACGACGACAACTATCTCTGAGGGTGAAGATGTTATTGTATGGGAAGATGCTGTAAACCTCACGATGAATGAATTATGTTGAGTGTGTGATTCTAGAGCATCTTACCATGTTACTTCAAAAATAGAGTATTTTTCATTTTACACCAGGGGTGATTTTGACATTGTTAAAATGAGAAACAATTATATTTCCAAAATAATTGAAAAATGGGACATTTGTATCCAGACCAACACAGGATGTGAGTTGATACTTAAAGATATCAGACATGTTCCACATATTAGACTAAATCTAATATCAATTAGTGCTATTGATGAAACTGGTTACAAGAGCAAATTTGTTGGCGAAAAATGAAAACTCAGCAAAAGCTTGCTAATTGTAGTGAGATGAATCAAAGAGTCTAGTTTATATGTGACTCAAGTGACCGTGAATGAAGCATCAGTAAATGCTACACAAGATGACTCGTCTATTGAGTTATGACACAAGCGGGTTGGTCACATGAGCGAGAAAAGACTTCAATTGCTTGGAAAGAAATAATGTATTCCAAATCTCAGACATGAATTTTTGCCAATCTATATTCACTATTTTGCTGGAAAACAATACAGAGTTTCCTTTCAGTAGAATTCTGTATTAAGGAAGCCAAACGTGTTGAAATTTGTTTACTCAAATGTCTGTGGTACCATGTCAACGAAAACGTTAGGAGGTGCTCAATATACGGTCCCATTTATTGATGATCACTCAAGGAAGGTTTTGACTTATGCATTCAAGAACAAAGATGAGGTGTTTAACGTTTCCAATAGTTTCATGCTTTCACAGAGCGGGAAATTGCAAAGAAGTTAAAATGCATTCGCACTAACAATAAGGACGAATATATGGGATCATTCAACGAATATTACAAGATGCACGGAATTAGACACGAAAGATCAGTTCCAAAGACTCCGCAACAAAATGGCGTTGCAGAAAGAATGAACAGAACTATCATGGAGAAGATAAGGTGCATGTTATCACATTCAAAACTTCCCAAAACATTATGAGGAGAAGCAATGAATACTGCAATAAATATCATCAACTTGTCTACATCAACACCTTTGAGTGGAGAAATTCCAAACAGAATATGGACAGGAAAAGACGTCTCTTATAAGCATTTAAATATGTTTGGATGCAAAGTATTCATCTATATTTCTAAATATGAGAGGTCCAAGATAGATAGCTAAGCTAAGGAATGCATATGCCTCGGATATAGAAGTGATGTATTCGGATATAGGTTTTGGAATCTAGTGGACAAGAAGATTGTTAGGAACCTAGATGTTATCTTTTTTGAATATCAGACCATTGAAGATAAGAAGAAAGATGTGGATGTTGAGATCACTGATAATCATCTAATGAGAGTTGGTCTGGAGAAATCAACCTTTGATGGGGGAGATGCTGGAGAATCTAGTGATCAAACAGCTGATGATGTTGACCAAAGAGAAATAGAGATTTCTCCTAAATCAATTGGAGAACCAGAGTTAAGGAGATCAACAACAGATCGTCGACCATCGAGAATATACTCTGTAAACAAGTATGTGATAATCACTGATGGCGATGAACCTGAGTACTATGAGGAAACTATGGAGAATCAACAAAAGAAGAACTGGTTAAATGTGATGTAAGATGAGATGATATCATTGCTTGAAAATCATACTTATGAGTTGGTTCAGCTTCCAAAGGGGCGAAAGACATTCAAGAACAAATGAGTATACAATTGGTTGTGAAAGGCTTTGTTCATAAGAAAGACATTGACTTTGAAGAAATTTTTTCACATGTTGTGAAAATGTCATCCATTCGAGTGGTACTTGGATTAGGCTCAAATCTTAATTTGGAGATCGAGCAACTCGATCTAAAGACAACATTCTTGCATGGTAAATTAAAAGAAGAGAGCTACATAGAACAACCAGACAGAATCGTTGACAAAGGAAAGGAACACCTGGTATATAGATTGAAGACGAGTCTGTATGAATTAAAGCAAGCCCCACGACAATGGCATAGGAAGTTTGACTCTTTTATGATAAATCAAGGATACATGAAAACTTCCTCTGACCATTATGTGTTCGTGAAAAGGTTCGTGGATGGTACAATTCATAATCCTTCTACTTTACATTGATGACATACTGATTATGGGTATAGACAGAGAAAAGATCGTTAAGTTAAAAAATGAGCTTAACAAGTTTTTTGCCATGAAAGACTTAGGATTGGCAAAACAGATACTTGGGGTGAATATCACTCGCGATAGAAAGAACGGAAAGTTATGGCTATTGCAGGAAAAATATATCCAGAAAGTTCTCAGACAATTCTCTATGGATAATGTAATACCCCGAGAAAAATCCTGCGTTCCCGGTGCGCTACAGTGCAACTACACACTACACGTACACTAACACTTAAAATAACTCATTCAATTTATTACTCCTTTCATTTTCAAAAGAACATTTGTGAGTATGAAAAGTTTTCGACTCGATTCGAAAATAACTCGCGTCTCGAAGAGGGAACATGAAGTCCTTAATATAAAAATATGCAGCAAAAAAGAAAAACCATTTAAAACAGTTTAAGATAAAACGGTAAGACTTGGAATCTTAGGAAAGAATCCAACGCCCCCCTCGAACTACACAATCCGGTACCGCGCACTCACGTCCCCACTTCGACACCCCGCGCGCACTCTCGCAGTGCCGCACATAACAACTACACGTCACTATGTCTCGCACGCGCTCACAGGGCCGCGTGCCCCACGCACCCTGCCACTGTACAGCACGTCCGCGCGCACGCTTTCACTCGGCGCCGCACGACCCGTGAGCACCCGCAGGGCCGTGTGCCCCGCGCACCTGTGATCCCGCCGCACTCCCATCGTCATCTACCCTTCTTTAGGATTCACTACTCACATCTCAACCCATTCCATATTCCTTCGACTCCTTACCTCTCTCCCGAAATTTCGGCAGAATAACGGCTAAGAACTGACTATCCCAACATTTAAAAACCCTGCACACAGCTCACCAAACTAACAGTGTCTATCTATCTATCATCCAGAGAAATCACCATAATCAAATCAGAGTATGAAGACAACGAAAATCCATCAAATACAAATGAAGAAAGTCCCCAGTATAGAATAATATCATACTCTAACATGAAAAATATCTGCGTACGTCACCAAAATCACACGCACTCCATATACCTATACACTGACACATATACATCTCATCGATTGTACATAATCATCACAAAAGAAGAAAACCTCCAAAACCAACCATGCCACAACCTACCAACTCCACGGGTCGGGTCGTCCTAACAAAAATCCGTCATCCGGTGCTGCGGTCGCACGCCGCCAACCATCCTACGCTTCTGGATTAGGCACTCGAGACTCACCAGCAGTATCGTCAGCACCTACAAAAAAATGTTAAAAATTCACGCATAAATTTTGGGCGATTGGTTGATCGGTAGAAATTTAAGATTCCACTGTAAAAGAAAAATTCAAATTAGTTTTGATGAATTTAAGTTAACTTGTTGGATAGTAAGGATACCGTGCAACTTTTGGTCGAATTAGTGTTTAACAACTTATTTGATATATATAATATATATTTTATATTTATTATATAAAATACAAATTTTTAACCTAAGGTATAAAAATAAATTATTTAATAAATATAATACAATATATTTAATAATATAATATTTATTAAAAATTTCTCTTTCTAGCCGCTTCTCCTTTCATTTTCTCTCTCTCCCTCACCATCACTATAGTTCTCTCTATCTTTGGAGGCTCGTTGAAGGTGCATCAAGCAAAGTTGTTCAACACCTCCACTATAAATCAATACATCTTGTTCCAAGTTTTGATTAGTATATTATCCATTGACTTTTTCCTAGAACATTATTCTAAAATTTCATTGTAAAAATTTTTTCTGAAACTTTAAACGCTCACTTTCGACGATTTCTAACTCCGATCTTAACGTTTGTCTTACGATTGAAAAGCTCTCCACAAGTAAGATTGTTTAGACTAAAAATTCACTCTAAACGATGGACAGAAGTGGTCATCATAATTTCATCAAAAAATTACAACCTGTCACTTAAATCTCCTATCTCAGTCATTATAAGTATTTTTTTTAGAAACTAACAGCACTACGGATTTAGTAGCTCGAAACCTTAACACGCGACTGGTTTTGTTTTGATCTGCCTCCATTATCATTGTCAGTAAAATTGTCGTCACCAAAGCCCAAGGTGATGGCACTGGAATGACATGGCTTTGACTCTGTTGCATGGACATTGACCACTGGCGTGGTTAGTGAGTTTATTTTGAAGGTAGTTGTTGACCGAAGGATTTTTTTTTTTATTTTTTTTTCTTCAATCTAGAGTGATTTATTTATTTTCTCAGTGAAATTCACTTCTTTTACTTTCATGGCTCGGATTGGACTGTAATCCTATATTTGAGTATTACATATTTTATTTCCATATACAATATAGGATACTGTTTGGATTATATTAATTGTTCTATCTTATTATTTTGTGATTGCTACGTGACGTGACCATCACATGTGGATTAGGGTTTTATCTATATGTAAGTCTTGCGTTGTAAGTTGAGCCTCTACTGTAAATCAAGTCTTTTGTTGGGCGATCAGATCGTTCGACCCAGTACTTTAGTCTAACTTCATCTCTAAATCATGACAAAAATAAATTTGGTATCCGCGCATGGTTTTACTGTTTCTTTTAATGATTACTTAAGAATTTGATAACGTAGTCTTTTGGACTTTCGTTCGCTGTGAATAGACTTATTTTAACACTTACTATAAAGTTTTTTCTTTCAATAAAAAAAAGGTATTATTGGGAAGACATCTCGTAGTTGTTGAAAGGAGAACGACATTTTTTTTTTCAATCCACACAGTAATAGTTTAAAACGCTTACTCTAGACGCTGTGTTGAGATAATTTTAAAAATTGATTGGCAAAATTCTTTTAAGAGATGAGTCTGTGGACTCGCTTTTGTTCGTAATGGGGCTGTTTCGCTTGTAGGTTAAGAATTCTTTTTAAGAGGTGACTCCCAATTCAATTTCTTAATTAAGTCATAAAGTTTGTTGTGTCATGTTGTAACTCGGTATTCATAGGATAAGGTTGTTTGTTGTAGAGGTAAATTCATACAACAAAATAGTGCCTGCTCCATGGAGTGGAAGCTATTTGAGAAGGTTAATTAAAAAAAAAACAAATCATTGCCGTAGAGAGAATTACCCTTATTTAAGCTTTGTGTGAATCAACTCGGGAAGATATGGTGATAATGTGTAACACCCCGAGAACCCACACGTTCCCGGTGTGCTACAGTACGTCTACACACTACACGCACACTAACACTTGACATAACTCACTCAATTTAAAACTCCTTTCATTTTCAAAAGAACATTTGTGAGTATGAAAAATTTTCGAGTTGATTCGAAAACAACTCGCGTCTCGAAGAGGGAACACAAAGTTCTCAATATAAAAACTAAGCAGCGGAAAAGAAAACCATTTAAAACAGTTTAAGATAAAACGGTAAGACTTAAAATCCCAGGAAAGAATCCAACGCACCCCACGCGCACTCTCACAGTGCTGAACGTGCCAACTACACGTCACTATGTCTCGCGCACGCTCACAGCGCCGCGTGCTCCACACACCCTGTCACTGTACAGCACGTCCGCGCGCACGCCTTCACTCGGCACCGCACTCCCACGCTCATCTACCCTTCTCTAGGATTCACTACTCACATCTCAACCCATTCCATATTACCTCAACTCCCTACCTTTCTCCCGAAATTTCGGCAGAGTAACGGCTAAAAACTGACTATCCCAAAATTTAAAAAAAACCTGCACACAGTTCACCAAACTAACAGTGTCTATCTATCCATCATTCAGAGAAATCACCATAATCAAATCAGAGTATGAAGACGACGAAAATCCATCAAATACAAATGAAAAAAGTCCCTAGTATAGAGTAATATCATACTCTAACATGAAAAATATCTGCGTACGTCACCAAAATCACACGCACTCCATATACCTATACGCTGACGCATATACAACAACACATCTCATCCACTATACGTAATCACCACAAAAGAAGGAAAAACCTGCAAACCAACCAGGCCCCCACCTACCATCTCCACGGGTCGGGTCGCCTTAACAAAAGTCCGCCATCCGGTGCCGCGGTCGCACGCCGCCAACCATCCTACGCCTCTGGACTAGGCACTCGAGGCTCACTAGCAGTATCGTCAGCACCTACACCATAGAACACACAACGTAAGCCTAACGCTCAGTAAGTAATGCGATATGAAAGTAAAAGCCGACGATGCAATTCTATCACATGCAGTCTCTACACTCACACTCATGTTGTCACATCTGTGACGCGTAGTGCAGCCGTACCAGGGTAAGGAGTCAACATTCACCAATTAGCTAAAAATAACCTTCTCTAGCTACACTCATGAAATTCCAACTAAAACGGTCCATTAGTTTGGTTTGGGCGAAAACCAGCCCAACGTTCGGATGCGCATAACTTTTGCGTCCGTCAACGAAATCAAACGATTCAAGTGGCTAAACGCCCCCTTAGGAACCTAGTTTAACATACTAAGACGGATTTTAAAACGGTAAGCCGCAGACAGGCAAAGAACACCAAAAACCGAATTTGCCACCTTTATTAAAATTTCACATTTTCACTTCTCTTCAACCAAAACTTACTCCCAACTAGTTATATGCATCAAAATGGCTATGCTACTCTCACACGTCGAATTTCCACGAAAAATGGTCACTAATTTGACTTAAACCAAAATTCGGCATAAACTTCCGACGCGCATAACTTTTGCGTCGGATATCGGAATCGAACGATTTCAGCAGCCATACGTCCCTCTAACAGCCTAATTTATCCCTCAAAAACCGAATTTAAAACGATTAGCCAAAACTAGGCCAAAATAGTCAAAAACCGAATATGTTTTTACATAAAATAAACAAATTTTCGTCGTCCACTCGATTTCTACAAGTCTCTTTATTAAACATCCACATTCCAATCAACTAAGCATAAACAGAGCAAAACCTGTGATTTCAGACTCGACCCGAACACCACAGTCAACAAAACTTTTGGAATTTTCCTCTCAACCCGAGCACTCGGCCAAGCCAACCATTTAACACGGTTGGGGCCCCTTTCCAGACTCCCTGGTTACACGCTCGGACCTCGGGAGTCTGGCTCAGAGCATGCCGACTATAATCGGTCGCAAAACCGAAGATAAACAGGGGAAGGTTACTTGTTTCTCTGTCAAATTTTCGGCCCAGAAAATTGAGTCGCCAGCTGACCACAGTTCGCCGGAGTACCCTGCGCGCTGGCTTCCCACTCACGACAGCTGATCGTCGACGCCAACTCCCGGTTCCCGCTCTCCCTCTCTGTCGTTTGCCCTCGCTCCTCTTCTCGTCGTTAAACAGCCGAATGACTTCAAAATTGAAGCCATTCGGTTGTTGTTTGTTGTTTTTTTTTTAAATTTAAATAAATTACAAATTACAAAACTGCCCTCACGTGTTTTAATCTTCCGTAATTTCGTTAATTTCTCGACTTCAAATTCTGAAAACCATCTCAAAAGTAGGCTTCGGGTCTTATAATTTAAATTTTTCGTTGAAATATTTCTCAAAATTCCTACCGCGATTAAACTAAAAATTTCGAAAATTAAAAATTAAAAATCAAAATTTTCAGGTTATTACATAATGGTAGAGTTGTGATGGCCTCATAATTTATGATTTTATCGTTATTAGTTCTTGGGTTAGATCTAGTTGATTTGTTAGTAGTGTTTCAGATGGGTTGATAGTAAATTGACCGTTCTTAGAAATCTTTCTTGAATTCTTTGTCGATCATAAGAGTTCTTTGTTCTGGTGAATTTGAAGATCACAATTAGATTATTTTCTATCACTTGGTTTGAATCCTGTTTAGTCATAATTAATTACACATTTTTGTTTTCATTGCTTTTGTTTTTATGTTTGGTTTGCCAATGAGAGTATTGGAGCGGCAATTAACACTCAATAATCCCATAGAGCTCATAGGGCAATCTACTTCGTGTTTGAGCTGATCGTCTTGGTTAGTTATCTTAAGTTCTCCAAGAACGGTTGCTAGAGTTGTCCAAAGTAAAGGTTTTGCAACTCGTTGTGTCTTGTTCGAGTTTTTAGTAAATCCTTTTAGGTTTGAATTTGTGGTGTAGTGGCAGTTGTATCAGATTACGTTAGGAATTCATAGATTCTAAATCTTGTTGGGTTTTGATGTCCTTTTAAGGAATGTTTTCCTTGGTAGCTTTGTCGTTGACCCAGCTTACTGGAAGTGTGTCAAGTTTGAGTAGAATAATCTTTGTCAGAGTACATTTTGAAAGTTAAAGTACTAGTTGGTCAATGCACCGGTTCTAACTGTACCTGATAGTACCCTTGAGTGATTTCTCTAATGCATCAGGAGCTAGTATTTGGTTGTATACCGATGTTGCTAGGTAGCTTATTACTTAGTGCTATCAAAATTTATGTTTTTTGAGCCTAGTTTATCAACTCATGTCTTGAATTTATTGTAAAATTTTGTTTTGTAACATTGGAAGAGTTTGTAGTTTGGCGTAAGCTTTCAATTTGAATGTCTTTTCACTTAGGTAAATTTAATGTTAAAACAGTACAAATAGTATTAGAAAGTTGTCATTTAAATTTAAAGTGTCACTCGAGCACCAAAAGATGTCATATTAGACGATTTCAACTGAACTCTAACAAGAATATTTTATCTGTCTAGCTCTTAATCAGTGATATGTAATAGGAGTTTAGTAAATTGTATCTCTTGTATTAAGACGACTCCAACTCCATTCAATGTTTTATGGGTCGTTGTTAATTAGGTAGCTGATTAAATTTATTTTATTCTAATTCAAATGCTTGTTCATAGTTTAAATCATTTGTTTTAACAGTATACCTTCCATATTCCTGTTCAACTTTAATTGTTCACTGTATGATTGTGATAAGTGAGATCTCGTAGTATGTTGCTAAGATGAGATTTGATATTTTCGTGGGTTATCCAATGAATAGTGTTAATTGGTCATAAGGGCATGGCTGAGTGTTTTGACTGTTCTTAAGAGTTGAATTTTCTCAACATTTTGGGTTCAATCATATTGTTTGCTTAGTGCCCATGCTGACGTTGCATGTTATCTTCTAGATTGACGTTCCCACCCAAGATGATTTTTCTACGAAGATAGTCTTGAATCAATTTTAGACTTAATAGGTAGAGAATTCTTTGCCATATGTGTTGGGAAAAATAAGGATGAAATCCGGCGGGAACGATGCCAGTAATATCACCGCAAGTGTTACGAAAAACGATAGCAGATGCGATCCGAAAAATACCATAAATATTTTTCCACATTATAAGATTATAACAGCCAAGAAGTAAGAGAAATAATAGTCAAAATCAACACTGAAAATTTTACGTGGAAACCCAAATCGGGAAAAAACCACGAGCACCGAGTCAAGAAAGATCTCACTATGAAAAATAGGATTTACAATATTTTTCTAGAAACTGAATATTCTAAAAAATATTCACTAAGAGAAATCATTACTCTTAGAACTTTCAATGTGCACAAAAGCACATCACTTATTTTTTTCTCACACTCTTTCTTTTCTCTCTCTAAAAAAAATTCTCATTAATTTTCTCTCTTCTTCTTCACTTCACTGAAGAAGGTTTTCTTCAGATGCATTTGAAGCAATGAATCATTACCTATTTATAGGTAAAATTTGTCATAAAATGACAAACTCAAAAGGAGCAATTATACTCTTTTTTTCAACAAATGTAGGCACCACTTGTAGGCGCCGTTGAAGAGAAGAAAATTTTTCTTCTCTTCTTTTTCTTTTCATTTAATGATGGGTCTATCATCATAATGAAGGAATCCACAACACGTAGATTTCCTTAGTTGGTGTGTTGTAAAAGAAATATTAGAAAGAATCTACTTAAGAAAAAGTGTTAGATATGTATCAAATATAACCTTAATTATTCATTGGTTTGTTTGAAGTTATTTTAAATTTCGATGAAATTTTTCAAGAAAAAAAAATGTAAACCCACTAATTTTAAATTAATAAAATTTATAAGTAAAATTTTTGTATTTTTTTTCGAATTCAATTTCACTTGCACTAACATGAATTTTTGTAACGTTGTTTGTACTTTGTAAATTTTGGTCGATCGGTAGAGTCTGTAGTAGTAATTTAAGATTTCAGTGTAAGAAAAACTTTAAATTAGTATTGATGAATTTAAGTTAACTCGTGAAATCGTTAGGGTATATCAAGAAATTTTCTATCGAATTGGGTTCAACAATTTATTAATATACATAACATATTTTATTTATTATGTATTTTAGACAGTATAATATAAGTTAAAAACTTTAATAATTAAAACACTTTCTCTATAGTCCCTCCTCTCATTTGCTCTCTCGTACCATCACTTTCATTCTATCTCTCCGTTAGTCCTGTTCTCCTTCTCTTTCTCATTTCTTGGCAGCCACTTTTTGAGGATGGCCAGAATTGCATTTGATGCAGTTGTTCAACTACTTCAACATAAATCGATAGATTACGTTCCAAGCTTTAATTCGACATACTATTCGTCAATTTTTTGTTAACGTGTTTGGATAACGATCTCTAAAATTTTTGAAGGAAAAGTTTTGGTCGAAAATTTAAATGTTTGTCGGCAATGATTTTAAACTCTAATGTAGACATTCCAATCTACTACTAGTAACTCTTGAAAATTATAATTTTTTAGACTCACAAATTGCTCAAAACGATGGCCATAAGTTGTTGCAGGAGGCTCGCCAAAAAATTGCAACCCGACAGTTAAATCTTAGGCTTTGTCGTTCTATGTGTCGTGTTAAAAATTCATCCAACTGTTTATTTCAAGAGCTCGAAAGTTTTAATGTGATGATCTGGAGCTTATGTTAGCATGATGTGGCATTGACAATGATGAATAGTTGTTGATCTTTGACGTCAAACTTTAATCGCCTTCTTTTCCGAACTCATTTTATCTTTCTAAACTTGCCGACATGTCGGTTTGTTGAAATTCCATGTCAACCATTTAACATGTTTATTGAGGTGATGTTTAAAACATTATTTTTTGGGAAGTTCAGTTGGAGAACTTTTAGATTGGGTTTATAGATGATGGACATGTGATAAATTTTAAATTCCTATTAATTAGGAAATTTCGAAAATCAAGAATATATAATCGTAACTTTTGATTTTTATTGTTGATGCACGTATGGACTAGTTATGTGCATTGACAATTTTTATTTCTTTGTGATTTTGGTTCCTAATCCTCAAGTTAGGACTCATCTAGTATTCCTAGTATTTGGATTGAGATTTTGATGTTGGATTTTTTTTAAGTTGCGACGATTTTATAAATTATAATGGTTGGTTTTGATAGGGCATAGACTTGTTAGTAAGAATGTTGTCATATGAGGCAGGAGTTTATTTTTATGTATTCTATCATTGTTTTTTACAACCTTTATTTTGACACATATTTTCATATAAAATGACATGTCCATTTTATGATTCGTCGATTTTGTTATATTATTTATTATTTTTCACTAGATGTGTTTATTTTGAGCATGCACATTACATTAGTGATCATTATGATTGTGTGAACTAATTTTAATCGAACCGTGAAGGGTTCTTGTTTTCTTTACACATATTTGACCCTTGGAAGATGTACTTTTTTGTTTAACTAAAGTAATGAGATATTGATTATGATGTGTCTCTGGATATAAAATCATAAACCTGATTAAGTTTGTTATTTTACTGGTATTAGGAATCGATGAGTATCGTCGTTATTAACGTATATGCTTGTAACATAGTATGTCTAGAGTCTGTGAGTATTTTCAATTTAACTAGGATTTTTTGTTATATAAAATGAGGCCTATTATGGTGGAATGTTTTAATGTCTCACCATATGATTGTAATATGCGAAATCTCATCAGTATTGCTAAGTTGGGATTTTTTATTTTCCTTGATTGTCCAAAGATCAGTGTTAATTGATCGTAAGTTATGTTGGAGTGTTTTGATAGTTGTAAGTGTTGAAATATTGAGCAATGTGACTTTAGAGATTTGATTTGTCTTCCCATTTTGGGTGGATCATAATCTTTTCTTTATACCCATATCAATGTCGCTCATTTCGAATGTTATCTTCTGGATTGACGTTTCTGATAAATCTTAAAATAGAGTTATTTTATATTATTTTTATTTAATAAAATTTTTTTAATTTGAGTGAATATAAAAGAAATTTGGTCAAAATTATAAAAATTACTATACGTTGTAGTGCTATTCAGAAATCTTAAAAATTTAAGGATTTGTATGTATATTTTCAGAAAAATCATATTGTTAGTACTAATTTGAATTTTTCTTATTATCATGTTTGACCACAGATTTACTAGTGAAAAATTAGAAATGAAAAATTGAATTTTTATTTGAATAATCAAAAGAGGATAAGTAATTGTAAAATGAAATCTCTAAAATCAAGGAGAGAAATGGAAGTTGCTGGAAAAATTCCTAGAATCAAGGAATGAAGAGAAAGTGAGATAGAAAAAAGGTAGAAAAAACCAAAAAGAAGGAAGAGGAGTGTGGCTGGCAACGAAAAAGATACCAGAGGGCGAAGAAGAGAAAGAGCTACGGAGACTTGACATCAACGATTCTACTTTTTCTTTTTCTTTTTCATTTGCTAATTATTTTTATTTTGGATGTTATTGTCATGATTTTATGCTAGACTTTTAATCTTGGTTATAAGAGAAAGTACTCGTTACGTGCTTTGTCGAGATCTATGAAAGTTTGTTTAACTTTCTATTGAATAATCTATCATGATATTTGTTACTTAATTAGAATTATGTCGACGAGCAAATTTGATGTCACATATTTCTATTGTATCGACAGGTAATAGAAATTTTGATATGCATAATTGATTAAGTAAATTAAATTGTGACATTAATTTATTTGACATTGAGAATAGGATTTTAAAAAAATTTGAATTAAGTTTTATTTTTCCAAAAGTCGAAAGAAATTTTAAAACGAATTTAACAAAGCAATTCAATCGAACCCTATAAACTTATTTCTTACTATTCGGTGAAAATTGTTATAGCATTCTGTAGTATCAGTAATAAATTGTATGTAACGAGCAAATCAATATTAACCAAGAGTTGCATTATCTTAATCTTTTCAATTTCCTTCAATTTATATTTTTTTATTAGTTCTAAAAAAATTTATTTTTATATTATCCCCATCTTTATTTTATATAATTTTTATAGCAATTAAGTTTAGTTAATATTATTCTTGTGAAATCAACTTTTACTTATTATTTATTATTTTGTTAACGTGTACTTGCGTTAAGTGTAGAAAATCACTGCCAGTTTCCACCCAAGAGAATTTTTCTACGAAGATAGTTTGAATTGATTTTGTACTTGTATTGCATTATTTTTGTCACGGGTAGATTTCCTTGGTCATTGGGTGTAAAAGTGTAACGACCTCTTTTCCCAGTAAGATATTGTTCGCTTTGGGAATTGAACTGTATTCCAATATTCTCCCCTCACAGATTTGTTAGGCGAGAACTTTCCAGTCGGTCACCCAATCTGGTACTGCTCTCGCTGGAACACTCTTAACTTCGAAGTTCTTATGAGATCCGTTGTCAATTGTGCTCCAAAACGCGTCTTACTATTTTGGGAGGATTTCCTTACTTATGTTTTATTTCCATATACCTCCCCCAAACGATGTGGGACTGTGACGACCCCCTCTCTACGAACCGGGATTCGCCTACACTCGAGGCGTTACATCACGCCATCCCTCGAGGTTTGTCCCGCAGTCGTCCTCATACGTACACATCCGGGTCATCACAATCACCCTTCCTCGGGGCTCAACGTCCTCACTGGCCACATTTCTGGTTGGGTACAGACTCTGATACCATTTGTAACGACCCTTTTTTCCAGTAATATATTGTCCGCTTTGGGGATTGAGGCGTATCCCAATATTCTCCCCTCACGGATTTGTTAGGCGAAAACTTTCCCAGTCAGTCACCCAACCCGGTATTGCTCTCGCTGGAGCATTCTTAACTTCGGAGTTCTTATGGGATCCGTTGTCAATTGTGCTCTAAAACGTGTCTTACTATCGTGGAAGGATTTCCTTACATATGTTTCATTTCCATATAGCTCCCCCAAATGATGTGGGACTGTGACGACCCCCTCTCTACTACTCCGGATTTTTCTATACTCGAGGCATTACGTTACGCCGTCCCTCGAGGTTTGTCCTGCAGTTGTCCTCATACGTACAAATTCGGGTCATCACAAAAAGTGTCAATATGACAAAAATATGTGAAGGAATTTGAGTAAGATAAGTATAAAACA
>CM039519.1:25377438-25389401 GCA_022433055.1 Begonia peltatifolia | reverse complement strand
TTTAAATTTTGTGAATGAAATTTGTTAGAGGGGGAATATTGTAAAATCCTCTATTTTAAAATTAATTAAATTTATGAGTAGATTTTTCACATTTTTTTCGACGTCAATTTGACTCACATTGACTCAAATTTTGGCAACTGTTGTTTGGACACGTGTAATTTTTTGTCAATTGGTGGAATCCGTAGAAATTTAAGATTTCAGTGTAATTCATGAGCAATCTTCAACTTTGTCAGGAAATTGAAGAATACGTCTGTAGAGAGTAGAGATAGAAAGAAACGAATTTGAAAATAGTGAGAAGGTATTGTAGATACCTTAGTTCTTGCTCCGCCTTCCACGACCACACTTCCCACACATACATCATTGCCATTGAAGAAAACTTGGAGGTCGAGCTTGAAGATAAAAAGGTGCGATTGCAACGTTGGGACAAACAGAGGAAGCGAAGTTGTTTATTTATAAGAAAATTAATTTTATTTTCACCTCTCTACTATTAGTAGTTTATAAAGTGGCCCTATTTAATTATTAATTATAAAAAGTATCTTCTTCCTATCAAGTTTTTTCTTATTTCATTTATTAAATGTAATTAACTTATTATTTTTTAATCTATCAATAAGATTAAATGAAAATACACTTGTAGCGTTACTATAACCTTAAGTATAATTCTCAAACATATGTATTTATCACGTATAGAATTGAATATTAAGAATTTATTTGGTTGATTATGTTCTCTAATTTATTTAATGTAAAAATTTATTTTTCTTCTAATTCATATCATAAAAAATTAGAATTTAAAAAAAATAGAGGAATAATCAAATCATCCAATAAAATATAAGCATATTTTTTCTCATTACACATCAAGACAACCTACTTCCAATTTATTTAAATCTTTTCAAAAAACTTAATTTATTATAGTAAATCAAAGTAATAATAATTTATTAAAAAATTTATTAATATGATAAAGTACAGATAACTCAAAAGAAATTTGGTTGTGAAAAAGAAATTATATTATAAAACGGAAAAATAAATAAATGTTGCAATAGCAGGTTCTACCTCCAATTCTTTGCAAATCTCAGCATCTAACCAAAGCTCTTAACCCCATTCAAGTCACAACCTTGGCTGTCAACACTCGTGTCTTCTACATAACCTTCATTTCCCTCCAACAAGACCTTCGAAAATTGCAAGCTAAGCTATGCACTCACGAAAGTTGAACTTCCCACTTGGACTTGAATCACGGTCTGTTAATTCACTCTCTCTTCGCAAAATCACAATTGCATACTCTAAATTGAAAATCACAGTGTCTCAATTCACTCAAATTCCAACTTCAATTCATAGTCTTTGTAATAACTCTTGTAAAAAAAAATTATACATAGTATATTTTATGAATATTATTGTTAAAAATTAATGATTAATTAAATAAAAAATTATAATTTATTACATCATTTTACAATGATGCACACAAAATTGAATTCGAATAAACTATATGTTTTTGATATTTTAAAAAAAATATTTATTTAAAATTTATATTTATTTTAAATTATCATGAAAGAGTTGACAAGACAAATTGACTTTAAAAATAAAAGAAAGTACTACCATCAAGACAAATGAATATAATTAAACTGGAGAGAGAGAAAAATGAATATTCATAAAATAATAATAATAATGTTGGCAGAAGAGAACAAACCTTCTTTTTTTGTAAATTAAAGTGAGAGAAGGAAGATTTGAAAGATTAAAATGTAGGTAGCAGAAAAGACAAGCCTGCGAGAAGCCAAGAATAGGGTCTGAAAAGGCTAAGAAAGAGAAGCCTTTGACGCACCTATTTTGGGACCAAAAATCAGAAAAAGAAGAGCCAAGAGGAAGAAGACCATTATTTAGAAAATTTTAAAGTCCTTATAAGAATCGTTGTCAATTGTGTTCTAAAATGTATCTTACTATCTTGAGAGGAATTTCTTACATATGTTTCATTTCTATATACCTTTCCCAAGCGATGTGGGATTATGACGACCCCCTTTCTACGACCCGGAATTTGCCTAAACTCGAGGCGTTACGTCACACCGTCTCTCGAGCTTTGCCCTGCAGTCATCCTTATACGTACACATCTTGGTCATCACAATCACCCTCCCTCGAGACCCAACGTTCTCGTTAGCCACATTTCCAGTTGGGTACAAATTTTGATACTATTTGTAACGACCTTTTTTTTCCAGTAAGATATTGTCCGCTTTAGGGATCGGGCGACAACCCAATATACTCTCCTCACGGATTTGTTTGGCGAGGACTTACCAGTCGGTCACCCAACGTGGTACTGCTCTCGCCGGAGCACTTTTAACTTCGAAGTTCTTATAGGATTCGTTGTCAATTGTGCTCCAAAACGCGTCTTACTATCTTGGGAGGATTTTCTTACATATGTTTCATTTCCATATACCTCCCCCAAGCGATGTGGGATTGTGACGAATCCTTTTCTATGACCCGGGATTTGCCTAAACTCGAGGCGTTACGTCATGCCGTCCCTCGAGATTTGCCCCACAATCGTCCTTATACGTACATATCCTGATCATCACACAAGTAGTGACTATGGTCGAGTAAACATGGAAAATGATAGTGCATCAAACATTGTGGGAATCATGATATTAATCTGCAAACTAATTCAAGTTGCAAGTTAACATTGAGAGATGTTAGACATGTTCCAGATATTTAGCTGAATTTGGTATCTATAATTTGGTTTATATAGATGTTTGTAGTATGCAAGAAGACATTCAATAATACATACTTTTTTTTTTTAGATCACTAGCAAAAGGTGTTTGCTGCTACCTAGAAAATAAAAAATCAAGTATCAGAAGTTTTAAAAAAATTTCATGTCACGATAGAGACAAGAACTAGAAGAAAACTTAAATGTGTTGGAGTTGATAATAGTAGTAAGTATAAATTCCTATTTGAAAAATACTGTCAAAGCTATGATAGTAAACTTGAGAAGACTGTACCTAAAAATACTCGTTAGATTGGAGAGACAGAGAGTATGAATATAATGATCGAAGAAATGATCAAGTGTATACTCTTTAATGCCAAGTTATGTAAACCTTTTTGGATTAAAGCTTTGAGGTCTACAGTTGACTTGATTAAATTTTACCTTTCAACTCTATTAGATGGTGATGTTCCTAAACAATTTTGGATACAGAAAAATGTTTCTTACGAGTACTTGAAAGTGTTTTGATCTAGATCCTATGTTAACATTTTGACCTTGGTTAGTATTAACTGCTAATTACGCCTTCATAGGCTTTGTGAAAGAGTGAGTTGTTTTATGGATTAATGTTGAGGAGATAAATTGCACCCTCAAGGTAGAGATTGCTAGATTCGATGTGACTCGAATTGTAATTATGTCAGGCAGCTTTCGGCTCACGTTGATAATCTTAATTTGATTAGGTTGTTTATGTATAAATATATGTTTGAGTAGCAAAACGTATTGTACCGATTTTGATTATTGATTTCTATCACTTACCCTTAGTTTTTTCTCTTTTAATATTTTCATGTAAATCTCGATATATATTATTTTCTCATTTTCTTTTTTGGTTTCTCATTCGGTGTTTTCAACATTATCTTACATATAATTTATTCTGTCGTGAAGCGTGCACATATTTTTATTATGTATTGTAGTTATCATTATATAAATATCAATAAAATTATTAATAACAAATTAAGTTTATGAACTTAGAGTTTTTAATATAATTTGAGTTAGTTTTAAGTGTTATATACCATTGTAAATTTTTTATTTTCCGAAAGATCAAAAGGAAGCTATATATGAATATGGGTCATGATCCGTATTTTGTGAAGAATTTTTTATTTTTTATTTCACCTTCCATGGTAAGAGAGAGAAAAGCATTTATGGATTTCAATCTCTAAGGGAATGCTTACTCAAACATAAAATCAACTTCCCCTGAGTAGTCTTCTAACTATTCTTATATACATTCATGTAAGTTCACTCATAGTACAATTTGATCATAGTAAAGAATAAAGAAATAAGACGTCATTTGGTAAATCCACATATTTTATTAATATATTATTATTCGTGTAAAATTTCAAATAATATTTTGAATTTAACTTTAAAATGAAAACAAATTATTAAAATTTAAGATATTATGGTTCAAACTTCAACACTTCTATTCTTAAACCAAATAATTGGTTATTTTATCATCAATTTTAAAACTCTAAAATATTGTTTGGAATTTATATTATTTGAATATTTTGGAGTTTTAAAAAATAACTAATTATTTGGTTTAAAAATAAAAGGGTTCAAATTTGAACAATAATATCTTGTATTTTAATTATTTGTTTTCATTTTACAGTTAAATTCAAAATATTATTTGGAATTCATTGCAGCGAAAAGCTTAATTTGTGTAACCGTATATCAAACAAACCACAAAAATTCAAATTAAGTAAAAAAAATCAAATTAATAACTTTTCACATAATGATCGAATGACATGGCAACGAGACATAACAGTGTACTTTTAAAATGTTCATGTAAAATTTTTATATTTTAAAATCAAAACAACAAAATACTTATCGTCCTCCACTTGATTTTTTTAAATCTTGCTTCGACCAAAAACAAAATTTATCACATCAACTAAAATCATCAAATTCTAATATGTTTGGAACCTAGATTTTTGGTTTAGTATGAATTGGGATTGAGTTCTTAATTTTTGCAAAGAAATTTAAAAGTGCAAATAATTTCAAATCAAACTAAAATTTGTTGACTAACAATAAATTGCAAATATTTTTGAATTAATATAATCCATTTTATTATTTTTTGGTGCAATGGGTCTATATTATTATCTCTATTATATAATAATAAATTTGAATATAATTTAAATATAAAGTAATATTATGAGATTTGTTTCATAAATACGGAAGCTTTTCTTGAACCTCATCACAAGTTTCTCTCCTACCAAAGTTGATTTTACTCCTTTTCATCCTCAAGGTTAATCTGCAAGTTTACTATGATGCAAATGACTTCTGTTCGAGAGGTTTGGTCGTCGAATCTGATCGACGAACTTAAACATCTACAAGGCTTCCTTCTTGATGGTTTCAAATTCGTCACTTTTGACACATAATTTCCGGGTTGTCTGCGGAACACCGTAAAAAAGGCATCGGCGGAGAAAAGATTCAGTGATATGCGATATAACGTGAACCGGACGAAGCTTATACAGTTGGGTATCACCATCTCCAACGACGATGGGAATGTGGGCGGAGTTTGGGAATTCAATTTCAGAGACTTCGATGAACAGAGCGACGACCACGTGCCGGCATCGATCTGAATGCTGAAGCAACACGGAATAAATTTTGATGAACTGCGGAAAAAAGGGATTGCAATTGATGATTTTGGCTACCGTTTAATGGAGGTAATCCGACCATACCAAGATTTGAGTTGGGTGACTTTCCATGGGATCTACGACGTGGGGTATCTGATCAAGACGCTCACGAAGACTGAAATCCCAGAGAGTGTTGAGGATTTTGGAACAATGGTGGGGAAAGTACTCGGATCTGTTTGCGATGTGAAGTATATGGCCCGATTCTGCGAGGGATTGGAAAAAGGGGAGATCGGCCTTGAGAAAATGGCGAAGCGCCTGAGAGTGAATAGAATCGGAACTGCCCATTGCGCCGGCTCTGACAGCTTGTTGACCCAATCAGTATTCGAGACGATAATACAGAGGTTTAATGTTCCACGTGAGAAATTTGATGGGTGTCTATACGGGCTCAGTTACCAAATTCTGCCCGACTTGCGAACAAAATCGGTGTTCGAGATCATGATAAGCACGTTTGATATTTCACCTGAGCTTTTCAAAGGATTTCTCTCCGCGTTGAGTTTTCAACTTTGTCCGGTCGATGCCGGCTCTGAAAGCTTGTTGACACAATCGGTTTTTCAGAAGTTGATAAACGCGTCTGATACTTTGCAGGAGATTTTCGATGGATATCTCTACGGGCTCAGTTTCAAAATTCTACCAGAAGATGCTGCCTCCGATAACTTGTTGACACAATCGATTTTTGAGATGATGAGAAACATATTTGATATTACGCGAGAGCGTTTAGAAGGATTTCTCTACGGGCTCAGCTTCCAAATCCTGTCGGTTGATGTTGGCTCTGAAAGTTCATTGACAGAATCAGTGTTCGAGATAATGATAAACAAGCTTGATATCTCGCCGGAACTTTTCGAAGGATTTCTGTACGGACTATGTTTCCAAATTGTGCCGGTAGATGTTGACTGTTATGACTGTAATGACTATTACGCTTGTGGATAATTACAATATTGCTTAGATGTTGAATAATTATGAAACTTAACCACTTAGATTTCACATTTACACACACACACACACACATATATATACACAAGTGTTAGAAAATCTTGAAAATTTTCAGATTATTTTCCAATAATGTGGTGATCATGTAGTAAAATTTTTAAATAAATTCAATATTATTTGATATTTTTAAAAATTAATTTATAAAGCAAAGGTACATAGAGAAAAGACGTTCGTTTTAAGACGTATTTTTTAAAGCAAACGTAAAGAGTGATAATAAATTATATAAGTGTTAAAAAATCACAAAAATTTTTAGATTATCTTTCCATTATATGTGGTGAGCATGTTGTAAAATTTTTAAGTAAATCCAATATCGTTTGGTATTTTTTAAAACACCACTAGTTTTTTTAGAAAAAAATAGAAGCAAGAGGTATTTTAAAAAAATACCAACAATATTATATTTACTTGAAAATTTTACCACACGTACACCACATTATGATAAGATAATATGAAAATTTTCGTAATTTTTTAACATTTGAACGATTTACTATAATTATAGCGATTTATTTTATAAAACGTACGTGAACACTGTTCACGTAAACAGTGAACATAGATCGGTTGGTCAACAAATTTTGTTTTATTACATTTTGTATAGTTTAATATTTTAATTGTTAAGATTTCTTGTTTAGTGTTTGTTTTAAAAAAAACTCAAAGTTCAGCGTTTATTTTGATTTTTACCCTTATTTTTAAATTTTATATATATATATATATATTGAAATTTTGACTTTTTTTAAAATCCTGAACGGGGCAGTTCGGTTTCAGTTTCGGCATAGAATTGGACCGACACAAACCGCGCTCACTCCTACTCCAACGTAGTAATACAACGTTAGCTCCCCTAAAATTAAATGTTCTGTCTCTCCAAAATCTCTATTTCTCTCTCCATGTATTTTATATTTTTTTGCTTTTTAAAATGTGAATAATGTTATATTTACTATATTATTCTACTATGTGTCTAATAATGATTAATAATATAACAAGAAGATAAATGTAGGTTTACTATTTAATATTTTAAAAATGACATTAACAATTTAAAAATAACTTAAATTATTTAAACTGGTGAAGTTAATATTTGATTTTTAAAAATTTGAATATATTTGATTTTATGTGGTTAAAAAAGTTAATATTTTTAAATTGTAATATATATACGTTTTGGTAGAAACTATGAGCAGCCAACACTAAATAGACGGTTCAAATCGAAAACATGGTTCAACTCTTTTTGGTTCGATCCAACTTTTATACAAATTGTAATTGTAGTAACCCACAAATTTTGGATTTTTTTTATTTAATTTCTGAAACTTTTAATTTAATTTCGGTTGGAGTTTCAGAAAGTATTTAACGGGTAAATTGATTTATAAAACTCGGAGTCTACTTTTGTGTTGGTTTCGGAATTTAAAATCGGGAGGTCGAGAAATTTACGAATTTACGGACGATTAAAACACGTGAGGGTATTTTGGTATTTTTGTAATTAAATTAAAAGTTAAAATATATATATATATGTTATATGGTGGAATGGCTTCGGGTGGAAGCCATTCCACCGTGTTGTCGCGCGGCCGAGAGGAGAGAGCGCCCGAGAGAGAACTAGCCGATCGAAGAGGGAGTGTGCTGCCAACGAACGACGACTGTGCGAAAGGGGTGCCGACGAGCTGGAGTGAGGAGCTGTTTTGCCTTCCCGCGCTGAGAAACCGAAGGTGAGTTCTCCCCTGTTTTTTTTTTCGGTTCTGTCAACCGAGCGTGGAAGTTCGGTTGTTCTTGAACTCCCGACGGTTAGAGCTCGGTTGTTGTGGTATTTTAGAACCGCGTATGTGTGTGTTCTAGAGCCAGCGTGTGGCTCGGCTCTCCCGCGACAAAACCGACCGGGAACAGGAAGTTTCCCTTCGGTTTTGCCCTGCTCTGATGGCCGAGCGTGGGGTTGTTTCGACCTCTGCATTTCAGGGGATTATGCGATAAATTTGGAACTAATGAGGGAGGGGTTCAGGGCTCAACGAATCGATTGAGGATTTCTCGGTTTGGGAAGAAAATCGTGAAGGTTTTTGGTGTTGTCATGTTGTTTTCTAATGAGGAACTCCCTAAATTGTTAATGTATGCATTGGTAGATCGAAATGTGATTGTTCGGTGAAGGAATTGGCGAGATTGGATCGAAGTTGAATTTTCGGCTATTTTTCGCATAAAAATAGCTTCTGTCTTTGGCTGGTTTGGCCTACGTTCGGTTGATCGTTTCAAATTCTGCTTTTGTGGGATAAACTAGGTTGTTAGAGGGACTTATGGGCGCTGGAATCGTTCGATTCTGATATCCGACGCAAAAGTTATGCACGTCGGAAGTTTATACCGAATTTTGGTCCAAATCAAATTAGAGGGCGTTTTTCATAGAAATTCAACGTGCGATAGTAGCATAGCCGTTTTTGATGCGTAAGACTAGTTGCGAGTGAGTTTTGGTTAAGGAGAAGTGAAAATGTGAAATTTGATAAAAATGGCAGATTCGATTTTTAGCATTTTTTGCCTGTCTGCGGCCTACCATTTCAAAATCCGTCATACTATGTTAGACTAGGTTCCTAAGGAGGCGTTTAGCCACTTGGATCGCTTGATTCCGTTAACAGACGCAAAATTTATGCGCGTTCGAACTTTGGGCTGGTTTTCGGCCAAACCAAACGAATGACCCGTTTTAGTTGGAATTTCATGAGTGTAGTTGAGGAAGGTTATTTTTAGCTATTTGGTGGATTTTGAGATAAATATTGATAAGTGGTTGTTTGTGTTTTAGGTTGAGACACTTTTCGGCGAAGCTGTGCATCGAGCGAGCTTAGGACGCCAGGTAAGTAGTGCATGCATGCGTTTTGCCCAAGTGGGCCTACACCGTATAACTTAGGGTTTATGTGATTGATTGTGGTGTGCGTGCGTATTGTTTGGCACGCATCATATTTTAAAAACATGAACGAAAATGTTTTGAGCATGTTTTGAGTATGTTTTGAGACGTGTGGCGGTGGTACCGCGGATCCCGCTAGTGTGCGGGCCGGTGCTTCACTAGTCGCGGATTCCGCTCAAGGAGTGGGCCGGCTGGGCCGTCATGCGGAGTGAATGTGTTGACGGTGAGGGTGATGGGCAGTGGTACCGCGGATCCTACCAGTGTGTGGGCCGGTGCAACACCAGTCGGGGATCCCACTCGAGGGGTGGGTCGGCTGGGTTGTCACGAAACGTGTGTGGCACGAGGTACACCCTTACCCTGATGTGGTTGCCGTGTGGTGATGCGAGTGTGTAGTTTGTGGGCCTCATTGCTGGGGAGTCCGGGATGGTGGCGACGTGTCAGGGTGTAGGGTGGCGTAAGGTTCCTCCTTACCCTGGTGCGGCTGTACTACGCATCACAGATGTGACAACACGAGTGTGAGTGTAGAGACTGCATGTGATATGATTGCATTGTCGGCTTTTACTTTCATATCGCATTACTTACTGAGCGTTAGACTTATGTTGTGTGTTCTGTGGTGTAGGTGCTGACGATCTTGCTGGTGAGCCTCGATAGCCTAGTCCTGAGGCATAGGATGGTTGGCGACGTGCGACCGAGGCACCGGATGGCGGATTTTTGTTAGGGCGACCCGACCCGTGGAGATGGTAGATGGTGGCATGGTTTGTTTGCGGGTATTTTCCTTTTGTGGTAATTATGTACAGTCGATGAGATGCGTTGTATATGCGTCAGTGTATAGGTGTATATGGAGTGCGTGTGATTTTGGCGACGTACACATATATTTTACATGTATGAGCTTGGAATTTGCTCTATACTGTGAATTTGCTTCGTTTGAAATTGATGGATTTTCGTTGTCTTCATACTCTGATTGTGTTATGGTGATTTCTCTAGATGATGGATAAATAGATATTGTTAGTTTTGGTGAACTGTGTGCAGGGTTTTAAATTTTTGGGATAGCCAGTTTTTAGGCGTTACTCTGTCAAAATTTTGGGAGAGGGGTTGGGAGTCGAGAGGATATGAAATAGGTTGAAGTGTGTACAGTGAATGCTAGAGAAGTGTAGATAAGCGTGGAAGTGCAGCGTGCGGCGTGATCGCAGGTGCACGGGGGCACGCGGCCCCTGCGGGTACTCACGGGTCGTGCGACGCCGGGTGACGGCGTGCGCGCGGACGTGCTGTACAGCGGCAGGGTCCGTGGGGCACGCGGCGCTTTGAGCATGCGCGAGAGACAGTGACGTTGAGTTGGCACGTGCGGCACCGCGAGAGTGTGCGCTGAGTGTCAAAGTGGGGACGTGAGTGCGCGGTACCGGATTGTGTAGTTCGAGGGTTGCGTTGGATTCTTTCCTAGGATTTCAAGTCTTACCATTTTATCTTAAACTGTTTTAAATGATTTTCTTTTCCGTTGCGTAGTTTTTATGTTGAGGACTTCGTGTTCCCTTTTCGGGACGCGAGTTGTTTTCAAATCGAGTCGAAAATTTTTCATACTCACAAATATTCTTTTGAAAATGATTCGAAAACGAAAGTGGTATTAAATTGGGTGAGTTATGTCAAGTGTTAGTGTGTGTAGTGTGTACATGCATTGTAGCGCACTGGAAACGTGAGTTTTCTCTGGGTGTTACAGTAATTGATTCCTAACATAGAAGAGTTAGAAATAACAATTCGTCACAATTTTGGATGCAAAAAACATTGAAATTGAATTGAACCATGGATAAAATTTCGACATAAATCTTTTAAACTTGACCCAAATGCAACAAAGTATATCCGAAATCCATCTTCAATTATATCTTTTAATAATATTATTTTTTTTTCAAAAGAAATTGAGGAATGAGATAATCCAGAAGAATTATTGCATGCGGGTGAGATTGAAGCTCGAAACCCGAAATTGTAGGTGATTGGTCCAAGCTCGCACGAGTAGCCAGCACCAACCTAGTGTACAATGTTATCTCTGTAATAACCCGAAAATTTCGATTTTTAATTTTTAATTTTCGAAATTTTTAGTTTAATCTTGGTCGGAATTTTGAAAAATATTTCAACGGGAAAGATTTAAATTATAAGGCTCGAAGCCTACCTTTGCGATGGTTTTCGAAATTTAAAGTCGGGAGGTCGCAAAATTAACGAAATTATGGATGATTGAAGCATGTGAGGGCATTTTAGTAATTTGCAATTTAATTAAAAAAAAAAAAAGGTGGAATGGCTTGTTGTGCGCGGCCGAGAGGGAGCGAAGCCGAGAAAGGAGAGCGCGAGTAGCTGAGAGAGAGAGAGCCGGTGGTCTGTCGACGCAGACGACGGAGAAGAATCGAACGCTAGTTCGCCAAGAGGACTGCAGTGGAAGGGGATCGTGTTCGGTTTCCCGAGCTTAATACTGAAGCTACGTTTCTCTTCCTTGCTCTAATTTTGTTCGGTAGAATTTATGGCCGCCTTCCTATTAGCTTTCTGAAGGCTAAGCCGAACGTTGGGTTGGTGTAAGCGGCGTGTATGTGCCGCGTGATCGGGGGGCAGCAGGGCACAGGGCCGAGAGCTCGGAGCCCCCCCTGTTTTTCTTCTGTCTATTCTATTGGTCGAGGAGAACAGGGCGTGATGCTGCTCTCCTGTTCGACCAATCGATGGCGGGAATTGTCGATGATTGTGGAGTTAACAGTGGTGGGGAGCATCGGTGGCCGAGGGGGGGGGGGGGGGG
>CM039519.1:25355122-25372946 GCA_022433055.1 Begonia peltatifolia | reverse complement strand
GTATTCGGCCAAACCAAACCAATGGACCGTTTTAGTTGGAATTTAATGAGTGTAGTTAGATAAGGTTATTTTTAGCTAATTGGTAAATGTTGGGAGAAATACTGATGAGAAATTGGTTGTGTTTTAGGTTGAAGCTTCCTGTTGGCGAAGCTGTGTATCGAGCGAGCTTAGGACGCCAAGTAAGTAGTGCATGCATGTGTTTTGCCCAAGTGGGCCTACACTGTAGAACTTTAGTGTTTATGTGATTGATTGCGGTGTGTGTGCGTATTGTGTGACATGCATCATATTTTTTTTTAAACGGGAACGAAAATGATTTTTAGCATGCTTTGATGTATGAGGTGAGACGTGTGGCGGTGGTACCGCGGATCCCGCTAGTGTGTGGGCCGGTGCTTCACCAGTCGCGGATCCTACTCGAGGGGTGGGCCGGCATGCGCCGTGAATGTGTTGACGGTGAGGATATGGGCAGTGGTACCGCGGATCCTACTAGTGTGTGGGCCGGTGCAACACCAGTCGCGGATCCTACTCGAGGGGTGGGCCGGCTGGGCTGTCACGAAACGTGTGTGTGTGGCAACTGTGGCTCCGTGCTGGGGAGGCTGGGACGGGGGCGACGTGTCAGGGTGTAGAGTGGTGCGAGGTACACCCTTACCCTGATGTGGTTGCCGTGTGGTGATGCGTGGGTGTAGCTTGTGGGCCTCGTTGCTGGGAAGTCCGGGACGGTGGCGACGTGTCAGGGTATAGGGTGGCGTGAGGTTCCTCCTTACCCTGGTGCGGCTGCACTACGCGTCACAGATGTGACAACATGAGTGTGAGTGTAGAGACTGCATGTGATAGGATTGCATTGTCGGCTTTTACTTTCATATCGCATTACTGACTGAGCGTTAGGCTTATGTTGTGTGTTCTGTGGTGTAGGTGCTGACGATACCGCTGGTGAGCCTCGAGAGCCTAGTCCAGAGGCGTAGGATGGTTGGCGGCGTGCACCCGAGGCACCGGATGGTGGATTTTTGTTAGGGCGACCCGACCCGTGGTGGTGGTAGGTGATAGTGGATTTATCATTTCATGTTGGGTATTTGTGTAGATAGCGGGGTTGTATAGACATTGATCTTTTGAGATTGTATAGAGGAGTTGTAGTGTTTTGGAGGACTTTCTTCATTTCTATTTGATGGGTTCTTATTGTCTTCTTACTCTGATTTGGTTATGGTGATTTCTCTGGATGATGGATAGATAAACATTGTTGGATTATGGTGAATTGTGTGCAGGGTTTAAATTTTGGGATAGTCAGTTTTTAGCCGTTACTCTGCCGAAATTCCGGGAGAGAGGTTGGGAGTCGAGGAGATACGAAATAGGTTGAGGTGTGAACAGTAAATGCTAGAAAAAGGTGGATGAGCGTGGAAGTGTGGCGTGATCGCAGGTGCGCGGGGCACGCGGCCCTGCGGGTGCACACGGGTCATGCGGCGCCGGGTGAGGGCGTGCGCGCGGACGTGCTGTACAGAGGCAGGGTGCGTGGGACACGCGGCGCTGTGAGCGTGCGCGAGATACAGTGACGTTGGGTTGGCACCGCGATGGTGTACGCGGGGTGTCGGAGTGGGGACGTGAGTGCTTGGGACCGGACTGGGTAGTTCATGGGGTGCGTGGGATTCTTTCCTAGGATTTCAAGTCTCACCGTTTTATCTCAAATTGTTTTAAATGGTTTTCTTTTCCGCTGCATAGTTTTATGTTGAGGACTTCGTGTTTCTTCTTCGGGACGCGAGTTGTTTTTTTTCGAATCAAGTCAAAAAAATTTTCCTACTCACAAATGTTCTTTTGAAAATGATTTGAAAACGAAAGGGGTATTGAATTGAGTTAGTTGTGTCAAGTGTTAGTGTGTGTGTGTAGTGTGTAGATGCACTGTAGCGCACCGAGAACGCGGGGTTTTCTCGGGGTGTTACAGCGCCGGCTCTGACAGCTTGCTGACCCAATCAGTATTCGAGACAATAATACAGAGGTTTAATGTTCCACGTGAGAAATTTGATGGGTGTCTATACGGGCTCAGTTGCCAAATTCTGCCCGACTTGCGAACAAAATCGGTGTTCGAGATCATGATAAGCACGTTTGATATTTCACCTGAACTTTTCAAAGGATTTCTCTACGCGTTGAGTTTTCAACTTCGTCAGGTCGATGCTGGCTCTGAAAGCTTGTTGACACAATCGGTTTTTCAGAAGTTGATACACGCGTCTGATACTTTGCAGGAGATTTTCGATGGATATCTCTACGGGCTCAGTTTCAAAATTCTACCAGAAGATGTTGCCTCGGATAACTTGTTGACACAATCGATTTTTGAAATGATGAGAAACATGTTTGACATTTCGCGAGAGCGTTTAGAAGGATTTCTCTACGGGCTCAGCTTCCAAATTCTATCGGTTGATGCTGGCTCTGAAAGTTTATTGACAGAATCAGTGTTCGAGATGATGATAAACAAGCTTGATATCTCGCCGGAACTTTTCGAAGGATTTCTGTACGGACTATGTTTCCAAATTGTGCCGGTAGATGTTGACTGTTATGACTGTAATGACTATTACGCTTATGGATAATTACAATATTGCTTATTGTTGTTTAATTATTATGAAACTTTTAATTATTATGAAACTTAACAACTTAGATTTCACATTTATATGCGCGCGCGCACACATGTGTGTGTGTATATATATATAGACAAGTGTTAGCAAATTATGAAAATTTTTAGATTATTTTCCAATAATGTGGTGACCATGTAGTATAATTTTTAAATAAATTCAATATTATTTGATATTTTTTGAAATTAATTTATAAAGCAAAGGTACATAGAGAAAAGACGTTCGTTTTAAGACGTATTTTTTAAAGCAGACGTAAACAGTGATAATAAATTATACAAGTGTTAAAAAATCACGAAACTTTTTAGATTATCTTTCCATTATATGTGGTGAGCATGTTGTAAAATTTTTAAGTAAATACAATATCGTTTGGTATTTTTTAAAACACCATTAGTTTTTTTTTTTAAAAATAGAACCAAGAGGTATTTTAAAAAAATACCAACAATATTGAATTTACTTGAAATTTTACCACATGTACATCACATTATGATAAGATAATATAAAAATTTTCGTAATTTTCTAACATTTGTACGATTTACTGTAATTATAGCGATTTATTTTATAAAATGTACGTGAACACTGTTCACGTAAACAGTGAACATAGATTGGTTGGTCAACAGACTCTGTTTTATTACATTTTGTATAGTTTAATATTTTAATTGTTAAGATTTTTTGCTTAGTGTTTTTTTTGAAAAAAAAAACTTAAAGTTCAGCTTTAATTTTGGATTTTCCTTTATTTTTAAATTATATATATATTGAAATTTTGGGTTTTTTTAAAATCTTGAACGGGGTAGTTCGATTTCGGTTTTGGCATAGAGTCGGACCGACCCAGACATCGCTCACTCCTACTTCAACGTAGTAATACAACGTTAGCTCCTCTAAAATTAAATGTTCTGTCTCTACAGAAATCTCTATTTTTCTCTCCATATATTCTATATTTTTTTGTTTTTTAAAATGTAAATAATGTTATATTTACTATATTATTTTACTATGTGTCTAATAATGATTAATAATATAATAAGAAGATAAATATAGCTTTACTATTTAATATTTTAAAAATGACATTAAAAATTTAAAAATAACTTAAATTATTTAAACGGCTGAGATTAATATTTTATTTTTAGGAATTTGAATATATTTGATTTTAAGGGGCTAAAAAAGTTAATATTTTTAAATTGTAATATATATACGTTTTGGTAGAAACTAGGAGTAGCCAGCACTAAATAGATGGTTCAAATCGAAAACATGGTTCAACTCTTTTTCGGTGCGATCCAACTTTTATAGAAATTGTAATTGACTCTTAACATAGAAGAATTAGAAATAACAATTCGTCACAATTTTGAAAGCAAAAAACATTGAAATCAAATTGAACCATGGATAAAATTTTGACATAAATCTTTTAAACTTGACCCAAATGCAACAAAGTATATCCGAAATCCTTCTTCAATTATATCTTTTAATAATATTTTTTTTTTTCAAAAGAAATTGAGGAATGTGATAATCCTGAAGAATTATTGCATGCGGGTGAGATTGAAGCTCGAAACCTAGAATTGTAGGTGGTTGGCCCAAGCCTGCACAAGTAGCCAGCACCAACCTAGTGTAAAATGTTATCTCCGACTTAAATTCAATGCTCTATTTCTCTCCCTTCATAAATTCTATCTCTATAAATTTTAATTATTGTAGCCAATAAAAAGTGTATTTATAGACACATGAGACATCATATAAAGTTGAAATTTGTAAATGTATTTCTCAGTTATTAAAAAAGATTTAAAGTTAATGGATTTGAAGTTTTCAAGAACAAATATTAAAAATCATGATTATTTTCTAAAATGTGGAAGAATATACATTATATTACTTAAAAGATGCAATTAGTTCAAGAATTAAAAATTATTTTTCATTAAACTATAAACATTTAGTAATCTAATTTTCCAAACTTATACATGCACTAACACATGCATCAAAACCTAAATCCATATACAAGTGAAAAGTTTCTCCGGATTCCATCAGAAATCGTTTGGCATTTTGAAGTTTTCAGTTTTAGAACCTGATTGAAGATGACAATATTTTTTTGAATGCACGTAAATTTGCAAATCCAATATTTGAAGTTAAATCCATAAAAAAAATGTAAAATTACAAATTGAAGAATATAAAATCTTTAGAAAAGTATGAACACATTTAAATTCAACCCTTATCTCAAATTTTAATGCATATAGATTGGTTTGAATTTAAAAAAGGAAAACCAAGATATGAAAATTGTGATTGGAAAGAAAAATGCTAAATTTTTTTTTATTTGTAAAAATTATATTATACGACAGAATGTTAACTTTAATTAAACTGTAATTATAAAGCCACGTCCAAACCTAACTTAACACTCTTAACTTTTTATTAATTGAAGTTTAACCATGGCATAAACAAACAAATATTAAATTTGGCTAAATTATTCAATGTTAATTATGGTTGTGTATGGGTGGTCAAAAATTATAGGTTTAGTTTATTAATTAAGTTGATGTTGTTAAATTAGTAAGTAAAGCATAATGATGATAATAAATAGTTGCATGAATTGAACTCAGTTCTAAAATAGGACAATTATTATTTTTTAATTTCAAATTATAAAGATTATATGATTTATATTTGTTAAAAATTAATAAAAAATTAAAGATAAAATATAGAATAATGAAATGTTTACTCTCTAATTTTAGCTCATAACGTGATTTTCATTAATTGATACAACAAATGTCTCATTTTAATTATTTTAATTTAATACACCAATTAATGAACGTTACGTAAACACAATGTCACGACTATAATTAGGCTATGAGTATAATTAGGCTTTTTTGTATCCAATTTTCTTATTATAATAATGTTTCAATTGTATAGTTTTAAAGGGTATATGTAATATATTTCTATTTTTATTTACGTCAATGGTTCATGTCAACTAAATATAACTCTTTTGTTAAAAAAATTTATAATTGATGGACTTCAGACTTATTCGTAGTCTGCCAAATTCTTCAATCAAGTGAAACACAATATAACTCTTTTTGTTTGCTTGACATGAGCAAAGTGGAACATAAGTTTTAAAGTAGCCTACCGATTTCCTCTCACAATCAGAGATGAAGCAACTCCTTAGCAATATTTGGCACAAAAAACATGAACTCGTCCGTATCTCCTGTTAGCAAACTCATTACTCTCGAAGATCCTCAAATAACTCCATCAAATGGAGCTATGACAGAACGATGGAAATTGTTTCGATCCATTTCTTCATTATGTTGGAGAGAGCCTAACGAGTGTCCATGTGCGAGCCATTGGCAAGATTTAAGTACTTGATTCATGAGATAGTGACTTGGACTATGTTCTTGACTACTTGCGAGAAAATCTGAAAAGGAACATGATGATGAATATGACATTATAGGTTATTCTTTCTACAATGGCATAAAGAACATGTGTCTCTGTCAAACTCCAATGCCACACGCTATAAAAGAGTAGTAAAGAATGCTGATCCAGATCGATAGAATTTCAATAACTATAAAGCCTGTGTCATTATTATGTCTTGCTCATCTACATTTAGTACTGTTACTATCTTAAGAGTACCTTTAGATTTTGAGGAAAACTATAACTTCACCAATGTTTGTGATTAATTGTTTTTCACACTTTTGGTGGCCACGACAGCAACATTAGTTCCTGATTCTGCTTTTGATATCATTACAAATTTTTTAGTATCCTCTGTTTGAATGTGAGCATATGCTTGCTTGACTATGGTAAAAGAGGTCATTGCTTCGAACGTTATTTAGTCGATGATCAAAATATATTCTCTTTCCTCTTCTAGGATTGAGTCATATTTTTGTGTGTTGTTAGCACATTCCATTAGATTGGAGCGAAGAAAATCAATCTCTCACCACAACCCTGTATATCATTATATTATTTCTCTATAGCTAATCTGTCTTGTTTCTTCTGAAATACGTGACGCCGGAGTCTATGCACTTGGGAGGTGCTTGTGCCAACATAATATGGGGTTGCAGCGATGTCCCACACTTGCTTAGCCATTTGGTAACAAATGAAGTTCACAATCAAGGAGTAGTCCATCAAGTTGATCTATCAACCCTTTACAATGGCATTCTCGCCTCTCGGTATGCCATTTACGATGCGAAGGATCTATTTCTGGTGGTTAAAGATAGTCCCCATTGATATACCCAAGTTTGTCTTTTCCTGAGATGTACATCTTAGCAACCTAAGATTAAATTTGTCTTTTATTGGACCCGTAAAAAAAATGGGCAATGGTTGATAAAGAGATCTATCTCGTTTCAAGAACTCTATCATTTTTGTTGTCAAATTATCAAGGATGGATTCTAATGAAATGGGGGGTGGTGATTTCGATTCAGTAACTGACATTATGAGTGTTAAAATTTAGTGTGATCCGAATTTTAAGTGGATCGGGTCGGGCTCGTAATCAATATTAAAGTTTTATGTTTTTTCTTATATTGATACTTGAGTTACAAAATTCAATTATACTTTGATTTCCTATTAGTGAATTTCTCATATATCCATGGTTTTTTCTCGTTGAGGGTTTTTCACATAAATCTTGATATCCCTGTATTTCCACGTTTATTTTCTTTTTACCGATTATTATTGTTTGATTCTCAACAATGAGCAATAGCTTCATAATGAAAGACTGATTGATCGCGCCTAAACAACATTACCATGTGAATATGCAGGCTAAAGGGAGAGAAGAGGATATAGAAACTTTCCATGCAATCCTCCTAAAAAACATTTCCTTGCACAGCCAAATCTTGACAGCCCTTGTCTTCAAAGGAACTTGTCCCAAAGTTGAAAAGAATGTAAATCTTTTTAGGACAAATCAGTGTTCTCGATCTTAATTGACCAACTATTTACATGGCCCTTCAAATTCCCATTCCAAGACTAGTAAGCAGGATTTAAATGTGCTCAAAACCTTTTATGAGAATCCAAGACAAAGATATGATATAATTTTAGTGAATGTAATGTCAAACCATCAACATTACATGGAACCATTTGAGATTGCTTAATCCTATCAACAAGCTGTAAAATTTAATCTCATCATCAGTTTGACAAGCTGTAGCTTTGTCAAACTGTAATTGCATCATTCACTTTATCCTCTAGTAGCAATGCGTCATGTGCTTTCTTTCATCTATGTAGTTTCACTATTCTCGTCCAACTTCTGTCCAATCGTTGTTTCAATAAAGTAATTACATTTTTAGTTGACAAGAATCTCTAATTGCATTAGCGTAATTTATTTTGTAGCAATAGAGCTAGATGAAAGACATCTTCTTAAGATATGTCTTCACGAAATTGATATTGTGTTCATTAGTTATTCTATAAATAAAAAAAAGTTAAACTTATCTTACAGGTCACCTCACGTGACTTTTCACCAAAATATGGATCATCGAAGAGGGAAAAAAAACAAACAATTTCCATTAAGGAAAGTATAAGAAGATATACGTCTCATTGTGTTGATTGTGGCTTGCTCTTATTTCCTCTAATTGCTGTGTGATATAAAAACTCTTCATTTATTACCTCTGGTATTTCTTTTATCTGCTAATTATATTGTCTTTGATATCACCAATTGTCATAAATGCTGGAATAAAGTGGTAAATAAGGAATAAAGGATGGTGAGGACTTGGAACGTGGTTTTGAAAATAATGTTATCCTCAGTGCCTTTTAACCATTTTGGTACATCTCTAATCATGTGACCACAACATTCTTCAAAATTAGTGTGATAGGATCATGTTATGTATATAAAAAGTTAGTGGTTGAATTCTTAACCTTCCATTAATGAGTGTGAATTAATAAAGTACTCGTAAATGGATGTAAAATTTATTACCCTTTGGGTGTGAATTAATAAGTTTTATGTAAAATTCATATATGCAAATTATTGGAATTCATTCATAAAATAGAATAAAATAAAAATGAACTCTTGATCTTTGATGCACGGTTAAAAATAGTTCTTGTGTAATCCACAAACTGTAAACTTTAATCACATCCTCATTTTCATCCTCTAGTAGCATTGTGAAACTTCAATTCCATCTTTGTAATTATCCTTTGGTAGCTTCGATTCATTCACGATAAATTGAGTTTGCCATTCCTTTGTTGATTCTTTCATCTCTACAGATTTGCTATTTTCATTCAACTTCTCTGCACCTGTTGTTTCAACAAAACAATTACATATATTCAATTGACAAGAATTTTCAAATTGTATTGGGATAATTTGTTTTGAAGCAATAGAACCATGTGAAACTCCTCTCCTTAAGATATGTCTTTGCAAAGTTAACACGATATTCATCAATACACTAGTAAATATTAAAAATTAAACTTACCTTACTTATCACCTTACGTTATTCTTGACCAAAATATGGATTTCCAAAGAAGGACAAAAAGCCATTGACCAAAATATGGAAGGATTATGTTTGGGCAATGACGTAGTGGCATAGGCAAAAAAAGTAGAGCAGTTTGATACGCAGACTCTTGAAGAACATTCAAAAGTTGGACATAAAGATTCCAACCACTTTGCCATTTTCAGACGCTGGTGCCGAGGAAGTGAAGAACAACTCTTGTTACTAGGATAAAATTAATTCTCACGTTGCATTTGATCAATGTCACTCTTCTCCTGTATTATTTCCCTTCTCTATATTCAAAAGAACCCACAAATTTGCAATTTTTTATAGTAAAATCAAAAACATTCTTTCATCAGCCAGACCGAAAGAGCAAGCAAGAGAAGCAGGACACAGACCACCAGACAAAAACACATGAAAAATAACAACGACGCCTCCACCTCCACCTCCGCCTCCACAACATAAAACTTGCATCGCTCGCAAGTTCAATATCTGGAGGTCAGCCAGACCCACTGGGCAAGCAAAAGAAGCAACACGTGGACCGCCGCACAAAACCACATGTAAGATATGTGAGCAAAAGAAGCAGCATTACTCATGCTGAATTGAGTTTAGTTTTGCTCGTAGTTGGAACAATCTCAACATAATCAATGCCGTAACCTTTTGTGAAGTCTTTCGATGCAATATTAGTCGCCTCCATAGAGCCATTGCCTTAGTTTTAGGGTATATTTTAAAGTTTGCTAATTTTAAATTAATAAAATTTATGTGTGAATTTTTAACATTTTTTTGAAGTACCTTTTACTCGAATTTTGGTAGTTCGTTGATATTTGGACAAGTGTAAATTTTGGGCGATTGGTTGATCGGTAGAAATTTAAGATTCCACTGTAAAAGAAAAATTCAAATTAGTTTGATGAATTTAAGTTAAGTTGTGAGATCGTAACGATACCGTGAAGCTTTCTCTCGAATTAGTAGTGTTTGACAACTTATTTGACATATATAATATATATTTTCTATTTATTATCTAAAAAACAAATTTTTACATAATGTATAAAAATAAATTATTTGATCAATATAATACAATATATTTAATAATATAATATTTATTAAAAAAATTTCTCTCTGGCCGCGTCTCCTTTCATTTTCTCTCTCTCCCTCACCATCACTATAGTTCTCTCTATCTTTGGAGGCTCGTTGAAGTTGCATCAAGCAAAGTTGTTCAACACCTCCACTATAAATCAATACATCTTGTTCCAAGTTTTGATTAGTATATTATCCATTGACTTTTTCCTAGAACATTATTCTAAAATTTCATTGTAAAAATTTTTTCTGAAACTTTAAACGCTCACTATCGACGATTTCTAACTCCGATCTTAACGTTTGTCTTACGATTGAAAAGCTCTCCACAAGTAAGATTGTTTAGACTAAAAATTCACTCTAAACGATGGACAGAAGTGGTCATCATAATTTCATCAAAAAATTACAACCTGTCACTTAAATCTCCTATCTCAGTCATTATAAGTATTTTTTTTAGAAACCAACAGCACTACGGATTTAGTAGCTCGAAACCTTAACACGCGACTGGTTTTGTTTTGATTTGCCTCCATTATCATTGTCAGTAAAATTGTCGTCACCAAAGTCCAAGGTGATGGCATTGGAATGACATGGCTTTGACTCTGTTGCATGGACATTGACCACTGGCGTGGTCAGTGAGTTTATTTTGAAGGTAGTTGTTGACCGAAGGATTTTTTTTTTTATTTTCTTTTCTTCAATCTAGAGTGATTTATTTATTTTCTCAGTGAAATTCACTTCTTTTACTTTCATGGCTCGGATTGGACTGTAATCCTATATTTGAGTATTACATATTTTATTTCCATATACAATATAGGATACTGTTTGGATTATATTAATTGTTCTATCTTATTATTTTGTGATTGCTACCTGACGTGACCATCACATGTGGATTAGGGTTTTATCTATATGTAAGTCTTGCGTTGTAAGTTGAGCCTCTACTGTAAATCAAGTCTTTGGTTGGGCGATCAGATCGCTCGACCCAGTACTTTGGTCTAACTTCATCTCTAAATCATGACAAAAATAAATTTAGTATCCGCGCATGGTTTTACTGTTTCTTTTAATGATTACTTAAGAATTTGATAACGTAGTCTTTTAGACTTTCGTTCGTTGTGCATAAACTTATTTTAACACTTACTACAAAGTTTTTTCTTTCAATAAAAAAAAGGTACTATTGGGAAGACATCTCGTAGTTGTTGAAAGGAGAACTACATTTTTTTTTTCAATCCACACAGTAATAGTTTAAAACGCTTACTCTAGACGCTGTGTTGAGAAAATTTTAAAAATTGATTGGAAAAATTCTTTTAAGAGATGAGTCTGTGGACTCGCTTTTGATCGTAATGGGGCTGTTTCGCTTGTAGGTTAAGAATTCTTTTTAGGAGGTGACTCCCAATTTCAATTTCTTAATTAAGTTATAAAGTTTGTTGTGTCATGTTGTAACTCGGTATTCATAGGATAAGGTTGTTTATTGTAGAGGTAAATTCATACAACAAAATAGTGCCTGCTCCATGGAGTGGAAGCTATTTGAGTAGGTTAATTAAAAAAAAACAAATCATTGCCGTAGAGAGAATTACCCTTATTTAAGCTTTGTGTGAATCAACTCGGGAAGATATGGTGATAATGGTAGAGTTGTGATGGCCTCATAATTTATGATTTTATCGTTATTAGTTCTTGGGTTAGATCTAGTTGATTTGTTAGTAGTGTTTCAGATGGGTTGATAGTAAATTGACCGTTCTTAGAAATCTTTCTTGAATTCTTTGTCGATCATAAGAGTTCTTTGTTCTGGTGAATTTGAAGATCACAATTAGATTATTTTCTATCACTTGGTTTGAATCCTGTTTAGTCATAATTAATTACACATTTTTGTTTTCATTGCTTTTGTTTTTATGTTTGGTTTGCCAATGAGAGTATTGGAGCGGCAATTAACACTCAATAATCCCATAGAGCTCATAGGGCAATCTACTTCGTGTTTGAGCTGATCGTCTTGGTTAGTTATCTTAAGTTCTCCAAGAACGGTTGCTAGAGTTGTCCAAAGTAAAGGTTTTGCAACTCGTTGTGTCTTGTTCGAGTTTTTAGTAAATCCTTTTAGGTTTGAATTTGTGGTGTAGTGGCAGTTGTATCAGATTACGTTAGGAATTCATAGATTCTAAATCTTGTTGGGTTTTGATGTCCTTTTAAGGAATGTTTTCCTTGGTAGCTTTGTCGTTGACCCAGCTTACTGGAAGTGTGTCAAGTTTGAGTAGAATAATCTTTGTCAGAGTACATTTTGAAAGTTAAAGTACTAGTTGGTCAATGCACCGGTTCTAACTGTACCTGATAGTACCCTTGAGTGATTTCTCTAATGCATCAGGAGCTAGTATTTGGTTGTATACCGATGTTGCTAGGTAGCTTATTACTTAGTGCTATCAAAATTTATGTTTTTTGAGCCTAGTTTATCAACTCATGTCTTGAATTTATTGTAAAATTTTGTTTTGAAGCATTGGAGGAGCTTCTAGTTTGGCGTAAGCTTTCAAGAGTACTCTTATCATAATTTGTGTGTTTTCGCTTAAGTAAATTTGGTGTTAAAACAATGCAAATGATTAAGTGTTGGAAAGTTATCATTTAAGTTTAAAGTGTCACTCGAGCACCGAAAGATGTCATATTAGACGATCTCAACCGAACTCTAACAAAAATCTTTTATTTGTCTAGCTCTTAATGAATGATATCTGATAGGAGTTGAATAAATTGTATCTCTTGTATTAGGACGACTACAACTACATTCAATGTTTTATGGGTCGTTGTTAATTAGGTGGCTGATTAAATTTATTTTATTCTGATTCAAACGCTTCTTCATAGTTTAAGTCATTTGTTTTAACGGTATACCTTCCATATTCCTGTTCAACTTTAATTGCTCACTGTATGATTGTGATAAGTGAGATCTCGTAGTATGTTGCTAAGATGAGATTTGTTATTTTCGTGGGTTATCCAATGAATAGTGTTAATTGGTCATAAGGGCATGGCTGAGTGTTTTGACCATTCTTAAGAGTTGAATTTTCTCAACATTTTGGGTTCAATCATATTGTTTGCTTAGTGCCCATGCTGATGTCGCATGTTATCTTCTAGATTGACGTTTCCACCCAAGATGATTTTTCTACGAAGATAGTCTTGAATCAATTTTATAGACTTAATAGGTGGAGAATTCTTTGCCACATGTATTGGGAAAAATAAGGATGAAATCCGGCGGGAACGATGCCAATAATATCACTGCAAGCGGTACGAGAAACGATAGCAAATACGATCTGAAAAATAACATAAATATCTTTCCAAATCATAAGATTATAACAGCCAAGAAGTAAGAGAAATAATAGCCAAAATCAACACCGAAAATTTTACGTGGAAACCCAAATCAGGAAAAAACTACGAGTACCGAGTCAAGAAAGATCTCACTATGAAAAATAGAATTTACAATATTTTTCTAGAACTGAATATTCGAAAAAATATTCACTAAGAGAAATCACCACTCTTAGAACTTTTAATGTGCACAAAAGCACCTCACCTATTTTTCTCTCACGTTTTTTCTTTTCTCTCTTTAAAAAAATTCTCATTAATTTTCTCTCTCCTTCTTCACTTCACTGAAGAAGGTTTTCTTCCGATGTATTTGAAGCAATGAATCATTACCTATTTATAGGTAAAATTTGTCATAAAATGACAAACTCAAAAGGAGCAATTATACTCTTTTTTTCAACAAATGTAGCACTGTTGAAAAGAAGAAAAGTTTTCTTCTCTTTTTTTTCTTTTCACTTAATGATGGGTCCTCATCATAACGAAGGAATCCACAACATGTAGATTTCCTTAGTTGGTGTGTTGTAAAAGAAATATTAGAAAGAATCTACTTAAGAAAAAGTGTTAGATATGTATCAAATATAACCTTAATTATTCATTGGTTTTTTTGGAGTTGTTTTAAATTTCGATAAAATTTTTCAAGAAAGAAAAATGTAAACCTACTAATTTTAAATTTATAAAATTTATAAGTAAAATTTTCGTATTTTTTTTCGAATTCAATTTCACTTGCACTGACATGAATTTTTGTAACGTTGTTTGTACTTTGTAAATTTTGGTCGATCGGTAGAGTCTGTAGTAATTTAAGATTTCAGTGTAAGATAAAACTTAAATTAGTATTGATGAATTTAAGTTAACTCGTGAAATCGTTAGGGTATATCAAGAAATTTTCTTTCGAATTGGGTTCAACAATTCATTAATATACATAACATATTTTATTTATTATGTATTTTAGACAGTATAATATGAGTTAAAAACTTTAATAATTAAAACACTTTCTCTATAGTCGCTCCTCTCATTTGCTCTCTCGTACCATCACTTTCATTCTCTCTCTCCATTAGTCCTGTTCTCCTTCTCTTTCTCATTTCTCGGCAGCCACTTTTTGAGGATGGCCAGAATTGCATTTGATGCAGTTGTTCAACTACTTCAACATAAATCGATAGATTACGTTCCAAGCTTTAATTCGACATACTATTCGTCAATTTTTTGTTAACGTGTTTGGATAACGATCTCCAAAAATTTTGAAGGAAAAGTTTTGGTCGAAAATTTAAATGTTTGTCGGCAATGATTTTAAACTCTAATGTAGACATTCCAATCTACTACTAGTAACTCTCGAAAATTATAATTTTTTAGACTCACAAATTGCTCAAAACGATGGCCATAAGTTGTTGCAGGAGGCTCGCCAAAAAATTGCAACCCGACAGTTAAATCTTAGGCTTTGTCGTTCTATGTGTCGTGTTAAAAATTCATCCAACTGTTTATTTCAAGAGCTCGAAAGCTTTAATGTGATGATCTGGAGCTTATGTTAGCATGATGTGGCATTGACAATGATGAATAGTTGTTGATCTTTGACGTCAAACTTTAATCGCCTTCTTTTCCGAACTCATTTTATCTTTCTAAACTTGCCGACATGTCGGTTTGTTGAAATTTCATGTCAACCATTTAACATGTTTATTGAGGTGATGTTTAAAACATTATTTTTTGGGAAGTTCAGTTGGAGAACTTTTAGATTGGGTTTATAGATGATGGACATGTGATAAATTTTAAATTCCTATTAATTAGGAAATTTCGCAAATCAAGAATATATAATCGTAACTTTTGATTTTGATTGTTGATGCACGTATGGACTAGTTATGTGCATTGACAATTTTTATTTCTTTCTGATTTTGGTTCCTAATCCTCAAGTTAGGACTCATCTAGTATTCCTAGTATTTGGATTGAGATTTTGATGTTGAATTTTTTTTAAGTTGCGACGATTTTATAAATTATAATGGTTGGTTCTCATAGGGCATAGACTTGTTAGTAAGAATGTTGTCATCAATGAGGCAGGAGTTTATTTTTATGTATTTTATCATTGTTTTTTACAATCTTTATTTTGACACATATTTTCATATAAAATGACATGTCCATTTTATGATTCGTCGATTTTGTTATATTATTTATTATTTTTCACTAGATGTGTTTATTTTGAGCATGCACATTACATTAGTGATCATTATGATTGTGTGAATTAATTTTAATCGAACCATGAAGGGTTCTTGTTTTCTTTACACATATTTGACCCTTGGAAGATGTACTTTTTTGTTTAACTAAAGTAATGAGATATTGATTATGATGTGTCTCTGGATATAAAATCATAAACCTGATTAAGTTTGTTATTTTACTGGTATTAGGAATCGATGAGTATCGTCGTTATTAACGTATATGCTTGTAACATAGTATGTCTAGAGTCTGTGAGTATTTCTAATTTAACTGGGATTTTTTGTTATATAAAATGAGGCCTATTATGGTGGAATGTTTTAATGTCTCACCATATGATTGTAATATGCAAAATCTCGTCAGTATTGCTAAGTTGGGATTTTTTATTTTCCTTGATTGTCCAAAGATCAGTGTTAATTGATCGTAAGTTATGTCGGAGTATTTTGATAGTTGTAAGTGTTGAAATATTGAGCAACGTGACTTTAGAGATTTGATTTGTCTTCCCAATTTGGGTGGATCATAATCTTTTCTTTATACCAATACCAATGTCGCTCATTTCGAATGTTATCTTCTGGATTGACGTTTCTGATAAATCTTAAAATAGAATTATTTTATACTATTTTTATTTAATAAAAATTTTTTAATTTGAGTGAATATAAAAGAAATTTGGTTAAAATTATAAAAATTACTATACGTTGTAGTGCCATTCAGAAATCTTAAAAATTTAAGGATTTGTATGTATATTTTCAGAAAAATCATATTGTTAGTACTAATTTAAATTTTTCTTATTATCATATTTGACCACAGATTTACTAGTGGAAAATTAGAAATGAAAAATTGAATTTTTATTTGAATAATCAAAAGAGGATGAATAATTGTAAAATGAAATCTCTAAAATCAAGGAGAGAAATGGATGTTGCTGGAAAAATTCCTAGAATCAAGGAATGAAGAGAAAGTGGGATAGAAAAAAGGTAGATAAAACCAAAAAGAAAGAAGAGGAGTGTGGCTGGCAACGAAAAAGATACCAGAGGGCCAAGAAGAGAAAGAGCTACGGAGACTTGACATCAACGATTCTACTTTTTCTTTTTCTTTTTCATTTGCTAATTATTTTTATTTTGGATGTTATTGTTATGATTTTATATTAGACTTTTAATCTTGGTTATGAGAGAAAATACTCGTTACGTGCTTTATCGAGATCTATGAAAGTTTGTTTAACTTTCTATTGAATAATCTATCATGATATTTGTTACTTAATTGGAATTATGTCGACGAGCAAATTTGATGTCACATATTTTTATTGTATCGACAGGTAAATAGAAATTTTGATATGCATAATTGATTAAGTAAATTAAATTGTGACATTAATTTATTTGGCATTGAGAATAGGATTTTAAAGAAATTTGAATTAAGTTTTATTTTTCCAAAAGTCAAAAGAAATTTTAAAACAAATTTAACTAGGCAATTCAATCGAACCCTATAAACTTATTTCTTACTATTCGGTGAAAATTGTTATAACATTCTGTAATATCAATAATAAATTGTATGTAACGAGCAAATCAATATTAATCAAGACTTGCATTATCTTAATCTTTTCAATTTCCTTCAATTTATATTTTTTTATTAGTTCTAAAGAAATTTATTTTTATATTACCCTCATCTTTATTTTATATAATTTTTATAACAATTAAGTTTAGTTAATATTATTCTTGTGAAATCAACTTTTACTTATTATTTATTATTTTGTTAACGTGTACTTATGTTAAGTGTAGAAAATCACTGTCAGTTTCCACCCAAGAGAATTTTTCTACGAAGATAGTTTGAATTGATTTTGTACTTGTATTGCATTATTTTTGTCATGGGTAGATTTCCTTGGTCATTGGGTGTAAAAGTGTAACGACCTCTTTTCCCAGTAAGATATTGTTTGCTTTGGGGATTCAACCGTATTCCAATATTCTCTCCTCACAGATTTGTTAGGCGAGGACTTTCCAGTCGGTCACCCAATTTGGTACTGCTCTCGCTGGAGCACTCTTAACTTCAGAGTTCTTATGGGATCCGTTGTCAATTGTGCTCCAAAACGCGTCTTACTATTTTGGGAGAATTTCCTTACTTATGTTTTATTTCCATATACCTCCCTCAAACGATGTGGGACTGTGACGACCCCCTCTCTACGACCCGGGAATCGCCTACACTCGGGGCGTTACGTCACGCCATCCCTCGAGGTTTGCCCTGCAGTCGTCCTCATACGTACACATCCGGGTCATCACAATCACCCCC
>CM039519.1:25338856-25355022 GCA_022433055.1 Begonia peltatifolia | reverse complement strand
GAGCCGACCCCATTCGTACCCCACAGGTTCAGCTACACTGCCCTCCCCGCGTACGCCCCCCCCCCCTCGGAGCCCAACGTCCTCGTTGACCACATTTCTGGTTGGGTACAGAATCTGATACCATTTGTAACGACAATTTTTCCCAGTAAAATATTGTCCGCTTTGGGGATTGAGCCGTAGCCCAATATTCTCTCCTCACGGATTTGTTAGGCGAAAACTTTACCAGTCAGTCACCCAACCTGGTACTGCTCTCGCTGGAGCACTCTTTACTTCAGAGTTTTTATGGGATCCGTTGTCAATTGTGTTAAAAAACGTGTCTTACTATCTTGGAAGGATTTCCTTACATATGTTTCATTTCCATATAACTCTCCCAAACGATGTGGGATTGTGACGACCCCCTCTCTACTACTCCGGATTCGCCTACACTCGAGGCATTACGTCACGCCGTCTCTCGAGATTTGTCCCGCAGTCGTCCTCATACGTACACATTCAGGTCATCACAAAAAGTGTCAATATGACAAAAATATGTGAAGGAACTTGAGTAAGATAAGTATAAAACATAACCTCAATTCTTCATTTGTTTTCTTTGAGGTTGTTTTAAATTTTGTGAATGAAATTTGTTAGAGGGGGAATATTGTAAAATTCTCTATTTTAAAATTAATTAAATTTATGAGTAGATTTTTCACATTTTTTTCGACGTCAATTTGACTCACATTGACTCAAATTTTGGCAACTGTTGTTTGGACACGTGTAATTTTTTGTCAATTGGTGGAATCCGTAGAAATTTAAGATTTCATTGTAATTCATGAGCAATCTTCAACTTTGTCAGGAAATTGAAGAATATGTTTGTAGAGAGTAGAGATAGAAAGAAACGAATTTGAAAATAGTAAGAAGGTATTACAGATACCTTAGTTCTTGCTCCGCCTTCAACGACTACACTTCCCACACATACATCATTGCCATTGAAGAAAACTTGGAGGTTGAGCTTGAAGATAAAAAGGCGCGGTTGCAACGTTGGGACAAACAGAGGAAGCGAAGTTGTTTCTTTATAAGGAAATTAATTTTATTTTCACTTCTCTACTATTAGTAGTTTATAAAGTGGCCCTATTTAATTATTAATTATAAAAAGTATTTCTTACTATCAAGCTTTTTCTTATTTCATTTATTAAATGTAATTAACTTATTATTTTTTAATCTATCAATAAGATTAAATGAAAAGACACTTGTAGCGTTACTATAACCTTAAGTATAATTCTCAAACATATGTATTTATCACGTATAGAATTGAATATTAAGAATTTATTTGGTTGACTATATTCTCTAATTTATTTAATGTAAAAATTTATTTTTCATCTAATTAATATCATAAAAAATTAGAATTTAAAAAAAAAAAAGAAATAATCAAATCATCCAATAAAATATAAGCATATTTTTTCTCATGACACAGGTCAAGACAACCTACTTCCAATTTGTTTAAATCTTTTCAAAAAACTTAATTTATTATAATAAATCAAAGTAATAATAATTTATTAATATAATTAATATGATAAAGTACAATAACCCAAAAGAAATTTGGTTGTGAAAAAGAAATTATATTATAAAACTGAAAAATAAATAAATGTTGCAATAGCAGGTTCTACCTCCAATTCTTTGCAAATCTCAGCATCTAACCAAAGCTCTTAACCCCATTCAAGTCACAAGCTTGGCGGTCAACACTCGTGTCTCCTACATAACCTTCATTTCCCTCCAACAAGACCTTCGAAAATTGCAAGCTAAGCTATGCACTCACAAAAGTCTAACTTCCCACTTTGGACTTGAATCACGGTCTCTTAATTCACTCTCTTTGCAAAATCACAATTGCATACTCTAAATTGAAAATCACAGTGTCTCAATTCGCTCAAATTCCAACTTCAATTTATAGTCTTTGTAATAACTCTTGTAAAAAAAGTTATACATAGTATATTTTATGAATGTTATTGTTAAAAATTAATAATTAATTAAATAAAAAATTATAATTTATTACATCATTTTACAATGTTGCACACAAAATTGAATTCGGATAAACTATATGTTTTTGATATTTTAAAAAAAAATATTTATTTAAAATTTATATTTATTTAAATTATCATTAAAGAGTTGACCAGACAAATTGACTTTAAAAATAAAAGAAAGTACTACCATCAAGACAAATGAATATAATTAAACTGGAGAGAAAGAGAAATGAATATTCATAAAATAATAATAATAATATGGGCAGAAGAGAACAAACTTTTTTTTTTTTTTTGCAAATTAAAGTGAGAGAAGGAAGATTTGAAAGATTAAAATGTAGGTAGCAGAAAAGACAAGCCTGAGAGAAGCCAAGAATAGGGTCTGAAAAGGCTAAGAAAGAGAAGCCTTTGACGCACCTATTTTGGGACCAAAATTCATAAAAAGAAGAGCCAAGAGGAAGAAAGACCATTATTTACAAAATTTCAGAGATCTTATAAGATCCGTTGTCAATTGTGTTCTAAAACGTATCTTACTATCTTGAGAGGATTTTCTTACATATGTTTCATTTCTATATATCTCTCCTAAGCGATATGGGATTGTGACGACCCTCTTTCTACGACTCGGAATTTGCCTAAACTCGAGGCGTTACGTCACGCCGTCCCTCGAGCTTTGTCCTGTAGTCGTCCTTATACGTACACATCATGGTCATCACAATCACCCTCCCTCGGGGCCCAACGTCCTCGTTGGCCACATTTTCAGTTGGGTACAGTCTCTGATACTATTTATAACGACTCTTTTTTCTAGGAAAATATTGTCCGCTTTGGGAATTGGGCAGTAACCCAATATCCTCTCATCACGGATTTGTTTGGCGAGAACTTCCCAGTCGATCACCCAACCTGGTACTGCTCTCGCCGGAGCACTCTTAACTTTAGAGTTCTTATGAGATCCATTGTCAATTGTACTCCAAAACGCGTCTTACTATATTGGGAGGATTTCCTTACATATGTTTCATTTCCATATACCTCCCCCAAGCGATGTGGGATTGTGACGACCCCTTTTCTACAACTCGGGATTTGCCTAAACTCGAGGCGTTACGTCACGCCGTCCCTCGAGGTTTGCCCCGTAATCGTCCTTATACGTACATATCCTGGTCATCACACAAGTAGTGACTATGGTCGAGTAAACATGGAAAATGATAGTGCATCAAACATTGTGGGAATCATGATATTAATCTGCAAACTAATTCAAGTTGCAAGTTGACATTGAGAGATGTTAGACATGTTCCAGATATTTAGCTGAATTTGGTATCTATGATTTGGTTTATATAGATATTTGTAGTATGCAAGAAGATATTCAATAATACATACTTTTTTTTTTTAGATCACTAGCAAAAGGTGTTTGTTGCTACCTAGAAAATAAAAGATCAAGTATCAGAAGTTTAAAAAAAATTTCATGTCACAATAGAGACAAGAATTAGAAGAAAACTTAAATGTGTTAGAGTTGATAATAGTAGTAAGTATAAATTCCTATTTGAAAAATACTGTCAAAGATATGGTAGTAAACTTGAAAAGACTGTACCTAAAAATACTCGTTAGATTGGAGAAACAGAGAGTATGAATATAATGATTAAAGAAATGATCAAGTGTATACTATTTAGTGTCAAGTTATGTAAACCTTTTTGGATTGAAGCTTTGAGGTCTACAGTTGACTTGATTAAATTTTACCTTTCAACTCTGTTAGATGGTGATGTTCCTAAACGAGTTTGGATACAGAAAATGTTTCTCACGAGTACTTGAAAGTGTTTTGATCTAGATCCTATGTTAACATTTTGACCTTGGTTAGTATTGGCTGCTAATTACGCCTTCATGGGCTTTGTGAAAGAGTGAGTTGTTTTATGGATTAATGTTGGGGAGATAAATTGCACCGTCAAGGTAGAGATTGCTAGATTCGATGTGACTCGAATTGTAATTAGGTCAGGCAACTTTCGACTCACGTTGATAATCTTAATTTGATTAGGTTGTTTATGTATAAATATATGCTTGAGTAGCAAAACTTATTGTACCGATTTTGATAATTGATTTCTATCACTTACCCTTAGTTTTTTTTCTTTTAATATTTTCATGTAAATCTCGATATATATTATTTTCTCATTTTCTTTTTTGGTTTCTCATTCGGTGTTTTCAACATTATCTTACATATAATTTATTCTATCGTGGAGCGTGCACATATTTTTATTATGTATTGTAGTTATCATTATATAAATATCATTAAAATTATTAATGACAAATTAAGTTTATGAACTTAGAGTTTTTAATATAATTTGAGTTAGTTTTAAGTGTTATATACCATTGTAAATTTTTTATTTTCCGAAAGATCAAAAGGAAGCTATACAAATTATATGAATATGGGTCATGGTCCGTATTTTGTAAGGAATTTTTTATTTTTCATTTTGATTTCCATAGTGAAAAAGAAAAGAGCGGTTATGGATTTCAATCTCTAAGGAAATCTTACTCAAACATTAAATCAACTTCCCCTAAGTCGTCTTCTAACTATTCTTATATACATTTATGTAAGTTCACTCATTGTACAATTTGATCATAGTAAAGAATAAAGAAATAAGACGTCATTTGGTAAATCTACATATATTTTATTAATATATTATTCTCGTAAAATTTCAAACAATATTTTAAATTTAACTGTAAAATAAAAAAAATTATTAAAATCTAATATATTGTTGTTCAAACTTCAACACTTCTATTCTTAAACCAAATAATTGGTTATTTTATCATCAATTTTAAAACTCCAAAATATTATTTGGAATTTATATTATTTGAATATTTTGGAGTTTTAAAAAATAACTAATTATTTGGTTTAAGAATAGAATGGTTCAAATTTGAACAATAATATCTTGTATTTTAATTATTTGTTTTCATTTTACAGTTAAATTCAAAATATTATTTAGAATTCATTGCAGCGAAAAACGTAATTTGTGTAATAGTGATAGATATCAAATTAAGTAAAAAAAATTAAATTAATAACTTTTCATAGAATGATCGAATGACATGGCAACGAGACATCACAGTGTAATTTTATAACGTTCATGTAAAATTATTTATATTTTAAAATCAAAATAACAAAATACTTATCATCGTCCACTTGATGTTTTAAAATCTTGCCTCGACCAAAAATAAAATTTATCACATAGACTACAATCATCAAACTCTGGTAGGTTTGAAATCTAGATTTTTGGTTTAGTATGAATTGGGATTGAGTTTTTAATTTTTCCAAAGGAATTTGAAAGCACAAATAATTTCAAATCAAACTGAAATATATAGAATAACAATAAATTGCAAATATTTTTGAATTAATATAATTTTTTTTATTATTTTTTTGGTGCAATGGGTCTACATTATTATCTCTATTATATAATAATAAATTTGAATATAATTTAAAAATAAAATAGATATTATGATTTCCTAAGAGAAGTAGGAAGTTTTAAAAAGAATTTTTTCATAAATACGAAAGCTTTCCTTGAACCTTATCACCAATTTCTCTCCTACCAAAGTTGATTTTACTCTCTTTCAACCTCAAGATTAATCTGCAAGTTTACTGTGATGGAGACAACTTCTGTTCGAGAGGTTTGGTCGTCAAATCTGATCGACGAACTTAAACATCTACAAGGCGTCCTTCTCGATGGCTTCAAATTCATTACTTTTGACACAGAATTTCCAGGTTTCCTACGGAACACCGAAAAAAAAGCATCGGTAGAGAAAATATTCAGTGATATGCGATATAACGTAAACCGGATGAAGCTTATATAGTTGGGTATCACCATCTCCAACGACGACGGGAATGTGGGCAGAGTGTGGGAATTCAATTTCAGAGACTTCGATGAACGGAGCGATGAGCACGCGTCGGCATCGATCGATGAACTGCAGAAAAAAGGGATTGCAATTGATGACTTTGGCTACCGTTTAATGGAGGTAATTCGACCATACCAAGATTTGAGTTGGGTGACTTTCCATGGGATCTACGACGTGGGGTATCTGATCAAGCTGCTCACGAAGACTGAAATCCCAGAGAGTATTGAGGATTTCGGAACAATGGTGGGGAAAGTACTTGGATCTGTTTGCGACGTGAAGTATATGGCCCGATTCTGCAAGGGATTGGAAAAAGGGGAGATCGGCCTTGAGAAAATGGCGAAGCGCCGGAAAGTGAATAGAATCGGAACTGCCCATTGCGCCGGCTCTGATAGCTTGCTGACTCAATCAGTATTCGAGACGATAATACAGAGGTTTAACATTCCGCATGAGAAATTTGAGGGGTTTCTATACGGGTTCAGTTTCCAAATTTTGCCCGTCTTGTGGACAAAATCGGTGTTCGAGATCATGATAAGCACGTTTGATATTTCACCTGAGCTTTTCAAAGGATTTCTCTATGCGTTGAGTTTCTAAATTCGCCCGGTCGATGCCGGCTCTGAAAGCTTGTTGACACAATTGGTTTTCCAAAAGTTAATAAATGAATCTGATACTTTGCAGGAGATTTTCGATGGATATCTCTACGGGCTCAGTTTCAAAATTCTACCAGAAGATGCCAGCTCCGATAACTTGTTGACACAATCGGTTTTTCAGATGATGAGAACACATGTTTGATATTTCGCGAGAGCGTTTAGAAGGATTTCTCTACGGGCTCAGTTTTCAAATTCTATCAGTTGATGCTCACTCTGAAAATTTATTGACAGAATCAGTGTTCGGGACATTGATAAACAAGCTTGATATCTCGCCGGAACTTTTCGAAGGATTTTTGTACGGACTATGTTTCCAACTTGTGCCGGTAGATATTGATTGTTATGACTGTAATGGCTATTACGCTTATGGATAATTACAATATTGCTTCGACGCCATATGAAACTCAACCATTTAGATTTTATATTTCATATACGAAGGATTTTTTGAAAAGAAAGAAAACAACGAGGGTAGAGAGTAGAGATAGAAACCAGACTTGGTCAATTTCTAATAGTAACTACACGTAGCTTTTTAACTGTTTATTTGATATGATATAAAACCCTCCACTTAGAGATATTATTTGTTTCCATCCCCAAGCTAGCAATACAAAACATTATAAACGACGAAAAATTATGATTTGGAAGAAATACAAAACATTCTTACACACAGTTAGAATAAATAAATAAACTTGGAAAAAAATGAGCTCACTAAGATAAAACAAGAAAAACAATACGGCATCGTATTTAGCGTAATAAAGAATAAAGATGAGAAGAAAATATAAGGTTTCTTCTTCACTGTTGGTAGATGGCTGCACCATGGGGTATTCCCCTGCTTCATGCTTCTCTTTCTCTCTCCACGGTGATCCTTTCTTGTTGCTTTCTCTCGTTTTTTTATTATTTTACTCTCTTGCTTTGTGCTAAAATTCAAAATTCAAAATTCAAAATTGCAAAATAAATTCTCTTTCTTCCCTTTGTTTTCTCAACTCAAGATTTTTTTTCGCGTTTTTAGCAATTCATATACTCTTTCTACTTCTAAACTGTTATTTGAATAATCATAGCATTTTCTTTGGTCATGATGTTCAACAACATCAACATCAGTCTGCAATAATTATCAATTAGTACTATTTTTTCATGATTTTCAATGAAACACAACATTACTTAATTAAAAATAATTTTCAACTTTTTCAGGAACGGAAGATTTTTGGTGATTGAAATTTCTTAATAAGAATTGCTGGCTGATCATTAACTTTTATAGTTAATTCTCTTTTTTGAATATCAATTAAAGTTCTCCTAGTAGCTAGACTCTGGGATAATAAAAACCTCACAATCTACTTCATAATCCTAAATAATAAAGTCGGTTAGTATAATAAATTTATGGACCTTCACCAATACATCTTCAATCCTTCCTTTAGGTTCCAATACATCTTCAATCTTTCTTTTAGGTTGAGCCAATGATCGATCAACTAAATGCAATATTACTGTTGTCAGTCTTGCTTTTCTTATATCGAGATTCTTGAAAATGGACATTGAATCCTAAGTTACACATCGCCTTGCCAATATAATGACTGCCTATAGTGCATAGAATTGTAAAGTTGACCGGGTAATTGAGCTTTGGAGGTAATTTGTTCCATAAAATATAACTACCATCTTGTGCAATAGTCATAGTTTCATAATCGCTTAACCTTTTTTTTTTTTTGACAAAGTATTTTTCATGAATATTATGCAGCTAAGCATTTGTTCTAGAGCTTCCACTTCCACTTCCACAAGGGGAATATTTCAAAACCAGGGCTTTTTTTTGTTTTTTTCAAAACTAGGGGATGATGCTATTCCACTATTTGCAGAACCTGAAAGCAGGTGTGGCTCAATTTTTTGTTCCAATTCCGAAAACAAGAATAAAAGTCTGGGTTAACCATCTTTCAACGTTTCATTTTTCTTTTCTTGTTTTATTGTAATGAATAATTCAACATACAGATTTGTTAGCGCTACTAAATTCTTGACTGGAGCTTCGACAGTAGGGAGCATTGCAATACCCTCCGTACGAAAGCATGCGGTAGTCATTTGCTGGGGGGGGCATTTTCCTTGGGTCTCTCTTCCTTTGATGGAGTTGCGATGATTTGAGAAATGCTAAAACCGAACCCAAGTGGAAGTGACCCAACTAAGTTCTTGGTGGGGTCGGATTACCTCCATTAAACACTCGCCGAAATCATCCATCGCAATCCCTTCTTTCCTCAGCCGATCGAAATTTATTCCGTTTTTTTTTTTTCAAAATTGCGATCGACGCCGGTGCGTGGTCGTCGCTCTTTTCATCGGAGTCTCTGAAATGAATTCCCACACTCCGCCCACAGTCCCGTAGTCGCCGGAGAGGGTGATACCCAGTTGTATAAGCTTGGTCTCGTTCACGTCATATCTCATATCGCAATATCTGGTCTCCTTAAAAACGTAACTCCAAATGTTTCGCAGGCAATCCAGAAACTCAATATCAAAAGAAACGAATTTGAAGTTAGTGAGAAGGTATTGCAGATACCTTAGTTCTTGCTCCGCATTCCACGACCACACTTCCCGCACATACGTCATTGTCATTGAAGGAGGTCAAGCTTGAAGACAAAAAGGCACAATTGCAACGTTGGGAGAAACAGAGGAAACGAGGTTTCTTATTTATAAGAAGATTAATTTTATTTTCACCTCTCTACTATTAGTAGTTCATAAGGCGGCCCGTATTTAATTATTAATTATAAAAAGTATCTTCCTATTATCAACCTTTTTCATATTTCATTTATCAAATGTAATTAACCTCTTATTTTTTAATCTATTAGTAAGATTAAATGAAAATACACTTGCATTTATCACACGTAGAATTGAATATTAAGAATTTATTTTGTTGACTATATTTTTTAATTTATTTAATATAAAAATTTAGTTTCCTTCTAATTCATATCATTCAAAATTAAGATAAAAAAAAAGATGAGAAATAATCTAATCACCCAATAAAATAAATATACTTTTTCTCACTACACAGTTTTTTTGTCAAGACAACCTCTTTTAATTTAAATCTTTTCAAAGAAATTAATTTATCATAATAAATAAAATTAATAATGATTTATTATAAAATTTATTATTATAATTAATATAATAAATTACAAATAAATTATTCATTATACTAATTTGATGATAAAAAAAGATATTATAATATTGTTTTTAAATAATAATTTTTTTAATAAACTCATAATATTTTAAAAATAAAATTGTACTTTCTCATTTAGTGTTTTTGCATAAATCTCGGTATATATTATATTCTCTCTTTTTTTTGTCGTTTGGTGTTTTCAACATCATTTGTCAACGCTCGATTCTGTCCCAAACCGGATCCTCGAATTAAGATTTTCGAGGTAGAAAATTCAAACCGACAACGACGACTGGGTCAAGTAACAGACGTTCCCTAAGTGGGAATCTTCACACATAATCCTACATGACATCCTGAATTAGGATACCATTATCAATTTAATCTAACCAGAATACATATTTCATAAATTAAAATATCTACATCATATAAGTACTTTGTACACAAACATCGAATCACATCAAACTCGTCATCTTTTACATCAGAATACTCTAGCAGAAACGTAAATAAAATAAATATATAAGTTAGTAATGACATATGACTTTATAACCCAAAAGTCCTATACCTCATTGTATATCGTACCTCGCCTTGATTTCTCCGAACTGGTGAACGTCATCACTACCTGAAAAATGTGAATATTCACGAAATGAGTAATTGGCTCAGCAAATAAATCTAACGACTAAAATAATTAATCCAAACCCTATCCACGCTATCTAAGCCCATACGTCATTCTCCACATAATCATAATTATTTTGAAATCATCTTAAATCAAATATTTGTTTTAATTCGAAATCCATGTCATTTATATAAAAATACATGTAGGTTCGTAATTCAATCGTTTAAAAATCCATCAATCACGTTTTAAAACTATTTTCAGCAAATAGATAAATCCAATGCATTTAAATAAACATACACGATTCAAAACTATCCAACCACAGTTTAAAACCATTATCAGCAATTAAATATGTAACACCCCGAGAAACCCCGCGTTCTCGGTGCGCTACAGTGCATCTACACACTACACACACACACTAACACTTGACACAACTAACTCAATTCAATACCCCTTTCGTTTTCAAATCATTTTCAAAAGAACATTTGTGAGTATGAAAATTTTTCGACTCGATTCGAAAAAACAACTCGCGTTCCGAAGAAGAAACACGAAGTCCTCAACATAAAACTATGCAGCGGAAAAAAAAACCATTTAAAACAATTTGAGATAAAACGGTGAGACTTGAAATCCTAGGAAAGAATCCCACGCACCCCATGAACTACCCAGTCCGGTCCCAAGCACTCACGTCCCCACTCCGACACCCCGCGTACACCATCGCGGTGCCAACCCAACGTCACTGTATTTCGCGCACGCTCACAGCGCCGCGTGCCCCACGCACCCTGCCTCTGTACAGCACGTCCGCGCGCACGCCTTCACCTGGCGCCGCATGACCCGTGTGCACCCGCAGGGCCGCGTGCCCCGCGCACCTGCGATCACGCCACACTTCCACGCTCATCTACCTTTTTCTAGCATTTACTGTTCACACCTCAACCTATTTCGTATCTCCTCGACTCCCAACCTCTCTCCCGGAATTTCGGCAGAGTAACGGCTAAAAACTGACTATCCCAAAATTTAAACCCTGCACACAATTCACCATAATCCAACAATGTTTATCTATCCATCATCCAGAGAAATCACCATAACCAAATCAGAGTAAGAAGACAATAAGAACCCATCAAATAGAAATGAAGAAAGTCCTCCAAAACACTACAACTCCTCTATACAATCTCAAAAGATCAATGTCTATACAACCCCGCTATCTACACAAATACCCAACATGAAATGATAAATCCACTATCACCTACCACCACCACGGGTCGGGTCGCCCTAACAAAAATCCGCCATTCGGTGCCTCGGGTGCACGCCGCCAACCATCCTACGCCTCTGGACTAGGCTCTCGAGGCTCACCAGCGGTATCGTCAGCACCTACACCACAGAACACACAACATAAGCCTAACGCTCAGTAAGTAATGCGATATGAAAGTAAAAGCCGACAATGCAATCCTATCACATGCAGTCTCTACACTCACACTCATGTTGTCACATCTGTGACGCGTAGTGCAGCCGCACCAGGGTAAGGAGGAACCTCACGCCACCCTATACCCTGACACGTCGCCACCGTCCCGGACTCCCCAGCAACGAGGCCCATAAGCTACACCCACGCATCACCACACGGCAACCACATCAGGGTAAGGGTGTACCTCGCGCCACTCTACACCCTGACACGTCGCCTCCGTCCCAGCCTCCCCAGCACGGGGCCACAGTTGCCACACGCACACGTTTCGCGACAGCCCAGCCGGCCCACCCCTCGAGTAGGATCCGCGACTGGTGTTGCACCAGCCCACACACTAGTAGGATCCGCGGTACCACTGCCCATATCCTCACCGTCAACACATTCATGCCGCATGACGGCCCACCCCTCGAGTAGGATCCGCGACTGGTGAAGCACCGGCCCACACACTAGCGGGATCCGTGGTACCAGCGCCACACGTCTCACCTCATACATCAAAGCATGCTAAAAATCAATTTCGTTCCCGTTTTAAAAAAAATATGATGCATGTCACACAATACGCACACACACCGCAATCAATCACATAAACACTAAAGTTCTACAGTGTAGGCCCACTTGGGCAAAGCATATGCATGCACTACTTACCTGGCGTCCTAAGCTCGCTCGATACACAGCTTCGCCAACAGAAAGCCTCAACCTAAAACACAACCAATTTCTCATCAGTATTTCTCCCAACATTTACCAATTAGCTAAAAATAACCTTATCTAACTACACTCATTAAATTCCAACTAAAACGGTCCATTGGTTTGGTTTGGCCGAATACCAGCTCAACGTTCGGATGCGCATAACTTTTGCGTCCGTCAACGGAATCAAACGATTCAAGTGGCTAAACGTTCCCTTAGGAACCTAGTTTAACATCCCAAGACGGATTTTAAATCGGTAGGCCGCAGATAGGCGAAAAACGCCAATAACCGAATCTGCCATTTTTATTAAAATTTCACATTTTCACTTCCCTTCAACCAAAACTCACCCTCAACTAGTTATATGCATCGAAATGGCTATGCTACTCTCACACGTCGAATTTCCACGAAAAACGGTCACTAATTTGACTTAAATAAAAATCCCGCATAAACTTCCGACGCGCATAACTTTTGCGTCGAATATCGGAATCGAACGATTCCAGTGGCCACACACTCTTCTAACAACCTACTTTAACCCACAAAGACAGAATTTGGAATGATCAACTTAAGCCTAGCCAAAACAGCCAAAAACAGAAGCTGTTTTTATACGAAAAATAGCCAAAATCTCAACTTCGGGCAAATCCCGCAAGTTCTCTGCACCGAACACTCACATTTCGCCTATTAAGCACAATCTAACCTGAAAATCAGAATTTCAAACACAAAGTCTGAATTTTGGCTCAACCTTCACCCTCGGCCTCCCTCCCTCTCACCGGTCTCCTGCTGTCCACTTGCTAATCTACACACTCACCCTCTCAATCCCCTCACATTTGCAGCCAAATTTAAAGAGAGAAAAGAAAAAAAAAAAAAACGAAGAGGAGCTGAACCTCAGTCTCGGTTCATACGGACAGGACAGCAGAGGGAGAGGACTTACCAAGTGGTGGCGTCCAGCACTCAGGTGGGAGAAGGACTCCAGCAACAAGTCTGGTCGTTGGCGGCAGAATTGGCCGGAAACCAACCCCTCGGGGTCGTCGGCCGAACACTCGGCTTTCACTTCGGGAACTCGAGTTGCTGGAACCGAACGGCTCCGGTTCGTCGGAATAGCAGCCCCTGCTCGCAACGCACACCTCACACTCGCGCTCGTCGGCCGTCGCAGCTCCGACTCCAGCACACGATCGCCCTGCTCCCGGTCGTCTTCTCTCTCGGGTGCACAGAGGAAACAACCGAATGGCTTCCTCGCGAAGCCATTCGGGTGTTTCACAAATTCTATTTTTTTTTTTTTTAAATAAATACAAATTACCAAATTGCCCTCACGTGCTTCAATCGTCCGAAATTTCGTAACTTCCCGACCTCCCGGCTTTAAATTCCGAAAACCAATCGCAAAAGTAGGCCTCGAGCCTTATAATTTAAATCTTTCCCGTTGAAATATTTCTCAAAACTCCGACCGGGATTAAAATAAAAATTCTAAAAATAAAAATATAAAATTCAAAATTCACGGGTTATTACAAAATAAATCCATTGCAATTAAAATAAAAATGCTAGAATTAAAATTATTTCTTTCCATTAAATTTTCAAAACAACAGTTTTTAACATTCAACTTAATATGTCAAAAATACAATTTATTCTAATCAACTCATATGACCATCACACATCTATACGTTCTCAGAATTTCGCCAATACGGCTATAGGACTCACACATTGCTTTTCCCGCAAGGTTGAGGGACTTTCAACCTAAGGAAGACATTATACGTAAGACTCTTAATATTTTCATGGTCATAATTATCGCACACAAAAAGACGAGACCAGCTCAGTGAGTTCTTATATTACCACTGGTTTCTTTCTCGTTCTTTCCTAAATGCATATTTTAAAAGCAATTGTAAAACGACGCTATGCATGTACAAAATACGCACTCACCCATGAAATTTATATTAAAAATCAATGAATTTAATTTAACGTAAAATATAGGTTTTCAAATGCTACGTTTAACAATTCAATCTAATCAAATTTAAAACCACATTTCCATAAAATCCAATTTAAACAACAACTTATAAAAATTGGAATGAAACCAATTCTTTTCACAATTTATATTAATTTGAATTAAAAACAACATTCAATCATCACTTCAACTATCAAATTTCCATTCAATTTATTCAAAAGTTCCAATCTATCCAGATCCAAACGGAATAGACATTTATCTCCACTTATTAAGGTAATAAAGTTCGATCTAACTATTCTACTCATTAAAAATATTTACCGTATACCGATTCCACCTCTTTTTTCAAAATCTCTGTCGACACCAACAATTTCTACTCTAAAACAATTCTCTCAACGCATTGATCACTTTACTTTAAAAGACTGATTAACGACTCACACGTCTACCCTTTGTCCCTCTTCTCTTTTTTTTTCTTTGGTTCACTCTTCTCGCTCTTTTAACTTCTCTCTTCTCTCTTCTCTCTCCATAAATTTTCTCTTCCTGCTTTTTAAATTTCTCCTCACGTAAACATCACTTAACAACTACCTATCTCTCTTTTCTCTTTTTTTATTTTTTTTCCTTCTTCTTTCCTTATTATTTTCACTCACGGAAACCACCAATTCATGCCACACAACCCAATCTGGTGCAAAATTACCATTTAACCAATCTTATCTTTGGCAATAGACCACTTTACCCTTTAACTTTTTGAATATTTACTAAATAACTATGATTAATTAATCTTTAATCATCATTAGTTTTAATCTAATCCCAATTAAATTAATTATAATCTACTTCTCATAATTTATTAAAATTTTAATCTGATAAAAATAAATTTTATACGTTTTAATTTAACAAGGGCAATTGATCGGCTATCTTCAGCCGATCGATCAGCTCCAGTGAAATGCCGAACCCCTCATGTTTATATAAGGGGCGATTGATCACCTACCAAGAGGGTGATCGATCACCTGCATTGCCAAACTCGTTTCTTTTCCTTATAACAGTCGATCGATTGCTCCAATTCCGTGATCGATCAGTATCTTCTTTGTCTGAACTCCTCTTTTTCTTCATCATTTTGGCGATCGATCGCCCCCTTCAGGCGATCGATCATTTTCCTATTACATTTTTGCCATTTTTTTAAAAACAAAAATTTTTATCCTCAAACAATTTTATACACAGTAAATTTTACACGTCTTTCAACCAAAACATCTTTGAAATACAATTACAATTAAGTTCTACAAATTTCAAATCGTTACGTAATCTTAAATATAATTTATTCTTTTGTAGAGCGTGCATATATTTTTATTATGTATTGTAGTTATCATTACATGAATATCAATAAAGTTATTAATGACAAATTAAGTTTATGAACTTAGAATTTTTAATATAATTTGAGTTAGTTTTAAGTGTTAGATACTATTGTAAATTTTTTATTTTCCGAAAGGTCAAAAGGAAGCTATACAAACTATATGAATATGGGTCATGGTCCGTATTTTGTAAGGAATTTTTTATTTTTCATTTCGACTTCCATGGTAAAAGAGAGAAGAGCATTTATGGATTTCAATCTCTAAGGGAATGCTTACTCAAACATAAAATCAACTTCCCCTAAGTCGTCTTCTAACTATTCTTATATACATTCATGTAAGTTTACTCATAGTACAATTTAATCATAGTAAAGAATAAAGAAATAAGACGTCATTTGGTAAATCCACATATATTTTATGAATATATTATTCTCGTAAAATTTCAAACAATATTTTGAATTTAACTTTAAAAAGAAAACAAATTATTAAAATCTAAGATATTATTGTTCAAACTTCAACACTTCTATTCTTAAACCAAATAATT
>CM039519.1:25287070-25323856 GCA_022433055.1 Begonia peltatifolia | reverse complement strand
TGATAAACAAGCTTGATATCTCGCCGGAACTTTTCGAAGGATTTCTGCACGGACTATGTTTCAAAATTGTGCCGGTAGATGTTGACTGTTATGACTATAATGACTATTACGCTTATGGATAATTACAATATTGCTTAGATGTTGAGTAATTATGAAACTTCAAATTGTGTTGGGATAATTTGTTTTGAAGCAATAGAACCATGTGAAACTCCTCTCCTTAAGATATGTCTTTGCAAAGTTAACACGATATTTATCAATAGACTAGTAAATATTAAAAATTAAACTGACCTTACTTATCACCTTGCGTTATTCTTGACCAAAATATAGATTTCCAAAGAAAGACGAAAAGCCATTTTCCAGCAAAGAAGTGTATCATAAACTAATTATGTTGGTTGTGACATATTATTATTTCCTCTAATTTCTTTGTGATATAAAACTTATTGTATGTTGTTACTAGTGTTTCTTTTATGTAAGTGATTGTTTTTGCTCTAATGCCACAACTTGTCATGGTTTGAGATGCCAAACCAAACATTGAAATAAGGAGAAGATAAGGCAAAAAAAGGAGGGAGAGGACTTGGAAACGTTTCATGCAAATAGTGTCTTCCTCAAAGCCTTATCATCATTTCAATATTTTTTTACCATTCACAAAAATATTTAGTGAACGAGTGTCAAAATATTAATCTTCCATTTTTATGTGTGAATTAATAAGGTTTTATCGATAAATTTATGTGAATTTCATAACCCTTTATTAATGGGTGTGAATTAATAAGTGTAACGAACTCATTCCTCCCAGTAAGATATTGTTTGCTTTGGGCAACCTCACGCCCTCACAAATTTGCTTTCAACGAGGACTTTCTAAGTGGTCACCCAACTTGATACTGCTATTGTCGGAGCACTATTAATTTCAGAGTTTTTATGAGATCTGATGTCATTGTTCTCCCAAAACACGTCTTACTTTCTAGGGGAGATATTCTTTACCTATGTTTCATCTCCATCTTCTCTACAAGTGATGTGAGATTGTGCCCGACCCCCCTTTCGTAACGATTAGGGATTTGCCTATATTCGAATCCGAAATTTGTCTCTATTCGGGTTTTGCCCTGCAATCGCACTTATAATATTTTGGGTCATCATAATTACCCCCTCTCATAGGGCCCAACGTCATCGTTGGGCACATCTCAGGTTAGGTAAAAAACTATGATAGCATTTGTAACGAACCATTTTCTCTTAGTAATATATTGTTCCCTTTGGGCAACCTCACGCCTTTAGAGATTTGTTTTCAACGAGAGCTTTCCAAGTGGTCACCTAATTTGGTATTGGTGTCAGCAGAGCACTGTTAACTTTGGAGTTCTTATGGGATCCGATGTCATTGTACTCTCAAAATACGTCTTACTTTCTAGGGGGGGCATCCTTTACATATGTTTCATTTCCATATTCCCCTCAAACGATGTGAGATTACACCCGACCCCCTTTTCGTAACGATTTAAGTTTTGTCTATATTCGAACTCGAAATTTGCCTATACTCGAGTTTCTACGAGTTTTACCTCACAATCGCACTCACGATCTTTCAGGTTATCACAATAAGATTTGTGTAAAATTTATAACATTCATTAATGAGTGTAAATTATTGGGATTCCCTTACAAAATAGAATAAAATGAATATTAGATGTTTTATTGATCTTTGATGCATGGTTAAGAATAATTGTTATCTCATCCACAAACTGCAACATTTAAATCTGGTTTCGTATTTATCCTCTAGTAGCTTTGTGAAACTTCAATCTCATCATTGTAGTTTTCCTCTGGTAGCTCTAATTCATTCTCGAGAATTTGAGCTTGCCTTTCCTTTGTCGATTCTTTCATCTCTACAAATTTGTCATTCTCGTTCAACTTCTTTTCAACTGCTATTTCAACAAAGCGATTACATACTTCAGTTGAGCATAATTTCCAAGTTGAGTACAATTTTTAGTGGATATAAAATTTTTTAATGTTCCATTAATGGATGTGAATTAAAATAACGTCTCACTCAAAAATGAGTGTAAAATTTATGACCTTTCATTAATGGGTGTGAATTAAAAAATATATATACAATTTATAATCATTCATTAATGGGTGCAAATTATTCGAATACACTTATAAAATATAATATAATGAATATGATATGTTCTATTGATCTTTGATGCAGGATTAAGAATAATTCTATCTCATCTGCAAAATGTTAACTTTAATCTCATCCTCATTTTTATCCGCTATTAGCTCTAACTTATAAATTATGTCTTCAAAAGTTTCTCAATATCACTAAGGGAGTAGTAGCCCGTCTTTTGGGGGTAAGGAAAACGACAAAGGATAAAGAAAATTTTAAATTAATTAATTGTGAAGACTTAGTTCATACCAAAAGAGTTATACAATCTCATTGTAGTTGAAAAATATAGAAATAAATAGTTTATAAGTAAAATTTTCATCTCAATATACTGCAATACGTGAGTTAAAACTTAAAAATAAAACTGTATGGTTTTGACTCAAAAAAATACTAATGAAACCGAGACTTCCCAGTAGAGCTCAAAAGTAACAAATTTTCAATGTCAATGCTTTTACAAAACCTTATAATACTAATAAAAACACAGAAGTTCATAAATTTCTTGACGTTCAAAATTACACCCTATCATGCTTATGATTTTTGCTATATCGAACACGATGAATATCGTAGGAAAGTTTACATGGATTTGTTCAATTGCAGATGTGAAAATGAGGAGCCATCTCTGGCACCAGTAATATCAAAGGCGAGTGCTACATCTTTGGGTGTGAGCTTCATCCCCTTGGAGGTTAGTCTAAGAGACTCTTGAATCCTTGAAACTAAAAGGCTCCCTCAACTTTTAGGCTCGTCAATCTCAAGATAAGGAAGCTGCTACTAAAAGGATTCTAGTTTTTGTAAGCCCAAACCTTATTTTGCTATTGAATATGGAAAATCTTGGCTTTAAATATCAGAAAAATAAAAAAATATATTTTGGCTCCGGATCTTGCATGATGCATTACTCAAAGAAAATGAAATATACAATTTTATATCCACTTATTTGAAGAATAAAATGCACAGCATATATAGACAATAATAGAAAATAAGAAACTGATCACCTCTAAATCAGGAAAAATTAAAAAAAAAAACAAATCTTCCCTAGCTTTCTGTCGACTATCAAAATATTCCTTAACTTCATGAACCCTTTAGAATGAACGAAATCAAAGGGGGAAAGAGAACAGAAGAGTTGAGAAGATTTAACGGCCATCAAAGGGGGAAAGAGAACAGAATTCTCTCTCCTCGCTGCTAAGGAGACTGCCGCAAAATAACCAAAACCAAGTTGGTGACCACGAACCCACTCCATGGACGGCGGCACTCGAAGAAATCAAAACCCAAAAATCTGAAAACTTTTGGAATCAGGAGAGTGATTGGAGAGAGAGAGAGAGAGAGAGAGAAAGAGAAAGAGAGTAGGTTTGAGGGTGGGAGGAGGGATATTTTATACTGCACTGTAAACTTAACAAAGATTAAAAAAAGAGGAAAACATGAATTAGTTAATTAAAGAAGGGTTAAAATCATTTTAAATCGTAGAAGTATGGGTTTTTTTTTTAAACTATTAAATTATGTTTATACTAAAAAAAATTTTTAAACTATCAAAAATTGATCAAAAAAATTCTGACAGTTGACCAATAACTCCTGTTCTACATTTTATACATGGCATAGGAGACCGTTATAAAAGAATGATCTCTCGTTCTATCAGGGTCAAAATTCACATGTAAGGTTATTGAGAACGAGAGATCGTAGACCGGTCTCCCGTTCTCAATGACCTCTAATTTATTCTTCACTTTATAAATTAATTTTTAAAAAATAATAAATGATATTCAATTTAGTTGAAATTTTTACCACATGTTTAACATATCATGGGTAGATAATCTAAAAATTTTCTTGATTTTCTAATACTTTTATGGTTTATTATAATTATTTTATGAAATATTTAACTAAAATTACAAAACATTGTACAAGTATTATAAAATCACGAAACTTTCCAGATTGTTTCCCATAATGTGCTAAACATGTGGTAAAAAATTGAACTAAATTGAATTCGTTTAATATTTGTTTAAAATTAATTTATAAAGTGAAAAAGGAACGAGGGGTCAACGGAGAAATTAATTTAAAACAAATACTAAACGATATTAAATTTAGTTAAAATTTTTACCATATTTTTACCGCATCATGTAAAGATAATATGAAAATTTTTGAGATTTTATAATATTTTTACAATGTAGAATGAAAGGTTATCGGTCCACCACCAGAAAGTTTTTTGATAATTTAAGGGTTTTTTTTTTAAATAAGCATACTTTCAGAGTTCTTTTAAAAAAATAAATAAATACTTTGAGTGTTAAAATGATTTTAATCTATTAGAGAAATTGAGGAAGAGAATGATTAAGAAGAATCACCATATGCGGGTGTGATAGAAGCTCTAAACCCAGAACTATCGGTGACTGGTCCAAGCCCGCACAAGTAGCCAGCACCAACGTAGAATACATCGTTATCTCCAACTCAAATTCAATGCTCTCTCTCTCACTCCATAAATTTTATCTCTCTAAATTTTAATTATCGTAGCCAATAAAAAGTGTATTTATTAACACATGAGACATCATATAAAGTTGAAATTTGTAAATGTATTTTTCAATTATTAAAAAAGATTTAAAGTTCATGAATTTGAAGTTCTCGGGAGCAAATATTAAAAACCATGATTATTTTTATTACTTAATAGGTGCAATTACTTCAAGATATTGAAAATTATTTTTTATTAAACTATAAACATTTATCTTAATCTAATTTTCCAAACTTATACATGCACTAACACATGCATCAAAACCTAAACTCATATATATGCGAAAGGTTTCTTAAGATTTCGCCAGAAATCATTTGGTATTTTGAAGTTTTCAGTTTGAGAATCTGATTGAAGAAGATAATATTTTTTGTGAATATACGTAAATCTGCAAATTTAATGTTTGAAGTTAAATTCATAAAAAAAATGTAAAACTACAAATTGAAGAAGATGAAATCTTTAAAATAGTATAAACACATTTGAGTTCAACTTTTACTCAAATTTTAATGCATGTAGATTGATTTGAATTTTTAAAAGAAAAATAAAGATATGAAAATTGTGATTGAAAAGAAAAATGTTGAATTTTTTTATTTTTAAAAATTATATTCTTCGATAAAATGCTAATTAATAAAAGGTTAAGAGTGTTAAGCTAGATTTGTACATGACTTTATAATTATAACTTAATTAATTACTATATCTTTTACCCTGAACTTTATATGATTAATTAAAGTTTCTAAAATGGAATAATTTTTTTAATTTACAAGTATAAAGATTGTATGATTTATATTAGTTAATAATTAATAAAAAATTAAAGATAAAATATAGAATAATGAAATGTCGTTGGAACTATTTTTTCTCTATAACTTTCTATAAATTTACACTCCAAAATTTAACTTACAGCAATTTCCAATCCAAAATAAATCAACTAACTTCAAATCGAATAACTTTTATTGCATATATTCAATTTCCTTAATTCTAAATTAATTCTCTTTATTTATGTGTCAACTTTAGCTCTGTAAATTTTCATAAATATCCGATCTTCACAATAATTATTACATAATTTACATTGAAATCTGCTCCTATGATCACTTTTTAGTTAAACATACAAAATGACTCTTTATACCATTTCTAATAATATTTAATTACTCTGATTGTGACGATAAGATTATCATGGTTAGTCTTAACCCGAACCATCACATTTATCCTCTAGTAGCTTCAATTCATTCTCATCAAATTGAGCTAGTCCTTCCTTTGTGGATTCTTTCACCTTTATAGTTTCGTCATTCTCGTTCAACTTCGCCTTGTTTTAGCAAAGCGATTACATATTTTAGTTAGAAAAATTCACTGAGCTACCAAAACTTGAAGAGTTACACTTATCTCATAGGAGTTAGAATGACTAGATGTGGTCTGTCTTAGAGGTGTTTAATGGGGCTCGGCTTGCTAAAATAGTGGGCTGAACTTGGCCCCATCCCATGAATTGGGTTGAGTTGAGTTCGGAGGTTGACCTCGCGAGCCTATTAGGGACCGAACCAGTGGTGTCCAAATGAGCCATCTCATTGGCTTGGCTCAGCAGGCCAAGCTCACGAACCTGACCGCAAGCCCCCTCAGCAACGGTCATTTGAGGCGGGAAGAAAAAGAAGAAGATAACTGATTCCCTGAAAAAAAAAAAAAAAAAAAAAAAAAAAAAAAAAAAAAAAAAAAAAAAAGAGATAATTGAGGCGGGGAAGAAAACACATAGAAAACAGAGAGAAAGGCAGGAAATGATAATAGCCGCAATGACTATTCCCAAATAACAACAAGGGCCAAGTTGACTCCCTCTGGAAAGTTAAATTTGACGAACAAGGACGGAAAGAAAAGGATAGAAAGACCCAGAGACAAACCCGAGAGATTAAGAAGAAAAGAAAAGACAATTATGAAACTCTTCTTCCCCATGCAAAGATAAGAATTTACGTTCCCCATAGTAATTAATAACCAGAGAATGGTTAAGAACCAATAATTTTATCCATGGTTGAATTTGATTCTAATGTTTTTTGCATCTAAACTTATGACGAATTGATTTGCGATTCTTCTACGTTAAAAATCAATTACGATTTCTATAAAAGTTGGATTTAACCGAGCAAGAGTTGAATCGGGTTTTTGATTCAAATAGTCTATATAGTGCTGGTTACTCCTACTTTCTACCAAAATATGTATATATATTATAATTTAAAAAATATTAACTTTTTTTAGTTGCATAAAATTAAATATATTCAAATTCTTAAATGTTGGCAAGAATAAAAATTAAAAGTAAAAGAGTAACCTCAGCAGTCCAGAGAATTCAAATTATTTCTAAATTATTAATGATATTTTTAAAATATTTAAGAATAATGTTGCGTTTATCCTCTTATTCTATTATTTTAAAATATCTGATGACATATCAAACAATGATTGATGCAATTAATGTAATAAACGGACTATTTATAATTTATTACATTAATTGCATCAATCATTGTTTGATATTGAATAGGATAATAGGCTAAATATAACATTATTCATATTTTTTAAAACAAAAACATATAAAATATATAGAGAGAGAACACTCAATTTTAGTGGAGCTAACATCGTATCACTACGTTGGAGTAGGGGTGAGCACAGTCCAAGTTAGTCTGGTTTCGCACAAGAACCAGAACCAGAACCAAATTGTCTCATTTGGGATTTTTTTAAAAATTCAAAAATTTTGGTCTAGTCTCGATCCGGTCCTAATTCCTCCCAAAATTCAAACGGAATCCAAACAAAATTCAAACGAAACCCAACATTCATTTTGGTTCCGGTTCCAGTCCCAGTTTGGTTTCAAGATTTTTGTATCCAGACCATGGACCAGATTGGAACCGACAAGATTTTTGGTGAGAGATCCGATTATTTTAGAGGATCGACCAAAATCGGACCGAAACCTTCGGTCCGGTCTAGTTATGGACTGGATCTGGTTCTGCCGACCCCTAAGTTGGAGGTCTTAGACCAATCACTGAGTTTAAAGCTGCCATCTTCTTAATCATCTCTTTCTCCTTAGATGAAATCATTCTCAAAGTTTCCTTCCTCTTTCCTTTTCTTAGTTTAGGAAAGTTTAGAAAGAGTATAAATAACCTCTCTCTCTCTCTCTCTCTCTCTCTCTCTCTTTCTTTCTCTTTGCGCGATCACTTTTTCGAGTTAAAAATGATTTTCAAATTTTTGGTTTTTGATTTCTTTGTGCGCCGCCTTCTATGACTGGGTTTGTGGTTGCAAACTGGGTTCCGATGCTCTTGCGACGGTCTATTTGGCAGGCAAGAGGGATGATTGCGATCTCTTTTCGCCTTTGATAGCCCTTAAATCTTTTCAATTCTCCTTCTCACAATCGCTCAAGCATGATAGAGAATTTCTCCAGCAACTTGATTTTTGCCTAGAGATCATTCGCTGTTTCAACGACGATATCACTGTCGAAAGGGGTGAGAAGTTGGTATATCTGGATTCTTAATACAAAATAGGCATCACCAAGATCTTTCATTTCAAATTTCTTTGAAAGAAATTTCTTAGTATCGTGCAACAAGTCTATATCGTTGCATGTTAATAATATGTCATCGACATATAAAACCAGAAATATAATTTTATTCCCACTAAATTTGTGGTATACAAAATCATCAACTGTATTCGCCTCAAAACCATATGAGGTGACTGTTTGATGAAATTTGTAATACCATTGACGGGAAACTTGTTTTAGCCCATGGATGGATTTCTTTAATTTGCAAACTAAGTTCTTTGATTTATCCGAATCAAAGAATTCGAGTTGCACCATATAGATCGTTTCATCAATATCACCATTGGGAAATGTCGTCTTTACATCCATCTGATATAGCTCTAAATCAAAATGAGTTATTCATGCCATTATAATTCTAAAGGAATCTTTCACTGATAGCAGAGAGAAAGTTTCCTTATAGTCGATGAATTCTTTTTGAGTAAAACCCTTAGCAATAAGACGCAATGTTAGCTTTTGAATCTCTTTTGGATTTAAAAATCCATTTTACAACTAACGGGTTTTGAACTTGTAGGTACAGGACGAGATCCCAAACATCATTGTTCTTCATGGACTTTAACTCCTCATTAATGGCATGAGTTCACTTTTAAGAATCAAAACTCTTAATGGTTTGGTTCAAAATGACAGTGTCATCTCCCACCTCACTAAGTTCCTCATGTTCTTGTAGAAATATGATGTACTTATTCGAATCGTACTCATTCTCTCTTTAGTGGACCTCCCTAATGACATAGTTTCTTGAGGCTGTTGAGTTTGTCTCTCGGGAATGATTTCCTGAAGAGGTTTAGGAAGTGATTTAATATTGTCTTTTTCATTATCCACTTGATAGAAATCAAGGGAAACAAAATGAAGACGAACAACTTTCTCCTCAAAGACAATGTCTTCCTTATCTCCCTTCACAAATTCTACGTCCTCAAAAAATCTGGCATTTCTCGTATCAAAGAATGTCTTTACAATGGGATTATAAAATTTGTACCCCCTTGACCGCCCAGGATACCATACAAAATAACAATTAACAGTCCTAGAGTTCAGTTTCTTTTCATTGGGCCTATAAAGCATTGCCTCAGCTGGACGCCCCCACACATGTAAGTGTTTTAGAATGGGGTTCCGACTTGTCCAACATTCGTATGGAGTTTTGTTAGTTGTCACCTTAATAGGTACCTTGTTAAGGATATAAGTTGTTGTCTTCAGTGGTTCACCCAAGAGGAATTCTGGTAAAGTCGAATGAGCAATCATGCTCTTTACCATGTCTTTAAGCATTTTGTTCTATCTTTTAACAATACTGTTCATGTAGGGCGAATCCGACATGGTATACTAAGGAACAATACCACACTCCTTTAAGTATTTAACAAATAATCCTGGACGTTGTTCACCTGACCCGTCATATCGACCATAGTATTCACCACCACGATCAAATCTGACGACTTTAATCCTTTTATCAAGCTTTTTAAAGGCTTTAAACACGTTCAAAGATTGAGACTTCTCATGGATGAGATATAGGTAGATATAACGCGAGTAATCGTCAATGAATGATATGAAATAATGTTGACCATTCTAAGATGCCATAGGAAAAGTTCTACAAATATCCGTATGTATCAATTTAAGAAGTTTTGAAGCTCGATTAGTTCTCAATCTCCTAACACTTGTTTGTTTCCCTTTAATACAACTGACAAAAATCTTAAAGTTAGTCATATCAAGACGGCCTAAAATCTTGTCTGACACAAGCTTTTTAATTTTCTTTTGAGAGATGTGACCTAAGCGTTTGTGCCATAATGAGACTGAATTATTATTAGTTAATTCACATTTTGTACCTCTTGAATCAATATGCAAGGTTTCATTAAATGAAACTATGGTTTCAAACATATATAGATTGTCATAAACATATAAAAAAACTAGAACCCATTACATTTGAATTTAATGATAAACTGAACTTTTCATTTCCAAATGAACAAGAATAACCAAATTTGTCTAATGTAGAAATAGAAATTAAATTTCGTCTAAAAGACGATATAACAAATGTATCATTCAAATATAAAAATTGTCTAGATTTTAATAACAATTTAAAATCTTCGATAGCTTCAACTTCAACTGATTTGTCATTGCCCACAAAGATGATTCTTTCATCATCATTCGACTTTCGGCAACTCAGACAACCCTGCATTGACATACTAATGTGAGTAGTAGATCCTGAATCTAACCACCACGTTTGTCTAGATACATAAACCAAATTAACCTCAGAACAGACAAAGTTGGGAAGTATACCGCCATGTGTGATACTTAGTACAATCTTTCTTTTGGTGCTCTTCTCCATTACAGAAGAAACAATTGAAGCCCTTAGACTTTTTTTGTTTCGACTGAGAACGAGCACTAAGATCTTCATTCTTCCTTTTTTTTTTTTTTTTGTCCTTGGAAGATGACGCCAAATGAGTATTTTCTGTTCAATCACGCTTAATCATCTCTTCCTCTTGGACACAATGAGATATCAATTCATTAAGCCTCTATTTATCTTTCTGACAATTTTAGACTGCCCAAATTGAGGAGAAAGAAAAATGAAGACTGAGTGAACAAACATGTCTTCAGACAGCTCTAACTTAAGTTCCTTGAATTTGAAGCAAGATGAGATATTTTTATTATGTACTCCCTGGTATTCTCATTTTCCATTATACTTGAGTGAGACAATCTTAGCTAAAAGTGTGATTGTAGTGAGACAAGCTTAGCTAAAAGCGTGATTGTCTCAGCCTTCTCATCTCAGCATTCTTGTTTTTTTTAAAACACTTCTCAAGTTCTTCAAGGAATGTTTTGGCAACAATGTTTTCTGACATGTTGCCTTGAAATGCTTCTGGTATGGCGCACTTCATGATCCTTGGACTTACACGATTCGAACGCTCCCACTTATCCAGCTCCCTCTTATCATCAAAGGTACTTGATGCTGAAAGAGGTGGGAAGCGTCCGCTCCTAAGTGCAATGTCTAGATCCATGCACTCGAGAACAATCAGAACGTTCTCTTTCCATACTTGATAGTTGGTCCTGTTAAGTATAAGAACTGCATTAACGTTACCCATCATACTTGAAATGTTAACCCTAACAACAGAAAAAATGAGACAACATTAGCTCACAAAATAATGTGCATATATATGACAATAATATAACTCAAACTCTAATACATTCATCAACAAGAATATGGTACAACATTAACACTTAGTCTTTTGGCTAAAAGTGTTAACTTGTAATTAGTAACTTGGTCCAGTATATAAACATTGATAATAAGACCTATCAAACAATGAGCTTATCTTTAGACAAGTTCAATGTTCACATGGCATCCTAATAATTGTCTCATGTTTTTAATACTGTTAAGAATCCATTCAGCTATACAAAGGTCAACCTTCCTTTGGGCTGGTCGATATTCATAGAATGTCATATCTCATACCTAACATATAAAAACAGGATAATTAAAGCGAGAGTGACTAATTTTATAATATGTTACCCAACAATCCCGTTTTACAATGTAAAATTTCATAGATCGGGCAATAATACTCAACGTGCATTACAAAAATTAATTTTTTTAAGGTCCAAAAACATGCATTCTAGCGGAATTAGATGCATAAAAAAATTCTTAAAATAAAAAAAAAATTGATGCTTAATCTGATTTGAAGCTAAAAATTGATTACTTTTAGTTTAATATGATCGGCTCTGATACCAATTGAAAGGATTCAATTAGAATTATTGAATACTAATACAAACGAAAACCTAATTCCCAAATCGATATGTTAGAAATTCTACAAGAAAATCATTAAAACGAGAAAGACGTACTCGGATCCATTGTCAGAATGTAAAATACTGTAAATCAGATATATGGATCTTCATCGTCTTTTCAAATGCTCTCTAGAGTTATGGCAATTCTAAAGAGACAAAAGGCTCAAACGTGAATTGGGGACCATAACCCTTTATTTAACATAATTTGGTAATTTACTATTTTGTCCATCACAAATTGATTACCCATAATATCTCTCTACAATATAATATGATCATATTATATTCAATACACTCTAAAGTCCTTTAAAATCTTATTAAATCACTTTAATATAGACTTAAACCCGATGATAACATAATGTATAATATATAGTTTGATAATTTAGATCTAAATAGAATTATAAATCCTTATAATTCCAACACATTTTAAAACTCTTGTTCTCGTCAAACAATTGAAGCTTCACGAACGCCCTGAGATCGATAGCAATAGATAATCCTTGATGAACCATAAAAGTCTTCATCTTGAGTGTCATAGGCTAAAATTGTTCACGCCTGTGAATTTCTCAATCTCGAATTTCACCATGGAAGGTAAGAAACAGTCCACGATTTTGTTCCAAGCTCACTGACCACACCTCAAGAACCAATCAAGAATAATTGAGAAGAATGAAAAAAAGAAATTAAGCACAAGAATTTACATAGTTCAGATCAAATCATCCTACGTCCATTATATAAAACTCCTATCGCGAATTTTATTTAGAGAATCAAGTAAACAAATATTTTCGTAATGCTAAAGCATTGCGTATAGCATCATCTAGATTATAAGAAAAGTAACATTTCCCAAGAGATCCCTCTCACCGTTTTATTTTCTCTTAGACTTTTTTGGAAATATAATTATGTCTCTTTTTTATACACTCAACTCTCTCACTCGTCTATTTGAAATAGAGAATACAAATTTCAATAAGATAATTGTAGCAAATCTAATTCAAAAAACAAATCAAACCGTTGAACCAATAATTAACGGCTTTGGAATTAAATTAATAAAAGATTATGATCATGCCTAAGTTTTCTCATCATAAAATTCTTTTGATGTAGCAGTATCTCCAAGTCTTACATTTTTCTTGGATAGAATATTTGATCATTGAGACGAGACTCTCAACTATGGTTATGGAGTTTCCTTTCATATTATCGCAACCAGGGAATAGATCTTGAAGAAGCTTCACCCTTTAGCTGATTTTTTCTCGTCACCTGAATGGAAAGAAACTGAATGAGTGGATGTTAATGGGGACATATGATTGTGCTGCAAAGTGAAGAAGATGATGCCATTTGCTGCAGTTTCCTTAGTCTCTCGCCCAGGCCATGGCTATTTGTAGCTCGAACTCTTCTTGCTTGGACATGGATATAATGATCCTTTCAAGGCGGTCTAAGCCTTGTATTCTTTTGGTTTTCTTCTTCAAATGATTTTTAAGAGAGAGAGAGAGAGAGAGAGAGAGAGAGAAGAGAGAGATGCCCAATTTGAATAACGTTTGTAATTTTTGTTTTGTGTTAATTTATATTTTTAAATTTTAGTAGTTTCTTAACAGTAAGGTATTTACTGCCAAGAATTAAAGCTTAAGATTCATTGGATCAAAAAAATAATTTAGAGTGTAGATTGATATTTACCCAAATCAAAATATTACATACTCAAATAATATATGAGCAAGAATTAGTAATTTATATATTACTAATACTGGATATAATTATTACTTAAAATATGCATATAGTTAAATTTGTTTTAAATAATTTTTTGAGTTAAAGTGCATGTTAACTTTTAAATTTAGAGTCGAATCGCAAACAAGTCCTTCCACTTATTTAAGCAAACAACCCTCTAACACTTCGGGTCAATAGCAATTAAGTTTTCAATGTCATCTAAGAACTCACGTTTTTTGTCATATAATCTCCATCGTTTGGTAATTTTCAGAGAGAAAATTTCTGATAGAACAGTTTTAGCAATTTTCAAATAAAAACTAATCGAAAAACTCCATAAACTATTTCATGAATAACTTTTGTTACTGATGAAATCCCTTGGCAAGAATACCACTTGACATAAACGTGATTTCTTTTACGACAACCTCAACGGTAGGAACTTAGTTGCTAACTCCACCAAGTTCAAGGATTATTTATTTATAAACAAAAGAAACGTAAATATGACCCTAAGATCCTAAAAAGGCTCGAGGGGAATTGGAAATCACAGTTAAGCTAGGTCTAATCATCCCTCTCCCATTAGGTTTGGTTGGTAAGGAACCAAGGAGAGCCCGAGCATGAATGAAGGGTCTTTTCCATCAACTCCAAATTATAATCTCCATCAAGCCTGAGTGTTCATGGGCAGAGGAAATGAAACAGAAAGACAATGCTGCTCCGTAATTTCTTCTTACATTCTGCAATTTTCTATTTAATAAGAGTTACAAAGACTATCCAGCATACACGATTTGAAGCCATTAAAGGTCTTCCCCACTCTTCATCCCTGCAAAACTCCCACACCAGCCTTCCACCAAATTCTGTTTTTTTGCAAAAGATCTTCCATCCAAGGCTTGATTAAATAAGTTGAAGAAAGTGTAGAGTGTCCTCATGCCTTTGATGGAATCTTGAAATCGAGCATTTCCCGTGTATTTAACTTTATCGATGGGCCCATAGATGAGCATATATGTGCGCTTTTCCAGTACACGCCTTTCGCACCGGATGGCTTATTTGCTTCAATCGATTTCTATCGTGTCAAAAATATCAATTATTGCTCTTGACGAACAAGAAAATTGTTGAAATTTAATACATATAGTAAAGAACATACGACTGCAGCCAGCAAGTTTACGAGAAGATCTTCCTCGGAGAAGTCAGCTTTTCCAAAAGGTAAATGAACAATCCCAGTTTTATCTGCTCTGTATTCGACTTTCCCTTGCTTAAATTCCGCAATTGCCTAAAACACATATGGTTGTCTTCTCAGCAAAAAGTTCTTAAATTTTCTCGATCTCAACTCGAGCTCAAAAGTAATGCTCAACCAAGCAACCTTAACAAAACATATCCTAGTACCTGAGGTATGTTAGTTGTGACCGTCCCAGCTTTTGGATTTGGCATGAGTCCTCGGGGTCCGAGAAGCTTCCCGAGGCTAGCAACCTGGGACAGATAATGACGTGGATATAACCAATCCATTTCAAACATACCATCTCAATAATTTAAATTTTTCACTCGTATTATTCATGAATATGATGAATATCCAGAAAGTCGCATGAATTGTTATTTGTAATTTGGCATATTAATTTTGCATATGAACAGAAATAAAACCAGCCGGTTATGGTTAGCATTAACACGTAAGATCAAGTATTTCTTTCCAAGGATATGTGATGGTAGTGATGGGGATGGGCTGAAAAGCCCGAGACTGCACATTTTTCACCATAGGTATGGACCTTATTTATTTCATATATTTGTGTCATGGGTTTTCTAAGCACCCTAATGATTTTGACATAGTGATTTTCTCATCTTCCCGTTGTTTATTATGCATTAGGATTTTCCACGCAAATTTGATCCTTATTTTTTCTTTTTGTATTTGCTCATTGTTGCAGAACCAGTTATGGTTTGCATAAAATTAGAGGTCATGTCCTTCCCTTCACAACCTCTGTAAATCATATTCAACAGATATAAAAAGCAACCAAAATGTAGTTTTAGAACAATACCTTGGGCATCATATCTGGGGAAGCAATTAATTTGTCGAAATTCATAAATCCTCCTTTTATTTGTTCAATCAAGTCCTCTCCACCAACCAAGTCGGCTCCGGCATTTTTCGCTTCGTCAAACTTCTCACCTACATATTTAAATTTGCAACGATAACGTCCCAAGAAATAATCATGGAATGGTTTGTGTACAGCTAATTCGCCGACTATAACTCACGACCAATGAAATGCTATCTCGGTTACAAAGTTCTCAGTCCAGATATAGTAATATTTCCTCCAAAATATCAAAATATGATAACAAATCTACAAAGAAGTAAACATCTAACCAATCTCACTCAACTGAAATATCAAATTAATATTCTTCTCAAATTCATGAAATGGTTCAAGCTAAATGTCGCCTGCAAAAAATGTTTGACCGTTTAAAGACAAAATGAATGACATAAGACTCGATTAAGAACAATTACCTTGAGTAAGAACAGCTACTCTGACAGTTTGCCCCGTTCCCTTGGGAAGATTTACCTACAATAAACAGTGAAAACAAAAATGGAATAAGTAGAAGATGTGATTGATCAAACAACTGGTGGGACTAAAGCCATGGATGAAGATCACGAAACTCACAGTTGCTCTCAGCTGTTGATCGTTGTATTTAGGATCAATGTTAAGGCGAAAATGGGCCTCGGCTGTTTCTACAAATTTTGTTTTTGCCGTCTCCTTTAGTAAAGATATTGCTGTCTGAAGGTCATACTCTTTCTTGGTTTCCCTCAATTTTTGAATCTCCAAAAATCTCTTAGATCTCGTCTGATATATTTTGAATAATAAAAGTTTACTTCTTTTGGATCATAATCAGTGAACCAAAAAACCAACAACTGATAGAACACGTCCAAAAGCTCAAATGATCAAAACAATTACACATAAAATATCAAATGCTGTACAACTGCCAAGAATATCCACAAATGAAAATACCCAGTAAAAATCAAAGAAGAGAGCAATTAGTGAAACTGAAACAGAATAATGAAAAGTAGCACAAAAAAAGAGGAGTTTTCTATTCCAGTTTCTAAAATGGAAAACCATATTCAGCAAGAAAGAAAATGGGGGACAAAAACCATATTCAGCAAGAAAGAAAATGGGGGACGCAAGTAAAAGAATTGAATTAACTGAAAATTCAGCATACAGAAGAAAAAATCAGCAGTAATAAACCCTAAGAGCAAGTAACTACAGTCAATAATCAAAACCCAGAAATCGAAGAACTGAATGATGATAAAGAAATCCAACCAAAAACCCAGACGATAACAGCTCGAAAATAAAATTTAGCCATACTCTATCTCTTTTAAGCAGCAATGCAGCTTTGCCTTTGGTAGGCTTAGACACAGTAACAGTAGCCTCCGGACTAATTTCCCCTTCAATCCCCTCTACATTTTCTACTTCATTCTCGGCCACCTCCGCCGCAGCGACCACCGCAGCCACAACCACATCAAACTTCCCTTCTCTCCGCCAATTAAGGCCGACCCACTTACATGATTTTCTTCCTCTGCAATCAGAGACAGAAGGGTAGCTCAAAATGAAGGTCTGCGCGACGGAAAGCGATGACTTGAGCTTGGAGGTTAAGAAAGAGGAGGTGAGATCTGGAGAGTGAACAGATGAGGGGGCGTTATTAAGCATGATGGAAGAAGGTGTGGGAGCACTACATGTAGCCATTGATGGAGAAGGTCGAGCTGTATCGGTTGCAGTAAAAGGACCTTTAAATTAAGGCTACCTATCCATATACAATGGGAATGAGATAAGAGATGGAGGAGGTGTTGCCGTCGATTTCCGTTGATTCGATTCCGACTGATTTGTTGTGGTCTATAATTTACAAGTTTTTTCCTCTGGGTTAATGAAGTATATACTTCAATAAAAATGTGATCTTTTTTTTTTTTTGCCAGCAATTTGCGAGAAGCTGTTCATGGAATACAAACACAACCAGACAATTTAAAAAACAGATTCACTAATCTGGCAATCAAGGATGATCATTTCCGAATATAGAAGTGTTTATTAATACATAAAATTTTTTATTTCGTCAACTAACACTGTGAGGGTCAGCAATCAACAACATCTTTACTTAACATGAGGTTACTTTCTGTTTAAACTTTGTTTGTTCAGAGAAAAAAATAAAAAATAAAAAAAATAATTATTCACTGTCTCGTTCTATTCGTTCTCATTTTTATTCGTGATTTTTTTTCTCCTTTACATTAATATGCAACAAGCAAGAGAAAGAGACGAAAATCAGTTTCTGCAACAAAAACCTTGTGGACGGAAATCTTGGTAACGGTGCTTTGAAATTCCGTGAAAAGAAGGAAAATATACCCCAAAAGGATCAATGTTAAAAAACCCACGAACAAAAACCGAAAATTAAGAAAATTTAATTTGAAATTCACCTCTAATTCACTTAAATCAAAATGAGATGGAAAGAATGTTGGGAAATAAAAAAAAAATTAGTGAGAACAATAACATTATCGTCGCTATAAAATGTAGAGAATACTGATCATGATAATTTTCAAGAAAAACAGCTCTTGACAATTCGTTCCCTTTAAACAGAATTATTTTTTCAAGTAAATTTTCAGGAAATACTGGATGAGTCACAAATGGTCCCACTTAAAATTCAGTCTCTTAGACAAAACTCACTTACACAATACAATTATACCACTAAATAAGCGGCACCAGAAACAATAACAGATGCGATCTGAAAAATACCAGGATATTTTTTTCACACCATTTAAATATATCAGTCAAAAAGTAAGAGAAATAATAGTTAAAATGAACATCGAGAATTTTTAAGTGGAAACCCAAATTGAGAAAAAAAAAACTATGAGAACAAAATCCATAAAGATCTCATTATGGAAAATAGGATTTATAATATTTTTTTAGATATCGAATATTCTAGAAAATATTAAATAAGAAAAATCACCTCTCTTAAAATTCTATCTGTATTCAAAAGTACTTCATCTATTTTCTTTCACCCTGTTTCTTTTCACTCCTTCCAAAATAATCCTCACTATTTTATTCATCTTTTTCACAGAAGATTTCTTCGTCTTCTTCGATTGGATTGATTGTCTATTTGAATCCTCTATTTATATAAGCTTCAAGCAGACAGGGCGCCTCCAAAGAAAGACTTCTTCCTTTGCAAGACACCTTCCTCATTTATTGGATATGATGATGTTTGCAACTCAAATCTTCTTGATTTATTGTGGTTTGATGCTCTTAAGATGGTTGTGTATATATTAAACAAAGTTCGAACAAAAGTTGTCGAAAAGACGCCATTGAAGTTATGAAAAGGTTGAAAACTAAGTTTGTGACATATATGCATATCTGTTTGCGGTCAGAATTCATAATCTGTTTCAAGTCAAAATTCATAACTCATAAAAGAAACTAGAATTGAGCACAGTTAGTGATTTGATTGGATATGTAAAGATGTAAGGGATATATATTATATTGCTAATCTGATAGCACTAGGATAGTGGAATCAAAAGATGTAAAATTTCTTAAAAAATAATTTGATTAGTTGGAGTCTCAATTTTAAGATATTGTTTTTTAAAGAGATCATATCTATGTTCTACACTCTAACTCAATTGAAAGCTTATTGTTGTTCATAACACTCCTTGATTCCAAACTAGTGTTCAACTATCAATAAAAGATGTTTAATAAGTTGCTGATAACAATCCAGCAGATCAAATTTTTGAAAAAATTCGAGAAATTGTTGACCAACTAGTTGAACAAAAAATTTTCAAAAAATGTCAAAATAACACTAAGGAGATTTACTAGAGAAATAAAATCAGTTTTTCCTAGTAATTATGTGGCGTTTATACAGGAATAAGATTATAATGTTCAAACTGAAAATTATCTTGAGATGTTTTCACAAGCTATAAGTTGTAGTGAATCAAGTTTATAGTATTGTCATAAAATGATATCAAAGTTCTTGGGTATGTCTTAAGAAACTTAGGGAAAGATCGAATTTTAATCTCAAACTATAGGGTGAGGGACAAACTGAATTCTACACTATGTTTTGGTACAAATAAAACTTTAAACTATCCTCATCGAACAAGTTAGCCCTCGAAGTTAGGCACTGTCAAATACACTTGCAACCGCTTGAGTTTTAAGTGCGAGCGACTGGGTTTAAACGAAGATGACCTCTGTTGTAGCCCTCGTTTTTGTGCGCGGTTGAAATTAAAGAAAAATTGTGAAATAAGGGCGAATTGTAAATAGATCAGTATGTTGATGTGTTGGTTCAAAATAGGGCAAAATCGCGAAGAAATGGTATGGGAGATCAAAATCGTGAACATAATCGATAGAGGGTTAAGTATTGGAGATCGATATTTGCTTGAAACGTGCAAAAAATTGTGGGAAAGAGAAGCTAGGTCGCTCACATTTTGCACGAGAGCGGCCACACGTAAAAACGAGGACCTCACTTAAAATGTGAGCTACCGTAGAGGTCACCCTCGTGCGAAGCACAATCGCGCACACTTAAATGGCAGGCAACCGCGAATGTGTTTAATTTAGCCTAATGGCAAGAGCTGACTTGTTTGGTGGGAATAATTAAAGTTTTAGTTGTACCCAAACATAATGTATGATTCATTTTGTCCTTCACCCCATAGTTTAAGGTTCAAATTGAACTTTTTCTGAAACTTGATATCAATAAAGTTTTACAGAAATTTCGAATAAAAGATTGTTCACCCAGTAAACCTTTCATTGTGAGGTGATAGGTTGCATAAGAACCAGTGCCTGAAAAACGATCTTGAAGAGGAGCAAATGAATAACATTTCATATGCTTCAGTAATTAGAAGCTTGATGTACGTTGAGGTATGCATTAGGCTTGACATTACATTTGTTGTAAAGATCCACGGGATTGCTTAAAAGAAAATTTACAGTGCCCTCAAGAAACTAAAGAATACATGCTTATATACAAACAAACAGATATCTTGGATGTGATTGAGTACTCAGATTCAGACTTTGTTGGCTATGTTTATTCATGCAAATCAACATCGTGATAAATTGTTATCTTGCAGAAGTATGAAACAGGATTTGAATCCCCTATAAAGGTTGAGTTCATATCATGTTTTGAGGTTACTTCATATGACGTATAGATCAAGAGTTTAATTTCAAAGCTTATTGTAGATTCTTCATTCTATTTCTAAGTCATTGAATATATAGTGTGACAATTCAGTTGTAATTTTTACGACTAAAAACAACAAAAGTGGTAATCGAAGTAAGCATATCAATATTAAGTATTTATTCATAAGAGAACATGCTAAGGATACTATAGTGACCATCGAACACATTAGTACTGAATTAATTATTGTTAATCTGTTAACCTCTATGCAATTTTTATTGTATTAACAGATATTGATGTAACTTTTCTTATGATATTCTATTATGTGCAAATTTACTTATGAGAAATATACTAAATATTGAACTTAGAATAAACATAGAGTTCATTCATTAAATTAATGAACAACAAATAAGGAACATAATATATAATGATACATAGAAGATAATTCTCAATTTTATTAAGATCACCATGATTTGTATTTTTCTTACTACAGAAATAATGAAAACACATAATATTAAGTGAGAGAATGTTAGATAAAACAGCCCAAACACATTGTTGGTCTAGTTCTTTTTTGGAGTTTTCGTTATAGAAACTATCCATGCTCTTTTAGTTAAACTCCTTGATGGAAGAAGTTTGATAATTGAATAACATAGTATGGTTAGAGGTCCTTGTAGCCAAACATTTCCTTCCGAAAATATACACCGCCGTCTTGTGATCATTAAATGATTTAATTTTGATTCATAAGAGCATGTTTAAATAATATATGTTAGAGAGTTAGGTGTGACACGAACTCTAGTTGGGTTGAGTCGATATCTTGATTTCAATAATGAATTTCTCATCAGCACGTAATTTTTTTTAAAAAAGTTTCCACGTAAATCTCGATATCTTTGTTTTCTGCATTTTTCTTTTTTTGGTTATAGTTCAATTTTTAAAAATTAGTATAAGAGCAAGGTTGATACCAACTATTGGTATCACAGCGACGTTGAAAGTTTTCAAAAATTACGTTTTGATTTATCAAATTAATCGAATAGTTTTGATGTGCAATTTTGTGAAGTTGCAATTTTAAGAAAATTAAAATATTGAAAAAAAGGGAAATTTCCTTTCCCTCTGTCTAGTTTCTTTTTTGCGAAAAGAGAGAAAGCCCAAAAACTTGCTGTAATCGTCGAGGTGGGAGAGACCAACATCGTGTTGCCGTTGACGAGCATCCGTCGATCAAGGCTACCGCTACCCAGTTTAAGAACTCCACAAAAAAAGCTTATCGTTGTTCCTTCAGTTGAATAAATGAGCAGAGGGGTGTAGAGAGGAAAAGAGTTCCTTTTAATGTATTCTGTAACAGCAATAGAAAGGCATTCATACCCAAAGAGGGAAAGTTCTACATATATATACTAAATGGAAAAGCTAATTAATGGCTAACTAATACATAGCTAATGATACACTAATATACCCCCCTCAATAGCAAGGTCATAAATCAAAGATCTTGAATGTAAAACTAGAAAATCGCGAGGTCGGAAGTGGCTTGGTAAGAGTATTGGCGAGTTGAGTATCTGAAGGAGTGAATTTAACCACCAATGATTTATTGAGCATTGTTTCCCGAACAAAATAGAAGTCAATTTCAACTTGTTTGGATTTGGAATGTAAGACTAAATTTGATATCAAGTACGTTGCATTCAAATTATCATAGAAGATGATAAGTATAGCGGGCGAAATGATACCAATTTCCATAAGAAGAGATTGAAACCAAAGTGTTTCTATTGCGCCATTAGCTATGTTTCGATATTCAGATTAAGTGCTAGAGCGAGATACGACCTATTGTTTCGTCGAGGATCAAGAAATGAGGTTTGTACCTAAAAATTTGCAAAAGCCACTGGTGCTCTTGCGATCATCCGGACACGAAACCCAATCTGCATTTATACAAGTCAGGTTAAAGTATGACGAAGGCGAGAAGGAGATCCCTAAAGATAATGTCCTTTGAAGGTATTAAAGAATTCTCTTGACCGACTGCTAGTGAACATCAGAAGGTTCATATATAAATTGACAAATCTTGTTAATAGAAAAGGTAATATCTGGTCTCGTAAGACAGCAGTATTGGAAGCCTCCAACAATGTTACGATAGAGAGAGCCATCGAGTAAGAAAGAACCAGAATTTTTTGACAAAATTGGACTCGATACCATCAGGGTGAGAACCGGCTTGCAAGAGGTCATATTGGCCTTGTGAAGCAACTTAGATATGTACCGAGATTGAGAAAAATGCATACCTGTAAGGGTTTGAGTAATCAAAATTTCGAGAAAAAAGGAGAGAGGACCAAGATCACGAACCATTAATTGGGAATGCAAGTAAGAGAGAAACGGATCTACGAGAGAGGCTGAATTACTAGTTAGTATGATGCCATCGACATAAACCAACATAACTATAATGGAGGAGTTCTTCCGATAGATAAATAATGATGCGTCAGACTTTGATGCTGAGAAACCTCATGCCAACAGAGCAGTGTATAACTTGTTGTATCAAGCTCGTGGAGACTACTTGAGCCCATAGAGTGCTTTTCGTAATAAGCATAAGGAGAAGGAATGAGAGGAATCCACAAACCCCGGAAGTTGTTGCATAAACACTATGTCAGTGAGATCACCATGTAGAAAGACGTTACTGATATCAAGCTATCTAATAATCCAACCAAGATAGATGACCAAGGATAGAGTGGTACGGACAGTTGTAGGTCTGACAACTGGGCTAAAAGTTTCATCATAGTCAATACCCTTAGATTGATCATAACCTTTACCACTAACCGAACTTTATAACGATCGACTAAGCCATTAGAATTAACTTTGAACACCCACTTGCAACCAATAAGTTTAACCTCTTTAGGCAAAGGAACAAGCTGTAAAGTATGGTTCTTGTCGAGAGCCGCAATCTCATCTTTCATAGCGACCAACCAATTTGGGTATTTAGAATCTTGTTAGAAAGTTTTGGGTTCTAAATGTAAAGGAGATTCAGCAGACAGAGTCTTTAGTTTGAAGATCTCATCCTTAGATTGAGTTCTCATGGAGTGTTGGTTAACGGCAAGTGATCGATTGCTCTTGGTAGTGGTGCAAGATGGTAAAATAGGGGAAGTAGGAGACTTAATGAGAGGAGAATGTGAAGGAAGTGGGAAAGCGGGGGAGGGGTCAGGTAAGCTATTAGGGTGAGCCATTAACAGAGGAAATAGTGGTGGGTGTAGAATCACTTGGTGAATATTAAGCTTGTAGATTGACAACAAGTAGTTGTTGAAAGCTATTCGCGGTTGGCACTGGTGCATATCTGGGAAGGCATTGCTTCAGATTTGCTGCTTATTTCAGCCTGGATGAAAGTTTTATTTTTTTTTCAACTTGAGAAGCTTTCTGTATAAAAATAATCAGAAAACTGAAAAATATGAAGTATGATTTGAAGATTTACAAGATTTCTGTATAAATAGTTTTATGTTTTTGTTCTTTTGTTCAAGATGGCTGAAAAATATGAACAAATTGAGGAGGTTAATGTCATAGTTTCAGGTTGGTGACAAACCTATTGATCAATCTCCGGTAGTCACTGGATAAATCATTCGCCGGAGAAGTTGAGGATGTTCCTGTCCTTTCAACCATAAATGGCATATCACCATCTAATTTAATGATACTATAGTTTATTATAAAAATATCAGCTGGACTTCACCTTGTGCCAAAAATTAAATAAATATGCAATTTTAACATTAATATTATTATTATAATATTAAAATATAATAATTAATTATTTAATTAATAAAATATAAAAATTAAAAAAATTATTTAAAAAAATCTAATAAAAAAATATCAATATATTAAGGTAACAAACGAGTTAACCAAACCAAATTAATTCTAAATATACCATACTCATTAAGTGTAATGATATAAACGAGTCAAGTCTAACGAGTCAATTCACAAAAAATTTCAACATAAACCAACTGATGAGTCAAAGTTAACGAATAGAGTCGAGCCTGTTATAGTACCAAACTGGCCGAGCAGAAAAACGACCCTCGTTTGTCATCTCTAAATCACACATTTAATTAATTTATTGATAAAAATTGATTGATTAATTGTTTAAAAACAAAATTAAATTATGGAAACTTAATTGAAAAATTAAAATAAATTCTAAAATACAATAACAAATGGTGTATTTTACCTGAAGATATATGTTACGTATAGTTTTATATTTTGAGATAAATTATTTATTCTATTATCTTATCGCATAGTTCTTTTTAATTATTAATATTTAGTTATTATTTTTATAACACAAAAAATCTGTTATAAAAAAACTAGAAGAGCAGCTTAAACCCTAGCCCTAAAGAAAAATAACTTGGAGAGAAGATGACACAGAAGGCCAACTTATTCAAAGGCCAGCAGAAGCGGAAAACTGTTCCTCCCAATCGCCATGGAAAGCTTCCTCCAATTCGCAAAGGTAATTCTCCCTCTCCCTTTCCTTTGTGTTGTAATCCGTCTACTTCTTCTTTATTTGTTTATCGATCGACTTTTTTTTCTCTTTCCAGGGAAGAGATTCGTGAAGCCGCATAAGATGACAAAGGAGATGGAAACGGATCTTGTACGCTCCTCTAGTCTCCATACTTACCAAATTTGAATATTTGAAATTATTTGTAGTATTGATTTAATTTCTTTGATTAATGACGGTGTAAGTTATTCGTTTTAGACAGAATATTTCAAATGGTCTCAGACTCTGCTGCATTTTAACGTGTTAGCTGATGTTATACTGTAGAAATTAGAATTACAATTTTGGAGTAGCAGCACGATGTTAGATTATGCAAAGTTGTTGAATCCTTTGGTAATTGTGTTAATTTTTTATGTATTGTTTGTGTGGCTTCTTTTCAGTAGCTCTAGTAGAAAGTAATACTTAAGTTGGCTTCTTTTCGCGAGAATGACCGTTGCCCCTTTTGGGTTTAAAATTATATCTGCTATTATTTTGAGTTCCTTTGAAAATCAAGTGAATGTGAAGGCTGGTATTTATTAGATTGGACTCTAGATTAATTCTTGACACACTTATTCTATCAATTTGTCGCAAGGGAAGATGTAAGTCGTATGGGCCATGTGGGGAATGTCGTCTTTATCTTTTTTATATGTTTATTTATATTTTCATCATTATTTCAATGACAATTTTAGGGTCTCGATCCTCTAGCTAGTTTTACTTTAGAGAGTGATTTCAACTTTGATATTGTTCGGACGGTATTATCTACTGCTTTAAAAAGAAATTGATCATTTTCATTTCTAATAAACTTTACATTCTGCTGTATGATTAAACCAGGAACTGAGCAAGTTTATAAACTTCTGCAACGAAACGAAGGCTGCCACTGCTGCTAATAAAGAAGGGGGCCAATTAAGTATAGTAAAAACGCAAGAGTCATCAAGCAGCGGAAAACAAGAGTCTTAGATGCAGAGGCTGAAGAACTTTTGCTGAGGGAACTAGAGCAAGATAAGTGATCCTCTGTTTTGAAATTGTTTGTTAACATAGCCATTTTTGTTTCTCTCTAATGTTTAAGATGACAAAGGTCGCCTCGCCTTATTCTTCGACTTTGATGAAATATATACATGTTTTTTTCTTGTTTTGCTGAGATTAGCCTAGAGATGTCATAGTTTTCCATTGGTTGCATGAATGTTTCTCTCACTTACCATACTTATGAGTCATATATAGAGAGGTATGGTAAGTCACAAGGGGATATGGACCTACTTTTGAATGATATTACGTGCACAAAGTTTCAATCATAGTCACTCATGTTGAGCGGTGAACTATTTCACATGTGTGGTTGTGTGCTCTTATGGAATTTGGTTAATGAAAGATTGGTTGGAGGTCGATGATGATGGTATGGAGAGAATTTGTGATTGTGTAGCTTATAAGACACCCAGAATTTAAGGATAGTGGAAAAGTTAGGAAAAGCCGATTTTGTCAATTTAGCAATTCAAATCATAAAAAAGAATTTCTTGATTGCAAAACTAACTTGAACCTGCACTTTATTATGCTTGGTACTGTATAAATGTTCGGTTGAAGCAAGCTTTAGAAATATGTGAAAGCTGATGAGAAGTGAAATGACAATTCTCGAAGGGTTTGTAGGATTTAGCAGCTTCGAATCTCCCTCTTTATAACAGATCTGAAAGGGCACTTGGGAAGTGAGAAACGATTCGACTTTTTTGAGTTTTGACTGCCGCACCTTGATTAGATTAAATAGCTTCAAGTTGAAAACACAGAAATAAAATAATTAATTTGTAAAATTAAGGTCTAAAATCGGTAGAATCACATCTGTCAGCATCAACATCGTAGTAATGTAATATTTAAATTAAAAAATAATAATAATTTGTACATAAATGTAAAACCAACGTAGTATAACTATTCAGTTCGTCTCATTCTTGTTCCAGACGCTCGACGTCACTCTGTTTAAAATCATTAAAGGAGGTGTTCTTTTGAGGCGCATTGACTACGTTCAAATAAAGATTTCAAGTATTATATCCAGTGAGAAATCACATTCATAAAAGAAATAAAATCAATATGAAAATCATGTTCAGTGAAAATAAGTTCAGACAAATAAAAACAATCTACTATGTTACAGTAAATACTAAAATAATGTCATAATCAACCAAAAAAATCATCGGCAAAAAAGAAGTAACAAACACGAACGCCAGTGCCATAGGTGTACAAGAAGAAGACAATCACTAAGAATGTCACTCTCTGTGTTCAGGTTTGAATATTTTCAAATAGGGACATAACATCTTAAACTGGCTTATAACACTCCACTTGCAGATCAAGCAAACTCTTTATCCCATGACTGATAAGTAAACTAATATTAAAATGCATGCACAAAAATAAACATTGAGAGTTTATCAGACAATAAACCGAAGCGCGAAGCGGAATGAGCCTTGGTAAACATATCAACTATCTGCAACGAGGAAAGAACGAAAAGCAGCTTGATAGTGCCAATTTGTAAATGATGATGAGTGAAATGACAATCAATCTCAATATGTTTCGTTCTCTCATGAAAGATTGAATCGCGTGCAATGTGGATAACACTCTGATTATCACAATGAAGAGCAATAAGTTGACGAAGAAGAATACACATATCTCCAAGTAACTAACGTAGCTAAACAATCTCACAAGTGGTGGTAGTCATGACACGATACTCAATTTCTATGGAAAACCTAGAGATATCATTTTGCTTCTTACTTTTCCAAAAAATAAGAGAATCTCTAAGAAAAATACAGAAGCCAGTGACCGACTTACGTTTCGTAGGATCGTCCGCCCAATCAGCATTAGAGTATGCACGCAGCTCTAACGAGGAAGAAGAGGAGAATAAAAGACTCTAAAACTAAGTTCCTCGAAGGTATCAGAGAATGCAAAAAATAGCATCTCAATGAACTATAGTCGATGCAGTGACAAATTGACTAACCGCATGTACAGCATGTGCAATATTAGGACGAGTCATAGTAAGGTAAACTAAGCTTCCCACAACCGTACGGTAGAGACGAATCTAGCAAAGGAGAACCATCTGATGGAGAGTACTAAGCATTAGTCTCAAGCAGAGTACCTACTACTTTGTTGTTAGTGAGACATGCACGCTCAAATAGATCAGGTATATACTTTAACTGAGATAAGAGATAACATTTTGGCGAAGTCAAAACCTCGATGCCTAGAAAATAGTGCAGCAAACCTAAGTCTTTCATAGTAAAACAATGGGCTAAGTCATACTTCAAAGTTTCAATTCCATCATAATCATTATTAGTAATTATCGTGTCATCTACATAAAAAGACAAAAGTATATGACTTGCACCCGTACACTAGACAAATAAAGTTGAATCATGATTGCTAGGACGAAAACCAAACGAGGTAATAACTGTAGAGAACTTTTCAAACCAAGCACGTTGTATTTGTTTGAGTCCATAGAGAGCTTTGCGAAGTCTATAAACTTCGTCAGGTCGGTGAGTAACTCCAAAAGGAGGCACCATATATATTTCATCTTTAAAATCACCATTTAAGAATGCATTCTTGACATCCATCTGAGATATTTTCCATTGATGAACAAAGGCAACAACAATTATCATTCAAACAATGGTCATTTTAGCAATAGGGGTAAAAGTTTCCTCTTAATCAATGTCATACTCTTGAGAGTAACCTTTAACAACAAGACGAGCTTTGTACCATTCGATAGAACCATCGAATTTTGTTTTGATCTTAATAACCCAATGAGATTCAATAGTGCGTTTCCCACGTGGTATCGGTACCATATTCCAAGTATGAGTTTGATGTAGAGCATTTAACTCCTTAGCCATAGCATTTTCCTAAAGAGGTTTACCTACAGCTTCTTTATAGGACAAAGGCTCAGAAAGATGATAAATAAATGTAACAAAATAGGCAAAAGAACTGGAATAACAAGAATAAGCAAAAACAGATAGTTTAGTGACTTATGCAGACGAATAAACTGACGAATAGGATTGTCCGCAATCTCTTGAGATGATGGAGCAGTCGTAGGAAGGCTAGGAGTTGCAGATGTCCTAGGAATCAAGTTACCAGATTCAATGGAGCTGGTAGGAATAGAAATAGCCATGGGGGAGGCTTCGCCATTGTTTGTACTAAAGAGATTAATGCGTATAAGATCTGCATGAGTTATGTTATGCTGGCTAGAGGGTATGGAGAAGAAATGAATATGTTCAAGAAACACAACATGACAAGTGGCATATAACTGTTGGCTGACTAGATCAAAACAACAATATCACTTTTGACCAACGTCATAACTAAGAAAAACACATAAAGCAGATCAAGAAAACAACTTATCACATTTAATGTGAGTAAAAAACACGCAAGGAGGAATAGTCATGAGCACAACCATATAATTTTTTAAAGGGAGACAAATCTGAATTGCGAGAAGTTGATATCCTATTGATCACGTGAGTAGCAGTAAGGACCACTTCTCCCCAAAAGACGATAGGAACATCCACAAACAATAAAAAAGAGCAGGTTGTCTCAACAAAATGTTTATGCTTTCTCTCTTCAACCTCATTTTATTGAGGTGTTTCTCGACATAAGGTTTGATAAATAGTACCTTCAGAAGTAAGTAAACGAGAAAAAGCATTGGAAGTGTACTCATCCCCCAGATCACAACGAAAACACTTGATAACAATCGAACGCTGAGTTTTGACAAGAGCTTTAAAGTGATTGAAAATGGTAAGATAATCCCACCTGTGTTTTCTAAAATAAATCCAAATATAACGAGTGCAATAATCAATAAAAGATACATAATATCGTAAACCTCTTTTTGTAGTAATATGAGAAGACCCCCACACATCAGAATGAACAAGATCAAAAGGATTATGAGAAAAAGATAGGTTTTTATTGAAAGGTAACGCAAAGAATTTGCCAGTTTACAACCACTACAATTAGAAATATCATGACTTTTTAAAGTTCTTAATGCTCCAGATAAATCTAAAAATTATAATCGGGATGCTGAAACATGACCTAAACGAGTATACTATAGGTAAATATCAGAAGACAAACGACTCAAACGAAATGATGACAAATCGACACTAGAAGCTGTAACATCAGGTAGTTGGAGTTGATCCAAAACACAAAGACTCCATTTCCTACGGCCTTCCCAATCACCTTCTGAGATCGCGGCTCCTGCACACAATAATTTGATAAAGAAAAGATATTAAATAGTCAGATTCACACAATTAACTAACAAAAACGAGGTTGATAGTAAGATTAGGAATATAATAGACATCAAGAAGTGACAAACAAGATGTATTAACAGAACCTACACCTACTGTAATGGTTTGAACTTTTATTGCATTTTTTGTCAATGATGTATTTGTGGATAAATATAAATTGTAAAAGATGGTATTGGATCATACTAAAGTGTAGCTCAGTAAATAAGAAACAAGAAATTAGAAAGAATCATAAGTTAGGATGTATAAATATTTAGGTAGGTTCCACAAAAGTTGAAAAGTCGAAATTGTAGTAATAAGCGTGGCATATGTGGCATAGTTAAAAAGTCAAACCTGTAAGATTAATTGAGGCAATTGGCGTTAAGGCTTAAAGTGAATGTAATCTATTTATAATTTGAAGAGGTTTTATGAGGGTTATGTAGTTGAGGCAAAATGGGAATGAAATTTTATTTAATTAGAGGTGAGAGATGAGGATTAGGGATAAGGTTTGGTGAAAAGTCTCTCACTCAAAAGATAAAACCTCATCTTTGTTATGTTTACCCAGCTAAAACCCCTCGTGAAATTAATCTTTATTTTTAGAATCCAGAGAAACCTACGAAAACTCTCTCTCCCTCTTTGAAGAAACCCACGATTTTCCTCCCACTTTCTCTCAAGTTTCTCAAGATTTGAACGTAAGATTTAGTTTTCTTTATAGGTTTACCAAGTTTATAGTTTCAATGTGAAAGAGTTGTTATTTTGGTTGAGTATTGTTGATGATACGAAGAGTTGATTGTATTTAGTGCACGAAAATTTGGTTTGTTGTTCAACTCTTCTGCTTACATGATGCTCAATCTTGTTGTAAGCCAATAATTGGGATTATAAATGGAAAGAATTGTTAATTTATGAATGTTTGAGCATATATGTCAAATAGGTTCAAAAACTGTCAAAAACGGGGACAATCTCAGTTATTGTATAGTTGCTCAATCTAATGGTTTCCAATTGTTAACTATTTTTGATATGTTAAAGTAGACATCTTGAATGAACTATAGGCTTTTGGATATGAAGCATTTGGATAAGTATATCATGAGTTATGAATTTTTAAAGTTAGTACAACATATTGAGTCTATTTTGAATTTGATCTATGGAAGAGTTTAGTTGGTTAAGTTAAGTTCAAAACCAATATGATAAGGTACTTAAGTAGAGTTTTGGTGTGCATATACATTATCTTTGTGAAACATTTGGATTGGAATTACTCAAATTGGAGGCTATATATAGAATCTAATTATTGTGGTGCCAATGATATAATTCATTGTGCTATAGGTTTATCAAATCACAAAAAATATTGATCAATTTGCTACAAATTATGCTAAGGACATAAAGTAAATAAATCTAACGACTAGATTAGTTAGTTTATGTTTTATTGCATTATGAGGTGGGGATAGTTTAATTTCTGTCTTGATTCTGGATAAGTTTAGAAATTATTATGATTGATCAAGATTGGATGGATTGAAATGATTAATTGATAACATTTTTTAAGCAAATTGAATAGTGAATTGTGAATTGTGAAAATATTATATTTCTAATTATTATTGAAATATTAAAACGTAGTATTTTAAAATGGCGTTTTAAGTTAAATTAGGCATATTGGTTTTAAATATCAATTGCATGGGTAGGTTGCGTTATTTTTAACGTGCATAGCATTGGTTTTATAAATATTTGAAAGCATTCACTTTAGGAAGGAAGAAGTTAGAAGTCTTAGTAACACAAGAATCTAATGGACTAGACTTGGTCCTTCATGTGCGATGATTATGACTATAAAACTGAGTAGGAGATTAATTTTATATTTTCTTTAGGTTGAAAATCCATAAATCTCGAGAGAGAGCAATGCAAGATGAGTTCTATAGTCCTATTAGAGAAAATTCGAGAACTTGTAAAGGTATGTGATGGTCATATATGATCAATTTAGAGCGTGATGCATTTTTGACATAAACAATTGAATGTTCAAAGCTGTTTTTTAGAAATTTAATTTAAAATACGGTTTTTAAATCATGTAAAATCTAGTAAAAATTACATTTGATTTAGTTAATTGTTGAAAATGACTTTGAACAGTGGTTGATAGATTTTTAAAAGGCTGAATACGAACTTGCATACATTAAAAAAAAGGCATGAATTTCAAAACATAATTGTTTTAATATTTGGATTTCAAAATAATCACTGTTAGATGGAGGATGAAAAATAGTGTGGATAGAGTTTGATTTAGCTATTCTAACAGTTAGATTTATTTGCTGGACATAAAACTCATTATGTGGATATTGTATATTTTTCAGATATTGAGAACATACCGAGACGAAAATGCTAAGGCAATCTAAATAAGCAAAAGAGGCATAGGCAAAACCATCGAGGTAGATGGTTTTCTTTTGTAGTTGGGAACGAGTTTAGGTAGTTTTAGTAATTGTATAAACTCTTTAGAAATGGTCACCACTAGTGATCCAATGTTGTAATAGCTTCTATAAAAACTCTTATGTGAATATTGAAATGTTTAATGCATATTGTTTGGATTATATGAAATGTTTTAATTTGAGATATCAGGTTAAATAACAGAATTCATTAAAATACAATCAGATCCATAAAAGTGAAATCTAAAACACCCGTTCTTCCACCTCAGGAATCCTATCGATAGAGCCCGTCAGGGCCGGGTCGGTGGTCGGGATCAGGTCCTGACATCTACTAATGGCATTGAAGTACCATTAGCAGTCACAACAGATAAAAACGTATTATGAGACAAAGAGACAAAAGATGAAAAGTCTGGTAACATTATGAGAGGCTCCAAAATCTCAAATCCACAAAGAGGAAGATACACCTGATGTACCACAATATGACAAACCTATATGAGAAGAAGTTGACGCATGAGGCTGGGAGGAAAGGAATTGTTGAAGCTGCTCTAGTAACAGTGAATCCAAAGGCAGAGTGGTCATTACTGTAATAATCCGGCAATTTCGAATTTTATTTTTAATTTCTGAAATTTTTAGTTTAATCCCGGTCGGAGTTTTGAGAAATATTTCAACGGGAAAGATTTGAATTATAAGACTCGGAGCCTACTTTTGCGATGTTTTTCAGAATTTAAAGTCGGGAAGTCGAGAAAGTTACGAAATTTCGGACGATTGAAGCACGTGAGGGCAATTTGGTAATTTGTATTTATTTTAAAATTTAAAAAAAAAATTTGTAAAACACCCGAATGGCTTCGCGAGGAAGCCATTCGGTTGTTTCCTCTGTGCACCCGAGAGAGCCGAGAGAGAAGACGACCGGGAGCAGGGCGATCGTGTGCTGGAGTCGGAGCTGCGACGGCCGACGAGCGCGAGTGTGAGGTGTGAGTTGCGAGCAGGGGCTGCTATTCCGACGAACCGGAGCCGTTCGGTTCCAGCAACTCGAGTTCCCGAAGTGAAAGCCGAGTGTTCGGCCGACGACCCCGAGGGGCTGGTTTCCGGCCAATTTTGCCGCCAACGACCAGAAGTGTTGCTGGAGTCCTTCTCCCACCCGAGTGCCGGACGCCACCACTTGGTAAGTCCTTTCCCTCTGCTGTCCTGTCCGTATGAACCGAGACTGAGGTTCAGCTCCTCTTCGTTTTTTTTCTCTCTTTGAATTTGGCTGCAAATGTGAGGGGATTGAGAGGGTGAGTGTGTAGGTTAGCAAGTGGACAGCAGGAGACCGGTGAAAGGGAGGGAGGCCGAGGGAGAAGGTTGAGCCAAAATTCAGACTTTGTGCTTGAATTTCTGATTTTCGGGTTAGATTGTGCTTAATAGGTGAAATGTGGGTGTTCGGTGCAGAGAACTTGCGGGATTTGCCCGAAGTTGAGATTTCGGCTATTTTTCGTATAAAAACAGCTTCTGTTTTTGGCTGTTTTGGCTAGGGTTAAGTTGATCATTTCAAATTCTGTCTTTGTGAGTTAAAATAGGTTGTTAGAAGAACGTGTGGCCACTGGAATCGTTCGATTCCGATATCCGACGCAAAAGTTATGCGCATCGGAAGTTTATGCGGGATTTTGGTTTAAGTCAAATTAGTGACCGTTTTTCGTGGAAATTCGACGTGTGAGAGTATCATAGCCATTTTGATGCATATAACTAGTTGGGAGTGAGTTTTGGTTGAAGGGAAGTGAAAATGTGAAATTTTAATAAAAATGGCAGATTCGGTTATTGGCATTTTTCGCCTATCTGCGGTCTACCGATTTAAAATCCGTCTTGGGATGTTAAACTAGGTTCCTAAGGGAACGTTTAGCCACTTGAATCGCTCGATTCCGTTGGCGGACGCAAAAGTTATGCACATCCGAACGTTGGGCTGGTTTTCAGCCAAACCGAACCAATGAACCGTTTTAGTTGAAATTTCGTGAGTGAAGTTAGAGAAGGTTGTTTTTAGCTAGTTGGTAAATGTTGGGATAAATACTTATGAGAAATTGGTTGTGTTTTAGGTTGAGGCTTTCTGTTGGCAAAGCTGTGCATCGAGCGAGCTTAGGACGTCAGGTAAGTAGTGCATGCATGTGTTTTGCCCAAGTGGGCCTACACTGTAGAACTTTAGGGTTTATGTGATTGATTGTGGTGTGCGTGCGTATTGTTTGACATGCATCATGTTTTTAAAAGCGGGAACGAAAATGATTTTTAGCATGTTTTGATGTACGAGGTGAGACGTATGGCGGTGGTACCGCGGATCCCGCTAGTGTGCGGGTCGGTGCTTCACCAGTCGCGGATCCTACTCGAGGGGTGGGCTGGCTGGGCCGTCATGCGGCGTGAATGTGTTGACGGTGAGGATATGGGCAGTGGTACCGCGGATCCTACTAGTGTGTGGGCCGGTGCAACACCAGTCGCGGATCCTACTCGAGGGGTGGGCCGGCTGGGCTGTCGCGAAACGTGTGTGTGTGGCAACTTAGCCCCGTCCTGAGGAGGCTGGGACGGGGGCGACGTGTCAGGGTGTAGAGTGGCGCGAGGTACACCCTTACCCTGATGTGGTTGCCGTGTGGTGATGCGTGGGTGTAGCTTGTAGGCCTCGTTGCTGGGGAGTCCGGGACGGTGGCGACGTGTCAGGGTGTAGGGTGGCGTAAGGTTCCCCCTTACCTTAATGCGGCTGCACTACGCATCACAGATGTGACAACATGAGTGTGAGCGTAGAGACTGCATGTGATAGGATTGCATTGTCGGCTTTTACTTTCATATCGCATTACTTACTGAGCGTTAGGCTTATGTTGTGTGTTCTGTGGTGTAGGTGCTGACGATACTGCTGGTGAGCCTCGAGAGCCTAGTCCAGAGGCGTAGGATGGTTGGCGGCGTGCGACTGCGGCACCGGATGGCGGACTTTTGTTAGGGCGACCCGACCCGTGGTGGTGGTGGTAGGTGATAGTGGATTTATCATTTCATGTTGGGTATTTGTGTAGATAGCGGGGTTGTATAGACATTGATCTTTTGAGATTGTATAGAGGGGTTGTAGTGTTTTGGGGGACTTTCTTCATTTGTATTTGACGGATTTTCGTCGTCTTCTTACTCTGATTTGGTTATGGTGATTTCTCTGGATGATGGATAGATAAACATTGTTGGATTATGGTGAATTGTGTGCAGGGTTTAAATTTTTGAGATAGTCAGTTTTTAGTTATTACTCTGCCGAAATTTCGGGAGAGAGGTTGGGAGTCGAGGAGATAAGAAATAGGTTGAGGTGTGAACAGTAAATGCTAGAAAAAGGTAGATGAGTGTGGAAGTGCGGCGTGATCGCAGGTGCGCGGGGCACGCGGCCCTGCGGGTGCACACGGGTCATGCGGCGCCGGGTGAGGGCGTGCGCGCGGACGTGCTGTACAGAGGCAGGGTGCTTGGGGCACGCGGCGTTGTGAGCGTGCGCGAGATACAGTGACGTTGGGTTGGCACGTGCGGCACCGCGAAGGTGTACGCGGGGTGTCGGAGTGGGGACGTGAGTGCTTGGGACCGGACTGGGTAGTTCGTGGGGTGCGTGGGATTCTTTCCTAGGATTTCAAGTCTTACCGTTTTATCTCAAATTGTTTTCAATGGTTTTCTTTTCCGCTGTGTAGTTTTATGTTGAGGACTTCGTGTTTCCTCTTCGGGACACGAGTTGTTTTCGAATCGAGTCGAAAAATTTTCATACTCACAAATGTTCATTTTGAAAATGGATTGAAAATAAAAGGGTATTAAATTGAGTGAGTTATGTCAAGTGTTGGTGTGTGTAGTGTGTAGATGCACTGTAGCACATCGGGAAACGTGAGGTTTTCGCGGGGTGTTACAACTACGTTGCTGGACTAAAGAAGTCGATATGTCCATTGTTGCGTTGAATTACAAAATTTTTCTAAAGTATTCTGAGTCTTCAGAGGCTGCTGTGATTTTCCTTTACTTAACAATAGTAGACATTGAACCTTCTAATGACCATTCG
>CM039519.1:25225125-25287060 GCA_022433055.1 Begonia peltatifolia | reverse complement strand
CGAACCGAACCAAAAAGGGATTTAAACTTTTGGTTAGTTGAATAGAATGGGCAATTTAGGAGTGAAAAGTATGGTAAGTAGGATGAACCAATCGGGGCTTGATATCTCATTGAAGCTTGTTGGAGAACTTTATTAAAAAAATAAAAAATAATATTAAACCAAACATTGAGTGTCCCCCCCCCCCAAACCTCTCTTCCTTCCTTGAGTTTTCTTCTTCCACGTAATTCTCTCTCTCGAACTCTCACGACCAAGAAACCAGTCATCTCTCTTCTCCATCACAGAAAGCTCTCTTCTCCTTCTTTCAAGAAAAATTTAAGGTAAGTTATATGCAGATTATGGTTATGTTATGCAATAGATTAAGTGGGATAATATGGATTTTTTAGATTTGATGAATCCTAACTTGGTATCCACGAACTGGAACTTGTCATTCTCCAGTTCTTAGCCTATAATTGATGTTAAACTGGATTGGAATACTTTTTGATAGATTTAAATGAAGGAAATCATGGAGTCGTACAATTTTGATAAAATTGGGGAAAGATACAGTGCAGTTTGGTTTTTGATTTTCTGCCATTGATTGAGTTTGGCTTTTGATAAATGGATTTCACCATGTTAAAGTAGACTCATTAAGTTAAATTTTGGCTTTTAAATCGTTAGATTTTGTTAAAGATAGCTCAAGTTGTAGATGTTTGAAGTTTAGCCAAAATTTAGATGAAATTCTGATATTTGAGTTTGAATGTGTGCATTTTTTGTTATTGTTGAAATTTAAGCTATTTGAATTGAAAATTTTGTTTTGGATGGTTTGTATTTGGTTCAAATGCTTCAATTGAGTTGCTATACATATTTATACTCTTCTTGGATAATTTTTGGCATAGATAGAGTTGGATTTAATGTATGCTCAGACAAATTGTTTTTGAATGTTTAATTGGAGCTATGTAGCTATACACAATTGTCTTGGTTTAAATTGCTTTGGATTTGAATTATGAAATTGGGTCTAACTTGGTATTATTATTGTACTTTGGATATTTGGATTGAAATCAAAAAATTGGATATGTTGAATTCGTTAGAACTTAGAATCAATATGTTATTGTGCATTGTGATGTTGATTTTGGAGTTAATGTACTTTAGGTTTACAAGTTACAAAAAGGAAGGGATTCAAGTTGCCTTTAAATTGCTAAGGATACGAGATAAGTGGGCGTATAGGTTCGACCCTTATGGCCCTACATTGCAAGGGTACTAAGAAGTATGAGTCCTATTCGGTGAGTTGCATGTTGAAAGGGATATGTATTATGGGTAGTTTAAGTTGTAGGAAATGTCATGCATCTAAGTTTCGTCTAATGTCCTGTGTTTATGTCTCGTTTGCTTATACGAAATGTTATATTTAGGTTATGTTTATGTTACGTTATATGTGTACCTCTATGGATCATGCATCATGTTTTAAGAAAATCATACAAAATGTTTTATGTGTATGTTTTATTAAGCAAAACAAGAATATGTAATGTACGTAAATGGTTAAATTGTGGGTCGTGGTTAAGTATGACTTATATTTATCTACTTCGGTGCTCCATGTTATGTCATGTTTGTCCACTTCGATAGTCCACGTTATGTTATATTGTTCACTTCGGTGGTCCAAATTATGTTATGTATGTACCTACTCCCCATGTAAATTCCCCTTAACCCGTGTCACGTGAACTTAAATGTGAAAAGAATATGTTTCACGAATCATGCATGCACGCTCATTCATTGCATTTGCACCCGCTTACTAAGCATTAGGATTATAGTTTAAACTTCGTGATGTAGGTGAAGACGTTACAGGTGAGGACCTCGAGCCTCAAGTCGATGTATAGGTGTAGTTGGAGGAGTGACCTCATGGAGAAGGGTTTGTGGTAGTCAGGCGATATTTTGACCCGTGGGTGAAACTCTAATTGGTTTTGGTACAGTTTTATAGATTTTAAAGTTATGCATGAAGAACTTTATGTTTTGACGAATATTGAAACTGTTTGGGATTTGAATGTATTTTGATAGAAAATATTTCAACGATAGGTTTTAATGTTTTCTAAAAGGTGCTTTGATGTATGGAAGTATTTTGATGAGGAAATGGATGTTTTAGAATAGAAATGTGGTGTTTTGGAAGTTTGAATGAGGTTTTTTTTTTATGAATGGAATAAGTGTTTTTAGGTTTTAAGTGAAGAAAATGAGGAAAAAGAGGAGAAGGGCAAGTTGGTGCGCGTGAGAGGCACTCACAGCGCGCGCAAGAGGCACGCAAGGCGTACCCAGCCGATCAATCATTGTAGGGGCATGATTGATCGGTGCCTAATGCGAAATGAGTAAGGAGAGGGCAGAAGGCTTGCCGATCAATCGCCCTCATGCGCGCGATCAGTTGACGTTTGACTTTATTCAAGAGGCGCGGCAGAGAGCCTGCCGATCGATCGCCTATCGAAGGGCGATCGATCACCTCCTGCGTACGCAACCACTTGGTGCAGCGCGTGCATCTGGGTGAGCAACACGTGAGTATTTGGGTGTGCAACGCTCGCGCGCCGACAGAGCTACACGCGCACGCTGACAGGGCGACGTGCCACCTAATGTGTTGAAGATTTTTTTTCAAAAAGCAAACCAACTTCAAATGATTTCTTCCAAATTACTTTCTAAATGTTTTCTATCTATTTTAAAATAATGTAAGAGGGCTTAAAGTTCAAGTTTCGATTATTTTAATTTTAAAAAAAAATTTACATGAAAGTTTTGAAGTTTAAATGTAATGTCAAGAACGTGTCTTGACTCATTTTTAGGTTGTGACAAAGGCACATTCATCATGGGAAACGTTTGAGTTCGTCTTGTTTTGGTTATTACCCTAAGGACATTGAGATGCTGCAAAAACAGATGGAGTATTCAATGTGATAACCCTTTTATCAGCTTGAGTAATCTGCTCGGCTACCAAAGCATTAACCACCGAATCAACTGAAGGTAAAGGACTACACACAACCCCTCGAAGTCATTGCGAAGTGCAATAAAAAATTGAACCAAACGTTGTTCTTCTCTACGAGCGACATACGGCGGGAATACTTGTAGCTCAGAGGATTCTACCAGTGTCAATTGACCCCACAATGCCGACATGGAAGAAAAAAATCTTGAGCAGTCATATCCTTCTATGAAAGTGCACGAATGTCAGTTTTCAATTGATATTGTTTTGCAAATTTAGATTGCATGTACAAAAGAGTCAAATGATCCTAAACCTCCTTCGCAATCTCATATTTTGCCAACTGAACTCCGATTGAGTGTGTGACAAAGTTATTTACTCACGTAATTATCTTCGTATTATCACCCTCCCAAATATCAAGAGAATTGACATAATCTTCAGGTTTTGGATCTAAAAGTTGAATACAAGCACCAGTAAGATATCACCATATTGATTTGCCCCGGAAGAAATTCTTCATAACAAAACTCCAATACAAATAGTTTTTTCCATCTAATTGAACACTAATCGACTAAAGAGAATTATCTTTATGACTAGCCATGATTACAAATTAAACCGTTCTCCCGAAAACAAAGCCCAAATTGTAGTCTCGTTTTTCCCTAACCGGACAACCTTGAAAGCAGAAAGGACGATCTCCACCATTCCGAATGTACCTCTATATTTTGTAAACCAACTACAAATTTTCAAGATAATCCAACAGCTAAAACTCAAGAAATCGCAATTGTTAACTCGCTGCTCTTGAAAATCCAAAAATCCAGAAATTTCAAACCAAAACCCAAGTTGCAATTCTATTTTTCCCTAACGGGACAGTCTTGAAATGAAAAAAAAAAAAAAAACAATCTCCAATGTTCCGAATATACCTCTACATGTTTTAAACCAATTGTCAAATTTTCAAGATGGTCCAACGGCTGAAACGCGAGATATTGCAATTCTCACCTTGTTGCTCTTAAAAATTCAAAAATCTTTTTTTGCCTCTTCGCTCTTCTTTTTCTTTTCAAATCTAAAAAACACAATTCGATCTGCGATAACTATGGACTGAATTAACAATCCCTCAAAACATAAAAAAAAAAAAAAAATTTATAGAATGGCTCTGAAACTATGTTGAAATTGAAAAAAAATGGAAGATAAAAATCTTATTGAATGATAAAAAGTATGACAACCTAAAAGTGTTATATAACTAGGATTAATAAACAAATAAAATAAATTACTAAAAAGACCTTGAAACTAATACATATGATCTAACAACAATAACATACATGCTTTGGCACACGAGATCTCACTGAGTGTTTAAGATATATTTCAAAATAAGACTTTGAAAAATCATGAATGCATGGTCCAATATAATAATAAAACTCATATCTCAATGGGTGTCTATCTCTAAATATTGTTGTAATCCAAACACCTTGAATATAGTCCACCTTGTGAGTCCTCGATATTTATCGTTGAACTCTCATTAATTAGTGTGTCTATAAAGTTCTCCTCATTAATTGTGTTGGTACTGCATCGAGCATGAGTTATACGTATTCAAAGCTTTTGTGTTCATGGTTTCACATTTAACGCGTCAATTGGGTCTATAATATGGAGGATTGGGTGTCGATTTTTTTGGAGCTTGGACCTGCATAAAGTGTGCAGTACTTAGTGCTCTTAGTACAATATTATCTACTTTGGACAAAACCTACATATATTTATTTTTGATATTATCTCAAAATGCGGTACTAAATAAGGAGGAGAATTCTACTTATAAACCATTAACTTCTTACTATCCCAAGTGATGTTTAGATTGTGTACCCTCATGAATATGGGTTGAGCCTCACAATCAACAGAATCTTAAGTTATCTTTGTTTTCACGGGGTGCACTGTCACAATCTCGTCCCTATGTCTATGTCGGCCACACTTTCAGTTAGGCTTCATCTTTGATATCATTTTTGGAGTCCGCAGAGCTACTGGTACAATATTGTATGATTTGGACAGAACTCACACAGATTTGTTCTTAGAGTAGCTCAAAAGTATATTGTACTATATAGGAAGGAGAACTCTGTTTATAATCATTCATTTGCATTCTCCTAAACGATGTGAGATTGTATATCTCTACTTATATGTTTCACAATTAACAGAATGTTAGATTATCCTTACCTTAATACAGTAGATTGTCAATTGGCCTCGAACGTACTGTGTTTGATCTGATGCTATAAATCATGGATGATTCTGTAGCTGCTGCTAAGGGATCATTGGCTCAAATGTCAAACTGGAAAATGATGATCATCATGGCTTCCTCTTTCTTGTAAGGGTCGTATTATCCAAGAAGAAGTTATTTTCCACCAATCGTAACGAAGATGTCTCATGCAAAGATTGATGATGTGGAAATGATTCTGAAGTTTTATAGTTGTATAAATATCAAAAGAGATCCTAAAATATAAAGTATTTTCAACTGATATTTTAAATTTTTAATTTCATCAATTGACATCTTAGACTTTGAGATGTTGGAAATAGATACCTTGTAGTTATTGTTTTTGTTAATTAACCTAAAAAATTGACATTTTTGTCTCCTAATTTATTTTTATTAATTATATTTAAAAACAATTTTATTAATGAGTGCTTAATCAATTATTGATTTTATTAATTATGTTTTAGGTAGTAATATTTATTTGAAAAAAATTCATATTAATAAAAAAAATTTCAAAAATATAATTAAAGCACAAAATAATTATTTTTTAAGATTTATTAACGGAAACAATAGCGGCAAGGTGTTCATTGTAAACACCTCAAAGTCTGAAGTGTCAATTGATTAAATTAAAAGTTCAAGCCTCAAAGTACCAATTGAAAATATCATCATACTTCAACATTTGTTTTGATATTTACTCTTTACAATTTTGATCGTTAGTTAGTTTTGTTGTTATATTTTCTTTTACAACCACCTGTATAAGTTGTTATGAGCTGGCTGTATGAGTTCACTCATTCCATGTAAAAGATAATTGTTGGTAAAACTTCTCTCTCTTCATTTTCGTAATAGTTCGACAGTCTTGATGATCTTGGTGATGTTGTTGATGCCAAATAATTTAAGGGCATTGAGAAATTTTCTTTGACGACAATGAAGAGAAAAGGGGCGAGAATGCGGTCGGAGCGCTCTTCCTGTGTTAGTATTTACATGCATCGCAACTTTAAAAGGTGAAAAAATAATTAATTTAAAAAAAACATAGCATCCAAAAAAATGAACAGCAGTCATAAAGAAAAGTTTAAATCGATAATAAATTCAAAATACAGTTTAAAATTAACACAATTTAGGACTTAATTCGAACACGGACACGATGAATTGCTTATGATTTTCTCACAAAAAATTATTAATTTTGCCATATTCACGTCTTATGTTTCGTGTTATTATTTGAAGACCATTTTGGAAAATAAATAAATCAACAACTCCTAATAGTATACTTATCTTGGAGTTCTTTGCCGTAGACATTACTTATTGATGAGAATTTATTAGTAACATTGATGTGTAGCTACTTCATTAATGGAGGGGAACGAACTTTAATTGGTTGGAAGGCATGAGAGTGACCATACCAGCTGTGCATGAAGATAGAACAACCCTCTATCTTTAAATGACAACGTATTCATAGATTGTGAATAATATTACGTATATATACATCGTCAATCTTGACCGTTCATTTCTAATCAAGTACATGATAATTAAATGGGCTAGTGCCCACATGATAGAGGAAACCCCATTGCAATTTGCACATGCTGTCTTCTTTCCTTTCTTTCTCAAATGAAAGCTGCACTTAAATTGGACCTTTTTATCGCGACATCAGAGGCGTGGGAGTTAAATTTTCAAATGGGATCCACCTCATTCTAATACAACGAGTTTGGTGTACAAGCCAAAAACATCATCCACCTCGTTAAGATTCTGTTCGGAGTTCAGACACCATCGCCGCCGCCGTGACGGAGTTAAGCCGCTGCTGCCACCTGATGGGGGCAACCGAACAAGTAAGATATCAGAAATGATCATTGTTTAACAGCTTTGTTTTGTAAGCTTTCTTTGTGAATGGTGAAAATTTAGAGTTAATTTTTTGTGGGTGTTAATGGCGATGTTAGGTGGAACTGGAAGTGAGAGAAAGTGAGGGAGGAGAAAGTGAGAGAGGGAGGAATGTGGAGGAGAAAGAAGAGGAAGTGAAAGATGTGGAGAAAGGGGAAGTGGGTGTTCATAAACAGAGAGATTTTTTGAACGCTGCGAGATTGCAGAAGTTGAATCCTACAAATCCTTTGAGAATAGTCATTAATGGCGGAACTAGGGTTGTTTCTCCTTCCCCTTCTCAGGCGTCACGCATTTCTACCGCTCGCTCCACTACTACTCCACAGGTATATATAGTTGTCATTTCTGAGTTTTATATGAACATGATTTTGTTGTTTTCTTTTTTTGGAATTTCTCCCTTTTTCAATAGTTCTTGTTCTGTCTTTTTCTTGAGATTTCATTTCTACAAAGTTCACGAGGGTGAAATTATTCAATTTATTTCGTTTTTTGATGATATTTTTTGTTTTGATTAGCTCGAACCCATCAAATTATACCCATTCCAGTTTTCGATGAATTTCAGGTTATTATTTTTCTTTCTTCTGTTCTCTTCTTAACCAGCATTCCTCGACAACGTTGAATTCAAGAGCCTACTCCGACAGAGCATCTCTGGTTCTCTTTCTTCTACACTCAATTCTGGCCCTCGGGCTGGTTGGTTTTCTGGTGTTTAAAGGGGTTCAAGGGATGATGAAAGATTCGACAAAAAGGAAACAGAAGAGGCTTTTGCTCTATTTTCTGCCACAGGTTGAGGCTGCTTCCATTTTGAGCATCACTCTTGCATTTTCATGGCAGAAGGCTGTAAGGCAATGGCCTAATTTCATGGTCCATTTCATTCTCTGGTGTAGTTTTCTGACCTCCTTATCGGCCGGGATTCTCCTCATTTGCTTCCAAAAAGCTGCTACCAGTGGAGTTGGAGTTTGTTTGATTGCATTTTCGATTGGAAACGGCTTGTATTCTTGTTGGGTAACTCATCGAACCAGCTTTTGTTCGAAAGTTTTGGTGAAATCGCTTGAACCGGTCTCTAAATTTCCCGACCTGAACCAACCGACGTATTGGATGCTCGGGGCCGGGTTTTTGTGGACGTCTTTGTGGATTTTGGCCGTGATTGGAGCTTTGAACTTTTACTATCCGCCTTTGATCATAATCGCATTGGTCCTGAGCTTGGCATGGACTGCCGAAGTGATGAGAAATGTAGCAAATATAACGGTTAGTAGAGTCATGGCTTTGTATTATCTCCGAGGAATGCAGTCCCATACTCAGTTTTGCTTCCAACGCGCTTTGACTCAAAATCTCGGGAGCGCTTCTCTCGGTTCGTTGTTCGTTCCAACAATCGAGGCTCTCAAAATGGTTGCTCGCGGTTTGAATTTGCTCGAAGGCGAAGACGAGTTCATGTTTTCGTGTGCACATTGTTGTCTTAATGTAATGCAGTCCGTTTTCAGACACGGCAATGGCTGGGCCTTTGTTCAGGTAATTCTCGATATCCTCATGCTTTGGTGTAAAAATTAAAATGTAAATCTCGTCCATGTTCTTCAAAATCGACGAAAGCAAAGTTGTTGACTCGTTTTGCTCGAAAAAATTAAAAAAAATTGTGTCTTAGAGCATTTGTAAAAATAGTTTTGTGTTTGTTGTTAAAAATCGAGCCAATTGTGATGCTAGATCGCTGCATACGGAAAAGGATTTGTCAATGCATCACAAGACTCTTGGAAACTATTCGAGAAGGAAAAAATGGAGCGAATTGTCGACTCTGACATAACGAGCTCGATTTGCTTCCTCACCGGAGTCTGCAGCGGCTCGATTTGTCTCATCGTTATTGCACCTTGGACGGCCCAAGTTCACCAAGGTTTCATAGCCGCAGTCTCCCTCTTGGCACTCTTCATTGGATACCTCATGGTTTGTCACGCGAGAATTGCGCATGGTTTAATGGATGAAGTGTTTGATCAACAGATTATTTATCTTTGTCATGTTGTTTTGCAGACGAGAATTGCGATGGCGTTGCCTCACGCGTGTGTAAGTTGTTACTACGTATGCTACGCAGAAAATCCCAAGAATAGGCTCTTTGACAAAACTATAAAGGATCGGCTGGCCATGCTCGAGTCAGATCAAGACCCCATTGCTCCGACTCCTCGGATCCCACGTCAATTCAGGACCCCGCGATGATGTAAATATGTAACATTACTTTGATGTGAGTATGTAACGTTTTGATAGTGGAAATATGTAACATTATCACGTACAAGCCAAGTCAATTGAACTTGGATCTCAAAAAAGTCACACAAGTTGGTTGTTCCCTTGGTCCTACTCTCGTGGTGTTTGGTTAAAATAATATTTTAAATTGTCTTTTTTATTCAGATAAAACAGTTTCTTTCCTTAATTATGTTTATTGAATTTTAATTTTAGAAATATTAAAATTAAATAAATGTAATTTCCAGAAGATTTATTCCAATAATTAATAATAATTTCAGCGGCTTTTGTCATTAGCAGCATGAATAATTTGAAAAAAAAAAAAAGAAAAAGAAAAAGAAAATGACAAACTTGCCCTTGACTTTATCTAAGAAAAACACGAAGCTTCTCAAATGTTCTTGCCTCTTGTTGAGGGCACTTGATCATTTAGCTATACGTGATTTTATTTAATTTATTTTAAAATACCGATCTTGTCACCCGGTTAGATGAATCTTCGCTCCAACATGGAATAATTATTTTTGTTCCTAATAATTTTGTACGATATCACGAGGAGAATTGTCAAATGAATCATGTTCTTGCCGCGTGAGCTTTTCTACTTATCGATTTTGAAATAAAAACGACTTCATAATTTGGGCAATTCTAGTCATTGCCTTTTCTTTTTGTTTCTTTGTAAGAATCGACAAAATTGCCAAAATATTCTCATGGGTTGTTTTTTTTTAGCGGAAGAGATAACATGATTTCTTTGACAATTTTCTTAACGACGAGGACTTAATTCCGAATGCTCGTGAGGTCAGAGATTATTTAAGAAAAAAGTTCACAAATTTAAGCACTAAAATTGGATCTTTGGCTCGGTTTGAAATAAAATATGGATGTCAAAAAAAATGTGACATTATTATAAATATTAGGGTAAAAATAAAGTTGGTAGATAAGAATTTGCAACGCCAAAGTGGAGTCTAGAACAAGCTGGAGAGCCGTTGTTTCGAAACGCGATTTGTGTTTGGCGTTTTGCCGTCAAACTTCTTGTATAAATCTACTATCTCGATTTCCATCTTCTCCGTGCTTTGGAATCTTCAAAACATCACCATTTTGTTTAGTATTTTTGTGCATTTTCATGCTTCTTTTGGTAGAAGGATTCGGAAAAGTCTTGTCTAAAGTGGAGAATTTACGCCTCCACCACCATCGCCATGAATCCGAAGCTCTTTCGGCTTCGCTGGAGGTTTTCCAGTCCGATATTTCGGGTTTTTTGAACCGACTGTTGTCTAATTCGAAATCCGGATGTGAGATTTTCACTTTTCCTTGGATTCAGCAATGGTTTGAGGCGATATCGATCATTCACAAATCTTTCGCGAAGCTGGTTGTGAATATTGATTATCCAGTTTGCAAATGGGAGTCTACTTCAAGGGATCGATTTTTCGGTTACACCTTGACATTAATGGAGATTTTCAATTCAATAAGTTCGACGCTTAGTCGTCTGGATCAGGCTCGAATTTCGCTCTCTCATGCCCTAATCTTAGCGGAGGCTTCCCCTTCATCGACAATGATTGAGCGTCTCAAACCTATCAAATCCTTTGACTTTAACCACAGTTTCAAGGAAGAAGAAGGTAAATTATATGGCGAAGAAGGAACAATCTCCGATAAAGAATCGGTAATTCTCCAAGCTTTAGGTTTTATGCGTGGAATCGGATTGTTGGCATGCGGGATTCTGTTGTCTGGATTACATGGGGATTCAAAACCATATTTTCAGATGAGGGAACTAGCCGGAGAACTGTCAATCCCTTCGGTTAAGAGTCTGGATGCTAGTTTTCTTGAATTGATAAGGGAAACGGGCTCTGTTTTGAAAGAAGTGAAAGAGGTAAATTATGCAGTTTCTTCTGTCGTGGAAGCCATTGTCAATGGGGAGAAAAAACATGAAGAAGCAGAAGAGATGCAGAGAAAGTTGCAGGCTCTTGAGAAGGGGATGGATGATTTCAGGAAGGAAGTGGATTCAATTTTCTTCAAGATAATGGAAGAAAGAGATCAATTGCTGGAGACCCTCAGAGATCAAAAGCAGTAGAAACTCTGTATGGCCTTCATTACTCAACTTGTGTGTCTTCTCTTACTGTTTGGATTGATTTGAATAACTACAATTTGAAAACTCTGTACAGTTTATACTAAATTTCACAACAGAATAATTTCAACCTGTAATGGTTACCATTTGAATCTAAGTTATAGGATTTCAAATTGGTTCTTAGCCACAGAAAACAAAAAACTCCAGAAGAAAAATCTTCTAGAGGAAAACGGTGTCCATAAGATCAAAACTGTATTTTTTTTTTTGTGTTTATTGTCCTTTTTCAGCTTCATCTCAGATATGATGCATCGGATGAAAAATTTGGATCAAATCTACGAAATTCATCAGATTACACTCATTTAGCTTTCTGAGTCATGTGAATCAGTCTCTCCATCAGCACTCTTCGTCGTGTAATTAACACGAGAGTAAGATGGCAGCCTGGAAAATGTCAAAATATTCATTAAAAAATCAATCCAACGGTCAAGTATGGCTAAAATACACTTTGCAATATCTCAAACTCTGTCAACTATACGTAGACAAAACTTCATAGTTGGTCAAAAGTTCGACCGGATCCAAATTTGCAATCAACCGGTGGCATATCGAGAGTAACAAAAGGAAAATCTACCCTCTATTGGTTTGACAGCAGGTTTGGGTCCGGACATCATGATATTTTGGTCACTTGACAAAAGTTATGGGAATAAAAGCTTTAAGATCAAATTAAAATTAACCCTAAACTAGGAAATATAATTTGTTACCCTTTTAAATTACATCTTATGAATTATGGAAAATGTAGAGAAGGTGAGGAATCATACCCTAAATGCAAGGTGATGTCCGAGTCTCCTTTCTCAAATGCAGAGTTGGATGCCTTACCAGGACTTGCACCAGCTCCATTGGAGCTCTTCCTTAAAAAATCCGGAATCGGATTGTTCGTCGCAATACAGACCCCACGAAGCCCTTCAATCTGTTATTGCAAAACACGACAAGAATATAAAGAACGCATCTATGTTGGTTTAGGTCAATCTCTTTGATCTTTACCTGTCGCCTTAATGTCTCGTTTTCAACTGTAACTCTTCGTTCCTGAAACGATAAATCAATATTTATTCTTCAGCGATAGACATAAAAGCACTTAAAATCTATAAGCAAACGACTAACAACAACATAAACACTAGAATAATAAAGTTATGAGTAACGTAATCAATAATGTTTGACGCAATAATCAATAATAGATATAATTAATTTTTTATTTTACTATTTGTAATTTATTATATAAATTATACTAATTAATGATTGTCGCATCATCATGTGAAAATTAAGAAGTAAAATTAAAAAGTAGTAACATTACTCAAAAGTTATACCTGTAGTTTCGATTGTTCGAGTTGTTCCAGAATCAATTTCTCCTAAAAATTAAGGAAAAAATAACTCATTTGATCTTTTAGACAAGCAATCTGCCAACTACAGAGCATAGAAGTTCAACTTGTATTAGAACCTTTCTCTCCTTCACTGATAATAGCCCTTTATTTATCTCTCGTTCAAGGTTCTGCAAGTCTTTCAAGCCTAAGCCAGTCATGTCCTTCCCCAAAAGCCTTCTACTAAATCAAACAATTGTCACTCAAAAGGAAAAATTTCCAAATCGGAAAAAAGAGAGAAATTTACATACAATTGTTTCACTTGTAGCTTTTCAATTTCTCCTTTTAGATCCTCTATCTGATCCGAATTACGCATCTGAAAAAAAAAATGACGATCGATTCATTATCCATCCGGGATAACAGAAAACGGGTTTAAATTGCATTTGTAGAACCTCTTCCCGATCTTCTAATGGTGCAGCTTCCGAGCTATCCATGCTATCCCGATATCTCGAAAGGGTATGCTTCATGCTGCAAGAAAACAATGGCCATTTTAGCGACAATTTCTTTCCATGTTAGTTTATGTTTGAGTTCTTCGATTAAAATATTAGCTTGTTGTTTTTGTTAGTATCAGATGAAATAGACGTTAAATAGCTTACAAGACTTTGTTTTTTTGGTCAAATGCATGCTTGTTTGAGACACCAAATACTTTATGTGATGGAGTCTATTTCAATCTTTTCATTTGTATTGCCAAGAAAAAGAGGTAAATTTTTATCAAATGGAATTACTTAATTTAGCAAACTTTACATTATATATTTATTTTTGAACAATTAGGGGGTACCATTTCTTAAGATTCAAGAGATACTAGAATTAAGTAGTGTTTGAAAGGACCAAGAAGCCTACTAAACTATTATTGGATAAGTTGAAGATAGCAAGGGAGAAGGACAATGCTATGTAATATAGAAATCGAGTTTGATTAACAAACACGAAGAATGAATAGCAAAATTTATGTAGAAAATCCTGACCGCTAAAACATCAAGAAATTCATTGTCAAAATCAAAATACAGAATAAATTTGTATTTGCAGTAAAATATATACGTATAAAAAGAAAATATACGACAAAAAAGCCTTTGGAAAATCTAAGCTCTATCTCTCCGATAACATTTTCGACGTAAAGAAGTTTATGTCCAGGTCCGAATAGAAAATCACTGAAATTAAATAATAATATGATAATACAAGGACCAAAGCTGAAACGAATGAGTAAATACAACTGTTTTTGAAATGTGATTTTGCTGAACTTCACCAATGCACCCGACTTTTCAAAACCAGAAACCAGAGAGGCTGTGATTTCTCAAGAATCAGACTTGAAATTATTCAAAAACTAGATAAATCTCCATTAAAGTTCGTATTTCATCAAAAACCATGAAAAAAAACCCGCAGAAAGGAAAATCTACACGCATACCTGCAACTCGAAAACTCGAAGAGCTTCCCACTATTAGAGAAAACAATGACAGCAACCTCAGCATCGCAGAGAATGGCTAGTTCGTGAGCCTTCTTGAGCAACCCAACGCGCCTCTTCGAAAAAGTGACATGCCTACTACTGACATTCTCGATTTTTTTAATCTCAATCTTCCCTCGACCCATTTCACAAATGCCCAAATGATCAAAAACCCTAAAACCCCAACTGATTTCAACACATCAGTGGTTCTGTTCTTCGCTGGAAAGTAGAAGATGGGGTTGCCAAATCTGGAGAGAAGAAGATAAAGGGTCGTGAGATGGCTTCTAACCCCAAATGGGGAGAATGGCTGGAAACGGCAGGCTTGCATGGCTCTTGTACTACTTTCAGTTTGTTTTGCTTTTGCATGACTCTTTTGACTAAAGCTATATCTATTTTAATACTCAAATTCATTTGGAAACATATACAACCAATTCAAATGATCTCTCACAAGAAATTCTAACATTCCCAATACCCCAAATTCGACTATTTTCAAGTGACTTTTAAAGAATTTTAAGAATGTAGTGAAAATAATAAATCATTTGCATCAATAAATGTAATTAAAATCGCGTTAATATATCAAATTATGGTCTTTCTTACCATTTGAAGTCTCCTATGGGTTCCATCAATGTGTTCTGGAACCTAAACTCAACCTCATATTTGTTACGTGGGTATACAATAAAAATTATATCTTTCTTGTTTACTATTTTTAATTTGTTAGTTAATTATTACCCACGTTTAAAGCAAAAAACTAAATGCCATATTTGGAGAGAGCCTAGTTGCTTCTCTCTCTCTCTGCAATTGCATTGATTAGCTTTGTTGCATGTGTTTTGCTTTATATGTTGGCATAACCAACAAATGTTTATTTTTGTAGATGTATTTTGTGATTGGCAATCGAAATATGATCTGTTTTGATGGTTGATTAGCTAATAAATTTATATTATGGTAGCCGATTACATAACAAATTCATGCTTTGATGATTGTTTTCCTAATAAATCCATATTACAGTGACTAATCAACTAACAAATTTATTAATAGAAATTAAGGTACAAACAAACCTAAAGTCAATGACCATGTTCTATTAGAAGATGAAGAAGATCCAAAGGACAAAACTCCCCTGATTTAGTCACGAAGATCCAAGAGAAAATGTTCTCACAACAGGAACTAAAAAACTAAAAATTTGCATGCATGGAGATGCATGAAGAGACATGAAGTTGCAAAAAAAAAAAAAACAAAAATATCAAAATTGACACAATTTCAGCATTTAGTGACCGCACCTAGTAGGCTGTGTGTGCGTGCCATGCAGACCCCCGTTGACCGCAGCGCTCAACGCCTGGCATCTCGTCACGCCTCAACTCTTGTTCGCCCCACCGCAATGCCCTGCATGCGCCTAGCGCGCTCCAGTGCGACATTCCACGTCAAAACTCTCATTTTTTGTATATTCTAATGATTTTCTTTTTATTTTTATGTATTAGTTAAGTTTTCTTAACCCTAAATTGCTTTCTATACTATTTTTTTTAAATTTTTAGGAATATCTCTATTATTTTCAATATTTGTTTTAGTCTATTTAAATACAAAAGTTGTAACATTTTGAACAATCATAACGAATTCTATTTGATTAAATCTTTTGCTTTTTGAGTGATTCTTTTTAGAATTTTCTTTTTAGTTTTTTGTGAAAAATTAGATATGCTTCAAGTCAAATCTTGAGAGATCAAATTGATAGTTTTGGTTCTTACTAACAAGTTTAGTCTTAGTCAAACTCCTTATTTCATAACTTTAGTTCTATCGGTAAGGTTCGATCGAGGTCAAATTCATTTTTACTTAATTCGAAGACGTTTATGAGTTTCTATTTTGCGTTGTTGAAAAGTCTTGGGTTTGATATACCCTGTAGTTCTCATCATTTATATTATGATGACCATTTATAAAAGCGATCCATACACTCCCAATGTTTTCCTAACGGATCCATATGACAATAGCCGATTACCTCACGTGTCAATTTGCAATGAATAATTACCTAAAAGGTCTATATTACGTTAGTTGATTACATAACGAATAATATTACGGCCATTGTTTTCCTAACATATCCATATTACGATGATTAATTAATTAATAAGTCTAAATTATGATAGTCTAATACCTCACGAGTCCATCTCATTCGTTGAAATGTAGAAAAATAATAAATATTTATTTCAACTGCTCAATTTTCAATCCATGGGTGAAGTAAAAAATAGAGAAAAGTAAAAAAAAAAAAAAAAAAAAAAAAAAACTCTTAAACTAGGGAATCAGAGACAAACTGACCATTATACTATGTTTGATTAAAAATCAACCCTTAAACTATTTTAAGGGAACAAGTCAACTATTGTTGTCATGTTCTGTTAAATTCACTCATATTCGCCCACGTTTTAATTGTGAGTGATCACATTTAAGTGAGGGCAACCACCGCAGTGAACCTCGTTTGAGTCATGGTTGCCCTCACTTATAGGGGGTTTAATTTTCATTTTTACATGCAGTCTCCCACTCTTAAAAAGCAGACGTCTGCGAGTAAATTTAACAGAACGTGATGACAAAAGTTGACTTGTTTCTTGAAAATAGCTTAAGAGTTGATTTGTACACAAACATAGTTTAAGGGTCAGGTTGTCCCTGACCCCATAGTTTAAGAGTTTTTTTGGACTTTATCTTAAAATATAAAATGAATTGAAATTAGAGCTCGAGATCTTATTATATAATGTATAATTGCGGGGAACATCAACCTAATTGTGATCTTAATATGGATCTTTTAGGTAATTAAACACCGTAATATAGGTCTCTTATGAAGATAATGAGAGTAGTATATATCTATTTTGTAATTGAATATCACAATATTAATTCATTACAGTGACTGATTACCCAGTGAATCTATATTATGATAGCCGATTACATAATAGATTCATAATCCATATTACATGACTTATTAACTAGCAATTTTATATTATGAACCCCGATTACGAAACAGATCTATACTACACTCAAAGTTTTCCTAACGAATTCATATGACAGTCGTTGATTATCTCACTTGTCAACTTTGCAATGAATGAACAACTAACAAATTTATATTACGCTGACCGATTACATAATGGCTAAATACTACTGACCATTGTTTTCATAATATATTTATATTATGATAATTGATTACCTAACGAGTCTATATTACAAGAGTGGGTTACCTCACAAGTCAATCTCATTCTTTGCAACGTAGAATTATCGTTAATTTTCATTCAACTATTATAAGATGTATCATTTAATCCTCATTTTTCAATTTATGGACGAAATAAAAAAGTTAAGAAATTAGATAAAAACTAAAAACTCAAAATCTTATTATGCAATGTAGAATTGGAGGCAACTACATAACTAATGGTCTCTTAAAATGGATTTGTTATTTAATTAAACCCCATAATATGGATCTATTAGAAAAATTATAAGTGGAGTATAAATTTATTTTATAATTTCTTATTGTAGCTGTAGGGACTGACTACCTAATGAGTCTATATCATGGTAGCCGTTTACATAATAAATTCACATGATGATGATTGTTTTTCTAATCGTCAATATTATAGTGACTTATTAACTAACAAATTTATATTGAGATTTTCGATTAATTCAAATTCTTCTTCACTGTCTCAATAATGGAAGAAACAGCTCATGTTGAATTACTTTTGAACTCATCTAAATATCGATTTGCTACTCATTTCGCTGAAGTATGTCAACTTTCAATTTTACGTGAACAATTGTGGATGTCAACAAAACTCTTTATTTGAAACGTAAGCTCATTTTGCATATCAAAATATGCAATCACCATTCATACCCATCTTCTCAAACTACTGTCAATCATCAAGATTCACTTTTACTAAATTTCACCACATAACCATTCGTCAATGCGTAATCAACGATTTCTTTTCTAATTTCTTTTAAAGAACTGTATTTCTTTTCCAAATAAAAACCAATCCAATAAACTTTGTATATCGGATTGTTTACGCACTTATCATCCTATGAGTTGTATAAAGACTGAAGCTCCTCATCGTCTATAGTTTTTGAGGTTGAATACAACTCTATTTCTTCGTCGTTTTTATTAAAAGCACGAATGTTGCCATATATAGGTTTGGAGTACAAGTCTTAATCTATGTTGGGATCACAATTTGTTGCCCCGTCAAATTCAAACAATCTACTCGAACTAGCATCCATCAAATAATCTGGGCAGGAAATGTCATGAAATGGACGATGATTCACGACTAGAGAGCAAAGACGGCCAAAATAGGTGCGTTCTACACCGATTTAGGAGGCTATAATGTGGCCGGAGACACAAAACAGAGGGAGGAGAGTCGAGGGAGAGTGGGCGGTCCCCGAGTCTATATATAGAATCAGGGACCGGGGACCCAATGTCGTAGAATTGGTCCCGTTTTTTGCGATTGTAAGTGAGAACAGGGACCCGCCATAGAAGCGCTAGTTCTCGCGGTCATGTTAATAATGAACCCGGGACTTGCCTTTTATGGTGGGTTCGCTCTTGATGCCCTAATTTGAGGGGGAGCTTATATTTATTTCAAGAGTTCTCCCTTGATTTAGGAGGCTTACATTTATTTCAAGAGTTTTTCTTAGGCTTGAGCAGCAAGAAGAACTCCTCTGAATGTTTTTGGCTCTAGACAAATTTTTCACTAAGAAGAAAGAGAGAGAAAAAGAAAAGGAAGAGAGAGAGAAGGAAAAATGGTCACAGACAGAAGTTAACAGAGTTTGACGGACTTCAAACGATAAGGTGTCAATTGATAATATCTCAAACTATGAGATGTCAATTGACGAAATTAAAGGTTCAACGTACTAGTTGAAAACACCTCCATTCTTCAAGGTCCATTTTGATAATTACTCTATTTTTAATCATATTTGAATCACGAATCTAACTTTGAAAACAGATGAAATTTTCGCTACTTTTTGAGTTAAGGAACTTCAAAAAGAATCTAACACTCATCCACCCCAGCTGGATACTGACTCGGAGACAATTGCAGAAATAGAAATAGCAAGGACATCTTGTGCTATTTTACTCAAAATTGGATATTTCAAAATATGCATTCTCCATTAACTCAAATATCCATATCATTGAAAAAATTCTCAAGTTTGTCTGATCAATAATTTTCGACTTTATTTTTATTATGCAATTCACCTACCGTGTCCAATTCTATTTGACATGTCAACTCAAACTCCTCATTATCCCCAATGTCATGAGCATCAAACACATCTGTAGAAGCTTCTTGTAAATTATTTGTTGGTGAATCCACTTGATATTCATAATACAATCTTCTAATCGTTTATTGCAATTCCATTATCAACTCATGGGTTGTCTCAAGTCTATGCAATTTCATTAGACAATGTTTCACAAACTTTAATTTATATCGTGGATCCAACACAATAACTACATATATGAAAGTGATTGACTTTGTTGAAATTTTTTAAATATTTTTCATACTTAATTTGCCTACTGAATGTTTTATTTCTAAGTGATAATTTACAGCTTTGTAAATTTTCACAATAAAATCATTATGATCTTTTAGATTATTGCAAACAATTAAATTTACAATATAAACAAAATATCTAACATGCATAAACTCTTCATCAAGCACAAAACATTTTCATTTTCCAATACTCTTAACCAAATGAGTAAAAGTCACATCATTAGAAGAAACATTATCAACTGTGATAGTCAAAACTCTCTTTATTTTCCAATCCAATAAACAATTTTCCATAATCTGAGCAATAGTTTCTCATTTATGATTAAGAATGACATCAAAATTGATAATTTTTTTATATAAAATCTAACTTGCACCAATGAAATGAGTAATCACGACCATGTAATTTATATTTTGTGTAGATGTCCAAGTATCAGTGGTTAAACATATTCTTTCATTCAATTGGAAAAAAAAAACTTTCAACTTACTCTTTTCCTTTATGTAGAGTTAGAAAATATTTTTCGCAATAGTTTTGCAACAAAGAATAATAAATTTTGGTTGCAACTCATTTCATAAATCAATAAAATATTTTCCTTCAACAACACTAAAAAGAAAGTTGATTAATTACAATCATCCTAACAAGCTCATCTCAACATATTTCTGCACTAAATGATTTCATAGTTAAAGAACCAAATGAACTTTTTTCTACAATCTCTTTTGTACGAAATAATAATATTTTCTGTAGTTCGTCTAAAGTAGCCAACAATTTCTTCCATGTATTTATAAGTATGTTTAAGTTGAGGTTGTATTCCTTATTGGATAACATGTACATGAATTCCCACATAAATTGCAAGTTGCCCGAGGGTTATCCGGGTCCACTGTTGTTTTAGTGAAGTAATTCTATGCTTCACATGTTTTACTTAATTTTCTGCTTTTATTTGCAATATTTTTCATCCTCACACCAACAAAATTGATTGACTAGAAATAAAAAAAGAACATTCTAAATCAATTTAAGTTACAAAAGGAACGAAAATCACCTCTTAGACATTGAAGCTCCGTCGCACACTCCCAGTTGCAAGGCAAGTGACTATAAATCGTCGTTGTATTAAGAAACATAAGTGAAATGTAAAAATCAAATAATTATTACGTTTTAATTTTTCCACATGAACACAACAATTCAAATATGCAAGAATGAAAACATCAACATATTAGGGTTGAATAGTAACATATTACAAAATGAAATAACAATAACTACATCAATGATAATCCATTAACACATTAATGACAATTATGTAAGTACATAATTACATATTTAACATTAAATAATAAACATCAAAATATCTAGAAGAACTTTACCATAAAAAAATGGTTTAAAAACTTTAGGCCAGCATTTAAAATAGTTTACACACATCGCACTCGGAGTTGCACCTTCTGCTCGTCAATCATCTCTCGTCGCGAGTCCCACCTCCTGCTCGACACTCAATCAATTTTCTCTCGCTCGTCACCAATCGCTCAGTCAATTCTTGATTTTTGAGGTTGTTGTGAGACGAAATTGGAGAATTCCTATTTTTTAATTTGAAAATTATAACACAATTCTCGTGTTAACAATTTTTTTAATTTTAATTTACCTAATAAATTTATTGTTCATGAAACATTAGTTATATCACATGATATCAACCAAATTTCATGTGTACAAATAAAATATTTGTATATATACACACATTTTGGAGGATAAAATAATGTTGCAACAATCCAAGTATTGGACAGTTATTGTGGGTCGCAACAAAATATAAAAATAATCATAAATTTTCTTTACTTATGATTTTGTTACGCATTCAGAAATATAATTTTTAAATTATATAATTACAGTCTAATTAAATGTATATTTATTTAACTAAAATACAAATCTAAAAATATTTGCTATATCTTCCAACTCATTTTGAAACGTGTCATTTAATGATTTGGTGACTTATGTAACTTTAGAGGTTAAAATCTCCTGCTTCGCAATTTCGCACTTCTTACTTCTTGGGATCTAATTTCTTCGTTGATTTCCAGAAGGGATATTTTTATCACCACGTGGAAGCAACGTATAGGATGCTGTTACGTAGAGTTTATGTAATGGAAAAGCAGGAAATAGTTCCTCGATGAACCGGCTAAATAAAGCCTTGAAGATAAACCGAATCCGGTTCAGTGAGAAAGGGAAGCGGAGGATCAAAATTGAGTCTCTCCCTAGTCCCTCGCATGAGCTCTCATTTTTCATACATCGGATCGAATCCGTATAGAAATCTGGCCCAGAATTTTGCTTTCTGGAACTCTCATTTTTACCAGTTCCACCTGTTGTTTTGTTTGAATTTATGTGATTTTGTTGATTGATTGTATTTTAACCGGAATTTAGCCAGTGGAGTTCCTGGTTTGAAGTGAAAATGGCTAGTGTTAAGGGGGTGAATCGGTCGGCGACGATAGCTCTGGCACCGGAGGCTCCGTACATGGCAGCGGGGACAATGGCTGGCGCGGTGGATCTGTCGTTCAGCTCTTCAGCGACCCTCGAGATCTTTGAGCTTGATTTTCAATCCGATGATAAGGAACTCCCAATGGTTGGTGATTCACAGTGCTCCGAGCGCTTCAATCGGCTATCCTGGGGGAAAAATGGATCCGGCTCTGAAAATTTCGCTCTGGGGCTAGTTGCGGGAGGGCTTGTTGATGGAAGCATTGATATCTGGAATCCTCTTTCGTTGATGCGGTACTTCGATTTCATTATCTTTTCTATTTCTTTGTAAATCAAATGAATTTGATCATGCAGTTTTTGTACGTCCGATGGCTGTAAAAGAAGGAAATTTCTGAATTCATGGTCAAATGTTTATTACTTGTGTTATCTATGGTACTGATCCAAATTCCAAAATTTGATTTGGTTATGGACATTGATGAAAGAATGCGAGATAAGTAATGACAATTTCAGCTTGTGAAATGAAGAATGCATATGGCAATTGTGCTGGAACTTACTTCTATTTGTTTTTTCTCAGTCCTAACTCGGGTGAAAATGCCATAGTTGGACATCTCTCAAGGCACAAAGGACCTGTAAGTTCCCAATTTCATAATATTAGCATGCAATTGGTTTTATGTTCTTTCGCTTTAGTATCCCACTAAATGTTAGCATAATCTTTTTTAAGATATTCACATCTTGCTTCCTATTTCAGGTTCGTGGTTTGGAATTCAATGAAATTGCACCAAATCTGCTTGCCTCAGGAGCTGATGACGGTGAAATTTGTATATGGGATTTAGCTAATCCTGAACAACCAAGTCATTTCCCACCCCTCAAGGCATGCTTTTATTTTCATCCTTAACTGCAACTTTTATGTAGAGCATGCTCATACATCTATAAGTTCAATTGTGATGAATTTAACTTTATTAGGAGTCATTGTGTGAACTTCAATAGTGCTATAATGAAAGAAATCTGAAGTGATTTTGTTTTATTCCATTTTCAACAAAAGTTTCTTCTTATAACGTTACAATGAAAGAAATCTGAAGTGGATTTGTTTTATTCTATTTTCAACAAAAGTTTCTTCTTATGATATGACTTCTCATTTTCTTCTCAACCATGGTAAAAACAGTGTAAAATGAAATATTGTTGCAGGATATGAATCTGATTAGGTCATCCAATACTTATGCAGGGCAGTGGTTCTGCTGGTCAAGGGGAAATTTCATTCTTATCTTGGAATAGCAAGGTTCAACATATATTGGCATCTACTTCATATAATGGAACTACAGGTGAGAAAAGTAACCATTTTATCCATTTCTTTCTGTATTTTGTTATTCAGAGATGGTAACGTTTCCTCTTAATTTCAGTTGTTTGGGATCTCAAAAGGCAAAAACCAGTTATAAGGTGGGTTCTTTGCTCTATCCATCTTCTGCATTTTCGCGTGATGTAGTTGTTTTTATATCAAATGATTTGAATTACCTTGTCAGTGCTTATGCAAAGCTAACATGATATGACCTGTATCAATTGACAGTTTTTCAGATCTTAGTAGAAGGCGATGCTCTGTTTTGCAGTGGAATCCTGATATTGCCACTCAACTTGTTGTCGCATCAGATGATGATAGTTCACCTTCTCTTAGAGTAATAGATTTGCAGATAATATGCTCTTACACTCCATTGATATTTCCATATTATTCTTAGCCGTTCTTATTTCTCCATGCAGGTTTGGGATATGCGAAATACAATGTCACCAGTTAAAGAGTTTGTGGGGCACACGAGCGGTAAATTTCTTCTTTTTAATCAGGTTAACTTTTATGAGTGGTTCGTGTTTTTTGTCTCATATTTCTTTAAACCTTTATGCCGCATTTTTAAATTGCATTACAAATTTGAAATCGGTCTAATAGAGTTACTTATAGGGGTTTAGTTTGTTGAAACTATTGACTATATTTTCCAATTGTAAAGATAACATTTTACTTCAATCTTGCAAAATCTATTATCCTTTGCTTTTATGTTTTTATAAGATTGAAAAGAAAGTTAGCTTGTATTTGATACTTAACTGAAACTCTGCACAATTACCTCAAAACCTGGATTCATGTATTGTCAGGTTTGGAGGATGGCCTCGCCTGATTGATTTATTTGTTATTATTGATATGTAGAAAATAAATGAGATGATTAAGTTCCAATGGTATGAATATTATGGTTAGTTTTAAATGAATGATGGTGGCCTATTCATTCTTCTGTAGTTTATTTATAAGTTTCACCGGTTACGGAACTTGTATTAATTAAATTTTGGTAATTTGAGTTTTTTTTTTTTTTGTTGTTTTTAAGCTCCTACCCTTTATCACTTTTGAACTCATTGTCTAGTAAATACCACGCATATCTTCATTTATTTGTGTTATTAGCAGACACAAAAAGTTCTTTTGTAATACATGGCAACTTGAGATCATTCACAATTATGCTCACCTTCATGTTAATCTCTGTTTTGTGCGTCGCGGAACAAGTATAAACTTATCAGTTGTTCATGATTTGTTGAATCATTATGCTCTTTTGTTAGTTACATATCTTGATAAGTATCTTCTAGTATTCATAATAGGTTTCAATGTCTGTGATCTCAGTATTAATAAATTATATCTCTCTCTAGGTGATTTCATATATTATATATTTTGGTTGCCTCGTCCTTAAATAATATCAGTGCATTCCACAAGTAATGGTACAAATTAGTTTTGGTGAAATAGGTCTCGCTAATTTATGATTTGCTACTTTTCCTATCCTGTCTTAAACCAGGTGTTATTGCAATGTCATGGTGTCCCATTGATAGCTCCTTTTTGCTAACTTGCTCCAAAGACAATAGAACTATTTGCTGGGACACTATTTCTGGAGATGTAATGCTTTTCTCTCTCTCTCTCTCTCCATAACTTTTAGGGTTGGTTCAGCGTAATTTTAAAACTTCATTCTGTTTATTGTTGAACTAGATTGTACGTGAGTTGCCAGCAGGAAATAATTGGAACTTTGATGTCCATTGGTATCCTAGGATACCTGGAATCATATCTGCATCTTCTTTTGATGGAAAAATTGGCATTTATAATATTGAGGTATGCTGTTTTGATACTTCAAGGGTATTTATGAAAGGTTCTGCCTGTGTAGACAACTACTTACAATAAATATTCAACATGGAAAAGTTGATTCTTTTTGTTTTTTGTATTGTTGTATTTTTATGCATGTAACAAATCTAGTTTGATTTTACATCTTAAATACGTGATAATTGTTTGTATGGGTTAGAGCTTGGTTTGTATGACGTACTTGATTACTCTTTGGAAAAAGAAATTGGTGGGTTGATAATCAACAATGTGATTGCTAATGACCTCAAGAAATCGGATAAACTAAAAATCACTATTTCTTAAGGCTACAATCACTAATTTCTTACCTTTCTCTTGGATTAACTTGCCGACCAAACAATGAAGATATGTGCATCAGGCATTGCCAAGTTGACAAGTCTCTGTGCAAGGCCATTTATTCATTTAATTTTTTCACTCTGCACTGTCGGCTGTCTTCATTTGGAACCAACAAATGGTTTTCGTTGCCACATTTTTCATTTATTGTCATTTTTACCAGTTCATCTGTTTTTAATTATAATTTAAGTTTCTCTATTGCAGGGTTGCTGTCGAAATGGCAATGGGGATAGTGATTTTAGTGGAGGTATTATCTTCTGTGGATAGGAGATGTGTTATATTTAAATTAATATATTTTCCAAGTTACTTAAGAAAAATTTTATGATGTTAAACCTTTTCTCTTGCGGTGGGGATAAATTATAGTCATATATCTTTCAATTTATATGCTTTGATTCTGCCTTACTGCCAATTTGGTTTCCATGCATATTTTTACAAATGCATCTTTAATATGACTTGCAACTTGATAATTTGGGTTGTTGGAATTTGTGGCAACCTTCGAAGTGTTCATCGAAAAAAAATATGCAAGTCTAATGCAGTTCAGTATGGATCTAATACAGGCTTGTTATACAAATTCCATTAATCATGTTGAGTTAGTGACTTGTATAGTCTATCTACTGCCATTTAGATGTCAATACATCATCTGACTAAGTCACTGGCACTGTGGCAACTCTATATGAATTATAATGATTCTGTGCAGCCTCACTGAAAGCCCCAAAATGGTATAAGCGTCCAGCTGGAGCGTCTTTTGGCTTTGGAGGAAAGCTCATTTCATTTCATCCTACATCATCTGCTGCGGGATCTTCAGTTAGTGCTTCAGAGGTATGCTATTTTGATGCCTTCAAGGATGATGATTTGTAGACGAGAAATATTTTTTTTTTTGTTTGCTCAGGTGGATGAGTCAATACCAATCTAAATTAATTAGTTAAGTAATTTAGAATTAAGGAGGAAAATCTGAACCAAACTATGCTGATTGTCTTTGTGAATTTTGTTATATTTTATGCTGCTTTTGGATTATGAAGTCTGGCAGTTATGTTGCAATTGGAAATGAATTTGTTTATACCATTATAATTGTCTAGGGAGAAGTAACAAAATGGTTGTGGGGCAGAGCGTAAGCAAAGAAAAACCGTCCTTTTTATGATAAGCAAAAACAGTGAGCTTAATGTTGTACTGACGAATCAATTAAAGTTTCTTATTAGAACTTTCTTTTCAAGTTTCAGCATTTTTTGATTGTGAAGAAACATGTCATCCTTTCAGTTGTGAATCTCATTTTGAAAGTGAGATTTCTTTTCATCTAATAATTGAAATTGAAGATAAAATTCTTAATGAGTAGATCTAATGGGAATTGTGAACTGTGAGACTAAATATATTTTTTACGCAGTTTTTTTTTTTCTTTTTCTGAATTTTCCTGATGAAATTCAACTGAGCTGAACCAAAACGGACAACTTGGTTTAGATTAACATTTTAAACTCAGGTTTATATTATCTACTCCTTCTGACATGTTTTTTAATTTTTTTTATCGTTTTGCAGGTTCATGTACATAATTTACTTACTGAACAGAGTTTGGTTGGTCGTTCATCTGAATTTGAATCTACAATAAAAAATGGGGACCGCAGTTTTCTGAGGCTATTATGTGAAAAAAAGTCAAAAGAGTCTGAGTATACTATCTCCCTTTTAAAATTATATTTGTCTCCCTTTTGACTTGCTCTTCTCTGGTCTGATAAATTGTTCATCGTTTTCTTCTTTATTAGAGTGGAAGATGACCGAGAAACATGGGGCTTCCTGAAAGTAATGTTTGAAGATGATGGGACAGCAAGGACGAAGCTTCTAACCCATCTTGGTTTCAGTATGCCTGCTGACAATAAAGATATTGTCCAAGATGATCTGCCCAAGGAAATAAATGGTCTTCTAACTGATGAGCCAGTGGTAGATAAAATGGGATATGAAGGTGATAATGAGGCCACCACCTTTCCCCTGGATAACGGAGAAGATTTCTTTAACAATCTTCCTACTCCAAAAGCAGGTACACCTGTATCAATTTTAGGTGACAAGTTTGCTCGTGGAGATTCTGTTCCTGGTAATGAACAACAGGAAATAGAGCACACAGAAGAGGAAACAGCTGATTCATCTTTTGATGATGATGTGCAACGGGCATTGGTCGTTGGAGACTATAAGGGGGCAGTTGGAATGTGTATGTTAGCAAATAAAATGGCTGATGCATTAGTTATTGCTCATGTTGGTGGGGCATCCCTATGGGAGGACACAAGAGATCAATATCTCAAGCTGTCCGGTTTACCATACCTAAAGGTAGCTGAAACTTGTATTTCTTGCTGGAAACTCTGGACTACTTAGTAAAATTCCTCTGAAAAGGATGATCGTGTTTCTTAGATAGTTGACAAAGATACGATGCTGGTTTCTGAGATAAAATATTTAGTGTGATTTATTTTTCTATTTACCTCCAGATTGTTTATGCTATGGTGAACAATGACCTCTTGAGCCTTGTAAACACAAGACCACTCAAATTCTGGAAAGAAACACTTGCCCTCTTGTGTAGTGTAAGTTCTTTTTTTCATATTCCATAATTGTAGTTCTTTCAGTAACATTAACCATTAATAATTCTTATTCTTTCTTCTGAAAAAGAAAACTAGTAAATTCTTGTTCTGGATGGATGCTAATTATGTAACAAGCCTTTGATCCGGTACACTGCCCAAATCTGAGTAGTTGGGCTGGGGCAGAGGAAGGCCAAGAAAAGTGTGAAAGTCTATCATAGAGCAGAGTGGTAATAGGGTGGCAATGCTATGTGGAGCGTGGGGTACTTGTAGTGATATTATATACAGATAGCAAATGGGGAAAAGGAGGGCAGTGAACATTCTAGTGTTTGTATTTGGGACAAAATTGAGCATGTCGAACTGCTCACTGTCTTTGTGTTCCTTTTCTATCTAATAAAATTCCCAGCAACTTGTTGGCTTTCTGTTATCAGTACTTGAATTCTTGATGTTACGTATTTAACTTATGAATATTGCAAGGTGTATTTTCTTAAAAAAATTGTTGATGCATTAAAAAATTATTTATTTATTATATTAATTGCGCCAATTATTATTTGATACATCAAGAAATTTTTTAAAAGAGTAATTCTAACATTACTCTTAATTTTTTATGAGATAAAGTTATAGAAAATATTTTTTTCTTGTTTCATTATCATTTAGTTAGAAACCTTGCTTATTTTGTTCTATCCTTTTAGTTGTGTTATTGCACAGAACATTATAGGTGCTAGAACACAATTTCGGCATTTCTGAGCTTGTTTTATGTACTTATAGAAGTATAAGAATTTGTGATTCTTAAAGTGGTACAATACTGCCTAGTCAAAGTTGTCTACATAGCCAATGAACCCTAAGTAGTCCATTACTTTTCCCTTCTTGTGGCGTTAATTTATTTTCTGATTAGATTTGTTACTTGTTTTGCATTTTGGTTACATCAACAGTTTGCACAAAGAGAGGAATGGAGTATGCTTTGTGATACACTTGCTTCAAGACTAATGTCTGCGGGTAATACGTTAGAAGCAACTTTATGCTTTATATGTTCAGGTAATATTGATAAAACTGTTGAAATTTGGTCGAGGAGTTTGTCTGCAAAGCCTGATGGGAAATCCTATGTGGATCTTCTCCAGGTGAATTTACTTCTACAAGATGACATTCAACGTATATTCTAGCAATAGAGTTGACACAGTGAGTTTTTTTTGTTAGGATTTGATGGAGAAGACTATAGTCCTTGCCTTGGCTTCTGGAGAGAAACGATTCAGTCCGTCACTGTGGAAGCTTGTAGAGAAGTATGCTGGAATTTTGGCAAGTCAAGGGCTTTTAACTACAGCTTTGGAGTACTTAGGACTCTTGGGATCTGATGAATTGTCACCTGAACTTGTGGTCTTAAGAGATAGAATTTCTCTTGCCATAGAATCTGGTAAAGTCGCTTTTGTCAAATAAAGTTATATTTTTGTTGTTTGATAAAAGACAATGGATATATTTTGAAGAGGAATTCACAAATATCCCAATGTTATTGGTATGCACTATGCAGGAATTATATTTCTTGATTTTGTTTTATCATGCTTTTTTGGCTAAGTTTATACATGATATAGTCATTATATTCATCACGCTAAATATAGTTATTTCCTTCAACCTCTAAATGATTTGATGAGGTTAATTTTTAAAGTGCCTTAAAAGTATTATCATTACTGCTTTATCTTAGCAATTGGCATTTACTTGAGGACTTCCATTCTTTCCGAAAATTCCTTTTCATTTAAAAGAGATAGCATGTTTCATATTCTGATATTACTTTTTATTACAGAGAACGAAGTCAAGTCAGTGGATTTTGGAAATGATCTGCTAATAAATGGAGATGCTGCTGCTGAAGTGTCTACACATTATTATAAGGTCTCTTATCTGTCATTTCTTTTCTGATACTTATGGTTCTCTGAATGTTCTTTGTTTGTTACCTGTCTTTCTGGTTTATATGCATTTGATGACCTTGTCAACGGTTTAGGAACAAGTAGCACCACTGCATCAACAGCACAGTCCCAGAATTCCATATGGTGAAAATTATCCATTACAGTCACATGGAGATAGGGCATATAGTGTTCCAAGTCCGTATCAGCCTGCTCCACAGCCTCATATTTTTTCGCCACCACAGGCTCCCAAGGTATATCATGGATGTGCTAATGAAATGATGAAACTTGGTTGACTCACTATTGTTAATACAATTTCATGCAGTTGCTCTGTTTTTTGATGCTATTTATTAACTTTATACCCGCTAACCAAATTTTAGTTGGATAGTTTTTATTTTCATCCCATTCGGTATTTCACCTAGATAATGTTAAGTCTCTACGGCAACAAAAATTCTGTACAGATTTTGGTGTTTGAGCTATGTTACTGTTGTTTGATCACTTTCAAGTTGTCATTAATAATGTCACTCTACTTAAAGCTTTTTTGGAAATTATGCTTTGTTTTGTCAGAATTTTGATTACCAGGCCAATTTATTTACCTATTATTTCTAGGAAAATTTTATTGCACCTGGTGCTCTAGCCGAACCTGCTTTGAGACCTTTTTCTCCTGCAACTCTGCCTCCATTAAGAAACGTTGAGAAATATCAGCAGCCCATGACATTGGCATCTCAGCTGTATCCTGTGCGTAATTTCTCGTCAACTTTCAAATCTGTTCTATGAACGATCTGTGCTATTCGTACTAAATGTTTTATCTGAAATAGAAAAATGCTGTTTCTTCAAAGATGGATTCTGTTCCTGGCCATAAAATACCACATGTTGCTCCTAATCCTCCCTTGACGGGATTTATGCCAGTCCCCAATCCTGGAGTGGGTCCACGGCTGACCATTGGTGCAATTCAACCACCTAGCCCAACCCAGCCTCCTACAATACAACCAGCTCTTACTTCAGCCCCACCGCCAACAATACAGACAGCTGTTACGTCAAATGTCCCTGGTAATTACTGTTGACGGTAGTCACTGTTTCATTTTAGATTTTACAGCAGCCTATCTTTGGTTTCATTTTCTCCACCTTTGGATTTTAATGGATATTATGTTACTAATCATAAAGAATACTGGTTGGCAAATCTAATTATCCAAGCCACCATATGGCACGAACCAGGTAGCGTAGAACAATTATATGACATAGTGCCATAGGGCGTCGTTCATTCAACTAGTTAAAGGGGCTTCAAACTTAGTGCACCAGGCCTGCTTATTTTGTTGGAAGGGATAGATTTTCTTATTAGCCGATCTGATCGGGTGGAAAGGGCCGCAATTGCTCATTGTCATCATTAGCATTTATTTCCCGAACAAAGTAAGAGTACTTCTGACAATATTGAACCAGTGAAGACTTTGGTCTTGAAAGTGTACTCCCTTCAAAGTCCATTTTTCAAAACTCATTTGGTGCAAAAAGTTTTTTTGGAGCCACGCTCCCAGTCCTAATGACTTAACCTGACTCAAAGAGAAACTTTTGAGAGTACATCCCATGATCATCATAAAACAAGTTCGACAAAGGAGTTACGAATTAAAACACCAAGAAAATTGAAATTTTTTTGTTAATATTTGCAATGTGGTATCCATGAACAAACATCAACTATCATCCTTAATTTATGCAAACTGCAAGATTTATATGTTCTAGTCGATAATTCTTTTTGATATACTGTTACCTGATGGCATACTTTGGCTGAAACATTTTCCAGTCAACCAAAAACCTGTTGTAGTGACGTTGACGAAACTTTTCAACGAAACTTCAGAAGCACTAGGAGGTGCCCGAGCCAACCCAGGTAAGAAGCGTGAAATTGAAGACAATTCAAGAAAGATAGGAGCTCTATTTGCCAAATTAAACAGTCTGGATATATCTAAAAATGCCACGGATAAGCTAGTCCAACTCTGCCAGGCTTTGGACAACGGTGATTACAGCACTGCGCTACAAATCCAGGTATCCTTCATTTGACTTGTAATGCTAAGAAATGGTTACGGTGGCTGCAGTTGGAGTAATGTTACATAACTTGTATACTTTCTATAAGAAATATTACATTACTAATATATGACTATTACATGACTAATATATGATCGCTCACTTCATGTAGGTACTTCTTACCACAAGTGAGTGGGAGGAATGCAGTTTCTGGCTAGCCCCACTCAAGAGAATGATTAAGACGAGGCAGGGCGTCAGATGATTACACCTCAGTTTGTGAGAATATCTAATTCTTTTCTCGGTTAGTTGCTTGATCTTTGACCCTTTGCCGTGAAGATTTTCTTCAATGTTACACGCGAAAGCCATTGCCAGAAAGCAGCCTCAGCCTGGCTATGGTTTCGTCAGCCCCGAGTTCTTTAACGACTTTCAAGATGGTTTTTTGGTATTTCTTCTAAAGAAGATAGCGAAGATGATGATGTGATCTTTCATTGAATAGTTTAGAGTTGAGGTAATAGTTTTTTTTCCCTTTTTTTTAAAAAATTTTTTATTTTAAAATTAAAAAAAAATAAGTTCATAAGATTTATCCTCCCCATTTACAAGCCTTTGTTCGATGCTCTCTATCATTTGACTTGAGCAATCAACATTCTTTCAAAGAGTTTATTACCCCAATTTTATCTTGATTGAAGCTAAAACTTTAGCTTACATTTTCTGTAAATGCAATCTATACCTGCTCGTGTTGTATTTAAAATTGGTATGGTCTTAGGTCGTCTTCTTTAGTATGTTGAATTTTTTATAACATAATGAAGATTAATTACCTTAAACTTAACACCGACTATAAGATTTGAAATTATTTTATTTAGATTAGGTAGAGACAAGTAAAAACATTCATGAAAGTGTAACAAATTTTAAGAGAGTAATAGGACTTGATAATTTTCATAATTTACTTCTAACTATGCAAGATTTGTAGAGATTGGGTGTTGCTTGTCAGGTCAATATCAAGAATTGGTGTTCTCATTTTCAAAAATATAGGAGGTGAAGGGGGAGAGAGCTGTAAAGCCTAGAAATTAGCAAAAGGGAATATGGACTTTCCTGCGCTCAGCTATCTGCTAAAGACACTCAAATTTTCTCAAAAACCCAAATGGTCGATTTTCAGAATTCAGAATTTGGCATTATCAGTCATGAAAATGGAGTTGACTTGGTCTATGTTTGGTCATTTTCTTCTCCAGCTCTGCAACGCTCCAACAAATGCTGACATCCCTTCATGGTAACAAATTCTGTGATTCTTCTCAATTTTCAAACTTAGAAATGGTTCCATAAATTAAAATTAACGCTTCCATTATCGGAAAACACGAGTTCCAGATTGGATTGCTAAATTTTGTTTACTCACAAGATCTACAAAAGAAAAACTTATTTTTATATATAATCCAACGCACAGCTCGTTGGCAACAATCTGGGTCTGAACCAACAATCAATGGCCGTTTACTCTTGCCTACAAAGGTCAAAAAATGCTTCTTTAGCTGGTCATAAAGCCCATTTTGAAAGAGGATGACAGCAATGACTGTCTTCTTTTTCACAGAATTGAAGCCCCAGAAGTAGACTGAAAAAGGAATAAAATTACTCAGGTAAAAGTGAAGAGCAAACCGAAAAGGTTGATTTTGTTATACGTTCACACATTAGATTCCTACCCAAAATCTCCTTTTTCTTAGACTGAACCAAACTTTTTTAAAACCAATAGTCTCTGAATCAACCTCTGAACTGAGCTACAGTCGACCAAGTCTTGCCAATTTTTTAAGGATAAAGTAATGAGAAAGGGGCCGAGAGTGGAGGGTAAACTTCAAATCTGGGTCTTGATGGAGAAATAAAGTCGTTCAATGCAACAATTTCATCAGATAGTAAGTCCACAAATACCAAACCTTGGAGAGTTGACATTAAAACGTTGATTTTCCAAATGCTTTTCGATTAACGAACAAGAAGAAGAGGTTCAATCTACTGCTACGTCATTTGTTTAATCGGTGGCGTCGTCGATGCTTTGCCAGCAGCTCCAGAGAGTTGTTAGCATGTGGCTGATTTCCGTTGAGTCGCCATCATTTCTACGTGAGGCCAATTTCAAAAGTGGGCATCACTGTCATAACGAAGCTTGTGGGGACACTAACAAATAATATAAAAAAAACTTGTGTAATTCAATCTTCTTTGTCAGTTTCCCACTGTCATTACGTTGTTGGGATATACCCAGATCCTTATTCTGTCCACATTTTCCTTATCAATGCAAATGCTGTAACAAAAACTCAGGAAAATGAACTGATGCTGCTTTGATCAACAAAAAAGATTCAACCATTTGGGATAATACGCATGGAAAAGTTGCAGGAAAAATTGAGCATCAATCTGGAAGCGGACCCAAAAAACAGGAGTTTCAGTCTATCCTGCAAGAATTTGGATCATTTGCTGACAGACAGTCTTTGTCATTTGGCCTTGTAAAATTGTTTAGACTTCAAGAATGATTTGTTTATTCTTGATCTTTAACTTATGTTCAAAGAGGATCATACTTCACTTCAAAAACAAATATACTGACAAAACCCATATCAGTTAACTGTTTGTATTGAAGATCAGAGAGAGAGAGAGAGAGAGAGAGAGAGAGAGAGAGATCAAATTTGATGCATAACAATTTCTGTACCGTAAATCAATCAACTTTGGATATATTAAAATTGAACAAACAAGGGAATCAGCAAACTTAAGGGAAAGCAGGGGAGGGACATCAGCAATGTGCCCTAAATCTAAATCATGCGATTTTCAACACAAGAGCAGACAGGACTATGAAAAGAACATACTTGAACTCAGCCAAAATAACAAGATGCCTGCAAAATCTATCTACAAAGATAAGACTGTTCTTCATCCAATCAAATCATTAATGAACAGCCAAATTTACATCAAAACTCGAACGAGAATCCGTCAAATCATTTCCGTTTCTACTGGATTGGCATCTTCTTCAGGTGCCAAATTTAGGAGTCGAAAAATCAGCTCTTGATTTCAAAGGAGGCTCGAACTTCTCCCCTTCTTCTCTCGTCCCATCCTCATCGATGCCAGCCATAAGGTCCATCAACTTATTGCTAAACCCAAGATCAGAATAATTTCTAGATGGATGCCTCATCACCCGCATAGTGATTTTAGCATCGACTGAATCCAAATTATCTTCTCGAACAATCCCTAATCTCGAATTCAACTCGTTATTTCTCGATTCGACTGGTTGCCCCATAGTCTCGACCATCAAGCACGGATTGTTAAATCCATTCCAAGAATGATGAGGAACCAATTTACTCAACCCGTCTAACCAGAAAGCGATCTCTTTCATTGAGGGTCTTCTCTCCCTGCAAGATCTCACACACTTTGCAGCAATTACAGCCAACTGCTTCCTCACAATCGGATCTTTCGGAGGAGAAATTCTTGGATCATAAATCAACAGTAGTTTTCCTTTCTTAATCAGAGGAACTGCCCAATCAACTATGGAAGGTGGCGAATAGCCAACATCGATAGCTTTTCTTCCACTTAAAATCTCCAACAACAATATCCCAAAACTAAAAACATCAGTTTTTGTACTAAGATTATCTGGTGTTACGTAAGATGGATCGAGATAACCCATTGTTCCTGCAGGCGGGGTCGATCTGAGCCGATAATCATCTGCGTAGCCTTGAATCGCTAGTCCGAAATCTCCCAATCTTGCGTTGAAATCACGGTCAATTAGAACATTGGCTGACTTAATATCTCTGTGAATTACAGGTGGATTTGAGGAATGGAGGATTTCGATCGCTTTGGCTGTTTGCAGAGCTAATCGAATCCTTCTACCCCAATTTGGTGCCCTAGAATTTGAATGCAGAACATCGTAAAGCGTACCATTGCTCATAAATTCAACAACCAGAAGCCTATCCTTCGAATCATTTGTAAAACCTACCAAATTTACCAACCTTGGGCTCTGAATTCTCGACAAAATATCGATCTCGTTTTCCACCTCGCTGGTAATTTCTGCCGAAGAAGACGATAAAGCGGGACGAGAAGCGAAACATTGGCTTCTCGAGGGTTTTTTCACAGCCACCAGACGGCCTCGTAGAACGGCTTTGTAGACAGAACCATGGCTGCCTTTTCCGATGAGCTTTTGGTCAGAGAATCCGTTAGTAGCTGCCTCAAGGTCTCCGTAATCAAAGTGTTGGATCTTAATGGGTTTCTCTTGCTTCTGAGGTGTAGACGTTGAAGACGACGGAGTTAAGGAACTCAAAGTGGAGATAGCAGATTCAGCTCTGCAAGAAAAGTACCCCATTTACAGTGACTTTCTTTGGGTTTCGAGAAAACCCAGACAAAATCAACGACGGATCGCCTAATTTGTGATTTGAAGATATTGTCTAAATGGGTATCAAACCAACTGCAAGAAAGTGTACAATACAACTGGTTTTAGAGAGAGAGAGAGAGAGAGAGAGAGAGAGAGAGAGAGTATGACAATTGATAATCGCAATCTGTGAAAGCAGAAGAATGCTAATTCCAAGTTCTTAGACAACGTTATATAACCTCATTCATATTATTTTAATTGTAATATAATATATACTAAAATACCAACTTAAATTTGATAAATGTTAGCATAAAATTCATGTCTAATGTTCGTAACAAAATTTACTTTACTCGATAAAAATACATCCGCTCAAGATTTTATCGTCATTATAAGTCGAGAAAACATGAATCTTAATCTAAACTTATTTTATTCAACTAACGTCCAAAGTCTAATGTAGTATAATACGATCTTAAATACAAAAAAAAAAAACAAAAAAATTAATAGTGTCTTAATCAATTGTCAACTAGGTTATTATTTTTCAAGTAAGATATGTATGAAAATATTATTATATTTTTAAATAATAGTAGAAAATCCATAATAATTAAATTTAAAAATTTGTTTTGAGGTAGGAGGGAGGATCTTTGTAGAGGGGTCCAACTAGGGTAACCTACCCTACTGGCCAGACACCAAGTTTCCCATTTTCTCATTGATAGTATAGAATTAAATGACATTTATTTTTTCCTAGTACAAGTTTAAAGAGCTTCATTATTTAATTCTTTCCATTTTTCTTTTTTTTTTCTTTTTTTTTTTAATTATGCGTAGGCTAAAATGACGTGACAAATTATTGCACGTCACAATTCCAATGATGAAGTTGTCTTGTTTGAATTGTAGCATGCAACTTTATCACTTAACAAAAGAAAAAAAAAATCAGGCATATCATGATCTTAACCAGGCGACTGTAATCGACATTTTGTAAGTTAGCCTAACCCGCTGAAATAAGGACTTGGTTCGGCTCGATCTACCCAATCTTAGACAGTTTGAGGTCACAACATAAGTTTTAGTTCTCTCACACTCAACTTTGTCACGCTCTATATAGAACGACCACCTACGTATTTAAAAATTGAATTCTCGAGCCATTTGTTGGCTCTTACTTGTCAGGATAAAAGATTTAAAAACTCGTAAAATTGTGCAATCTCATATCACTTAGAAGAAGTGGAAAATAATAACTTATTAGTATGATCTCTTTAGTCACTAACTAGTCCGTAATCTTTTGAAATAAGATTCAAGAATAAATACGTATGTTTTGTTTAGGATCAAAGCAAAAAATATCGTACTATCCAATGAAAATTGAGATGCAATATTGACTTTATTAAAATTGACTCAGTATAATAATTATATTTATGTTATTTGTTCTATGATTTTTTTTTTATTTTTATTTTTATTTTTATAATAAATTTAAAAAAAAAAAAAAAATCTCCAATGATAGTTCAATATTTTGATTTAAAAAATATCTCAATTTTATAACTGATTTTTGATAAATTTGTTTGTTTGAAATGATTATTTTAACATCATTAATAATCATTACAAAGCAATACATATAGCATAATTATTATTATTATTATTATATTTACTAATTTTAACATTTTTACTAGTATATGATCTCCCTTGATAGACTTGTTTAAATAGTTTCCAACTTCACTATTTTACTTTTTAGAATTTTATCCTCTTAATTCATATTTTAATATTGATTTATCGAAAAAATTAAAATACAATATTATTTTCACAAATTACATCGAATAAATATGAAATTATTATCTAAATTTTTGTCATATACTTTATAATTTTTACTTTATTTAATGTTCCTTTCTTTTCTCTCTCACCCTTCTTTTAATATATAATCTATGTATATTCTTTATATATCATCACTATATATTATTTTTCATGTTCTCTTTTATTCTTCCAAAATTAAGTGCTAGATAAATCAGAAGCTCGCTTATACTTGACTGTCACCACTCTAATTCTCCTTCTCTGCACTCTTTCTTCCAATTTATTATGCTCGTTGCCACTGATGAAATACCGAGACGGGATTCTCTACAATGGTCCGGCCTTGTGTTCTACCTTCTTTCCTTCTTTCTGGAATTCGGATAATTCCAAATGTCTTTTAGATAAGTCAAAGAATAGAAGATGGAAAGTGAGCAGAGATTGGTTTGGTATTACCTTCTTTTAGGTTCTTGCCGAAGAAGAGAGAGAGAGAAAGAAGAGAAGGGCTTTTGGAAGAGAAATAGAGCATCTCCATCCGATATGTGCATTTGAATAGCAATATGATTCGAGCTACAAAGTGTCGGTTGCATTGATCGTCATATATTTTAGACTATAGGTTAAACAAATTAGAACATGTCAGCTATGACTCTTTCACTCCCATCCGACTCACCTCTTCTCTCTTTCTTCTTCTTTTTATTAGATTTTATTGTTGCTAACAAATCTAACTACACAAATCTAACAAATAATCATAAAAGTAAATTAAGCCACCTCATGAGTTAAACAAGTCAAATATTCGAATGTTGGGAATTATGTGCCTAATATGCAAATATAATAAAACATATAAATAAATTTTTTTTAATTAATATTAAATTTGTATTGTAGATTATCTTTATAAAATTTAGAGAAATTCATTGGTTATTTATGTAAACTTTATATTAATATATATATTTTATATATGTAGGGTGAAATATAAAGAGTGATAACCAAAATAAGTCTGTCATTTATATTTGAAGTATGAAATCTTCAAATAATTTATAATTATAAACATAATTTATCTTATTAAGAATGCATAATCATATTACTACTATATATGCAGTGAAATAAGATAATTATATTTTATTTAATATGATTATAGAGGATTGAGCAAGATAAAATTATATTGTTCTAATATTTTTTGTTAAAAATAGAACAATTTATTTTATTATAATGATGGTCATATATATATAATCTTAATTTATTTATTTAGCAAACTTCTATTTTTTTTTAATTTATTCTTTGATTTACTCAGTAAAGTTTTGTATAAATTACAATTCATAAACCTTACATATTGGGAATGAATTAAAATGAATAGCCAAAAATGTTAATATCAATACAATGAAATCCATTTATATTAGAGGAGGGCGGCGCATCGTTTGGGATTTTTTTTAAATCTCAATAAACCGCCCCGGGAGAAAACGGGACTAGGCCGGAACCAGACCAAACTTTCCGGTCTGGTCCTGGTTCCTCCCAAAACAGAACTGAGTTTTAAGGTTTGTTTCTAGGTTTGTTCCAACTTTTAAAGTATTTAAAAAAAATAAATTAAAAAAAAAAGTTTATTGCCACTCTCTAGTTTGTCTTGGCAGAAGTGGAAATCCAAAATAGAACAGTGTTTTGATAAGTGAGAACTCATAACAATGAGTTTCTGTATGTCATTCAACAACTGAACTCCATGTTTCGACCAAGAGTTAAGTTGGATTCGAAGCTCAGCGAGAGGAGTGAGAGAGCTAGAAGAGTAGAGTTGAGCAAAGGATGTCCAAATTTCAGTCGTTATAGAATAATTGACAATCTGCAGGAGGAGATTCGGACAGTGAAGCATAGATCCCAAGACATGAGCAACTTGTCATAGCGTTGCCAAAATAGTGAACTCGAGATTGATCTAGCGAGACAGAAAGAGAGGCATAGAAGAAAGCTTCTATGAAATCAGAAAGAGGGAAAAATGGTGATAGCTTGGAAGGAAGGCATAGTAACATTCTAACAAAAGCCAAGTTGAAGTATATGAAAGCTAAGAAGGTGGAGCCAAAGGTTAGAGAGAGGATCAAAGTCCAAACACTAGTTATTTTTGGAGCAAATATGATATGTATCATATTGGTTTATTTTTTTATTCGAGCAAAGTCCCGCAATGTGATGATCCAAATGTGTACATATGAGCACGACTGTGGGGCAAAACTCGAGATCCAAATTGAGTGTAGGCAAATTCCAGACTCCAATATAAGCAAATCCCGGATCGTAAAAATGAGGTCGTCACAATCCTACATCGCTTGAGGAGGTATATGGAAATGAAACCCTCCCAAGATAGTAAGATGCATTTTGGAGCACAATTGGCAACGGATCCCATAACAATTCTGAAGTTAAAAGTGTTCTGGCGAGAACAGTACCATGTTGGGTGACCGACTTGGAAGTTCTCGCCAAACAAATCTGTGAAGAAATGATATTTGACTACAACTCAATCCTCAAAGCGGACAATATCTTACTAGAAAAAATGATCGATCAACCGAAAATGTGGCCAACGAGGACATTGAGCTCCCGAGGGGGGTGATTGTGATGACCCGAATGTGTTCGTATGAACACGACTGCCGGGCAAATCTCAGGTTGCGGGACAAACCTTGAGACTTAAGCCGAGTGTAGGCGAATCTCGGACTCGGATATAGGCAAATCTCAAGTCATAAAAAAGAAGTCGTCATAATTCCATGTCGCTTGGGGCGGTAAATGAAACTAAAACATATGTAAGGAAATCCTTTCAAGATAGTAAGACGTGTTTTGGAATATAATTGGCAATGAAATCTCATAAAAACTCCGAAGTTAAAAGTGCTTCAGCGAGAGCAGTATAATGTTGGGTGATCGACTGGTAAGTCCTCGCCAAACAAACTCGTGAAAGGAGGATATTGGGGTACGACCCAATTTCCAGAGCGTATAATATCTTATTGGAAAAAAGGAGCATTATACGCAAAGTCAAATTTCAATATCAAAGTCTAATTTGTCCTTTATGCAAAACTTGATATTCATTTTGTTTAAAAGAAATATAATTTAAGTTGAATGAAATTCAAAATTTGAGATTATTTTACTTAAAAATAAAAGTTAAAAATTTATTTATTCATAGTTTCAAAATTCAACGTTTTTTTTTTTATATAAATTAATGGTTAGAATAAATAATTTTATATTATTATTTTCATTTATTTATTCTATTATCACAAGGTAAATCTCTAAAAGGTCCTCGTTTCTAACTCGACAATGGCGAAGTAGTAGCAGGAGAAGAGGAAGGTATGACTCTCTGTAATTTCTTCTCTCTGCTACTGATTCGCCATTGGTAACACCATTCCTCGTGGTTTCACTCGATTGCTCTTTCTTGTCCCAATCCTCTTCCTTTTTCTCTTCTTCTCGATTTTGTTCATCTCAAAGGCCCCACCGCCCTTTTCATTGTCTGGCTCGGAAACTTCAAGCTCCTTCTCTTCGATTTCGGGAACGGTCTTTAAGTTTCGATACCTCGGTTTCTCTCGGAAGCTTTGTCGCCATCGCTTGCCTGGCAATCAAATTGCGGCAAAACTTGAATAAAATCCAAGTAAATATTGAACTTGGAAAACCTAAAGGTGAGACTAATCTATATTTTTCGGAGTTACAGTCGAGCGCTGATAAGAAAGTGGATGAAGAGGGCCATGAAACCTTGTTAAACTATGCGATCAAAGGTCTGCTTGTGGTTCTGCTGTTCCGAGTTTGCGATTAGAGTGAATATTTACATCTGAAAGCGATTTTACATATGTACAACTTTTACATCTACAACATAATATTGGCAACAGCAGCAGCAGTCTCAAAGAATCTGATCGGAATAGAGCTAGAACCGCAGTTTGATAAATACTGTGCGGCGACTGATAGAAAGTGAGAGAGTAGAACTTACTCATTCAACTAGATCAAATAGTAAGGGAATCTTCTCGTATTTATACAGGATCGTTTACTTTGGTTCTGTCGATGCAGGACAACACCCGCCCTCACATCTAGCGTAATAGATTTTTCTTTGTTTCACGTCTAACGTATTTAATCGATGTTCACATTATACAAATTTAGCTTTGATATCATCATAGAAAGTGAGATGATAAAACTCACTCTAAAAACTACCTCAAAGAGTAAGAGAATCTCCTCGTATTTATACAGAACCGTTTGCTTTGCTTTTATTTGTGGAGTCCCTTCATTATGATAAGAGACCCATTTCATTAATTTCAATGAAATTAATGAATGCATAAGAAATAATTTTTTTCCTTTTGCATTCACTCCATACGGTGCCTACCTATTTTAAAGGAAGGTGTCTCTAGAGGCTTCAAGTAGATGATCAATCCATCTGAAGAAGAAAAAAGAAAAGATTTCTTCTTTGAGAAGAGAGAGAGAAATAGAAATGAATTTTTGAGGGAGAGAAAAATAAGTGAGTTACCTTTGAGTACATTGAGAATCCTAAGAGTGGTAATTTCTTTTACTGAATATTTTTTGTAATATTCGATATCTAGAAAAATATTGTAAATCTTATTTTTCATAGTGAGATATTTCTGGACTCGGTCCCCTTGGTTTTTTTCTTGATTTGGATTTCCACATAAAATTCTTGGTGTTTATTTCTTCCATTATCTCTCTAAGTTCTTGACTATTATATTTTAATGGTGTGAAAAAAATATTCCAAGTATTAATTGTACTGTGTAAGTAAGTTATGTCTAAGTAGATTTGGTTTTAAGTGAGACTGTTTGTTACTCCTCTAGTCTTTTCTAGGAACATACTTATAAAGGTAATTATGTCTAAAGAAACAGTCAATATTAGTCTTTCCTGGGAATTATCCTGATTAGTACTGTTCACGGTTATTCGATCATTTGATTTTTTTTCCCAACAAGTGATATCAAAGTCTCATTATTGTGGCAGAAAATATTGAAATTGAAAAAATTCAACAGAAATAATTTTTCATTGTGAAAATTGAAAATGAAGGCACTATTGCGAAGAAATGGTTGTGCTATAGCCATCGGCAATAGACCGAGGAACATTGAAGATGAAAAATAGAACAAAGTGGATGAGGATGTTATTGCAATTTTACATCTTATTCTAGCATATGAAATTTTGTCAACTATTTTAAGAAATATAACTGCCAAGCAAATATTAGATACGTTGACAGAACTATATGGGGCAAAACTGTTGCATAATAAAATTTTCTTTAAAAAAAAATTATATACTCTTCGAATATTAGAGTCGACGATGGTGACTGACCACATCAATACTCTGAACATATTATTTTCTCAACTTATAACATTGGAGTACAAACTTGACAATAATGAACGAGCCGAATTTTTACTTCAAAATTTGCCTGATTCTTACGATTAGCTCATTATAAATTTAGCCAACAGTGCTGTAAAGACAAAATTGATATTCAATGATATTGCAGCTGCGATTTTTGAAGAAGAAAGTAGACAGAAGAACGATAAGCAATCTTCCGAGGCAGCCTAATCAATAACAAGAGGAAGATGAAAAGAACATGGGTTTTTTGGAGCAGGCACGTCATGTAGGTCAAAGTCGATGAATAAAAAAGGCATCAAGTGCTATAATTGTGGCAAAATAGGTCACTTGAAAAATGATTGGTGGAAGTTGAAAAAAGAACAAGTCATAGAACGTGCTAAAAAAGAAACGAAGAGTACGACTGCAACTGCCTCTGAGGGTGAATATGTAATTATATGTAAAGATGATGTCTACCTCATGACTCATGAATCATGTTGGGTATGTGACTTTAGTATATCTTATCATGTTACTGCAAAAGCAGAATGTTTTACTTCTTACACTAGTGGCAAGTTTGACATTGTTAAAATGAAGAACAATTATGTTTTCAAAATGATTAGAAAAAGAGACATCTGTATCCAGACCAAGACAGATTATGAGTTGGTGCTTAAAGATGTCAAACATGTTCTGGATATTATACTAAATCTAATATCAGTTGACGCTCTTGATGATGCTCGTTATAAAAACAAATTTGCTGATAGTAAATAGGAGCTCAGCAAAAGCTGGCTAATTGTAGCGAGAGAAATCAAAGAATCTAGTTTATATGTGACTCAAGTGACTGTGAAGGAAACATCTGTAAATATTGCATAAGATGACTCGACCATTGAGTTATGGCGCAAAAGGTTTGATCACATGAGCGAAAAAAAACTTCACTTGCTTGATAAGAGAGAATGTCTGCCATATCTCATATATGAATCTTTGCCAAATTATATTACTATTTAGTTGAAAAACAACATAGAGTTTTCTTTCAAAGGAATTTTGCATCGAGGAAATCAGAAGTGTTAGAAATCATCTATTCAGATGTATGTGGTCTAGTGTCAACAAAAACGTTAAGTGGTGTCCAATATATGGTGACATTCATTAATGATCACTCTAGAAAAGTTTGACCTTATGCACTCAAATCAAAAGATGCAGTGTTTAACGTTTTCAAACAGTTTTATACTCTAACAGAATGAGAAACTGGAAAGAAATTATGCATTCGGACAGATAATGATGACGAATATATGAGATCATTCAATGAATATTGCAAGATGCACAGTATCACACATGAAAGATATGTTCCAAAGACTACTCAACAAAATGGTGTTTCAGAAAGAATGAACAGAACGATCGTAGAGAAGATAATGCGCATGCCATCAAATTCAAAGCTTTCCAAAATATTTTGGAGAGAAGCAATGAAGACTGCAGTAACATCATTAATTTATCTCTATCAGCGCATCTGAGTGGAAAAGTATGAAACAAATGATGGACTGGAAAAAATGTCTCTTATAAGCATCTGAAGGTGTTTGGATGCAAAGTATTTGTCTCATACTTTATGTCGATGATAGGCTGATTGTGGACCCAAATAGAGAAAAAATTGTTAAGTTAAAGAATGAATTAACAGATTTTTTGCCGCGATAGGAATAACGGAAAGTTATGGCTATCGCGGAAGAAATATATCAAGAAAGTTATCAACCGATTTTATATGGATAAAGCGAAGCTGGTCAGTACTTCACTTGCTAAACATTTCAAACTTACTTCCAAACAAAGTCTTTCCACTGAAGAAAGAAAAACAGTAAAGCAAAGAATTCCATATGCCTCAGCAGTTGGCAGCTTGATGTATGTCATGGTTTGTATGAGACTTGATATTTCACATTTTGTTGGAGTAGTCAGCCAATTTTTTTCAAAATCCAAGCAGAGAACATTTGAATAAAGTAAAATAGATTTTTAAGTATGTTAGAGCTACTTTTGAATTCAATTTGTGTTTTGGAAGTAAATATTTTTTATTAAGCTATATTGATGTAGACATGGCCGGAAACATTGACTCCAGAAGATCAACTTTCAGATATTTGGTTACATTTGAAGGGGGAGCAATTTCATGGCAATCTAAGCGGCAAAAAATCAAGGGCATTGTCTATAACAGAAGCTGAGTTTATTGTAGCAACAGAAGTGTAATAACCCGAAAATTTTGGATTTTTTTAAATTTAATTTTCTAAACTTTTAATTTAAGTTGGTTGGAGTTTCGGAAAAATATTTAACGGGGGAATTAAATTATAAAACTCGGAGTTTGCTTTTGTGATGGTTTTCGGAATTTAAAGTCGGGAGGTTGAGAATTCAACGAAATTACGGACGATGAAAACACGTGAGAGTGTTTTGGTAAATTTATTATTTAAATTATTTTATAAAATTAAAAATTTTATAAAAACAACTTAACGGCTTTCGCAAGCCGTTCAGTGTTTGGTTTTTCTTCGCCGGAACCGAGAGCGAACGCACGAGCGAGAGGGTGATCGGGAACGAGCTGCCGACGATCGACCATCGAGGAAGAGACGCGACGCGCTGGGCGGTTCCGACGAGGCAGAAAGTCGACGTGAGTGGATTCTCCCCGAGCTGAAAACCGCAAGTAATTCCTCCCCTGTTTCGGCTTCTGTCGACCGAGCCTGAGTGTAACGCCCCGTAATTTGGCCGTTACTGACTTGACTTTTCATAAAATTCATAAGAAATTTTTTTTTAAAATTATTCTACATATTAAAACTTACTAAAAAAACACTCCAAACATGTGATTTTCTTTTATGAAATTTCGTACAACGCATGCATGAAATTTTTGTTAAAATTTTTTTTTTTACGGTACTGTTCATGGCGATTCCTCGCCCCTTGGGGCGAGCAATCGCCCACAGCACTGTTTATATGAACAGTGTCAGGCGATCAATCGTCCCTTGGGGCGAACAATCGCCTCCTACACTGTGGGCGAACCTTTTTGCCCATTCTGGGGCGACTGATTGCCCATTTTGGGGCGATACATCGCCTCATCTTCTGGATGAGGCGATATAAAATTGTCTTTGGGGACGTTCCATCGCCCCCACTAGGGCGATACATCGGCCCTTTTTCTGCGCCGTTGAGGCAATGAGACTCCTATTCTCCTGTATCTCCTTTTTTCTTTATACCCCTTATTTTTTATCATCAAATTATACCCAACATCCTTTAAACTCCTGAAAATAAACATTTCTAAAGCATATCGAAAAATTAAAACCCCAAAATTAGACTCATTCATTTAACAAATCTAATATCAACCTAATTCGGAAATAGACCTCATAACTTATAAAATTATTTTGTCAAATCTTTAAAATTATATATATATATATATATTATATATGCATTGTACCCAAAATATGTAGAGAACTGTCCACAGGTCAAAATCGCTCTATCAGCTACAAGCACGCCCCATGGACGTTCTCCACCAACCGCACTATCAACCATCTTGAGGATTAACGTCCTCACCTGTAATGATATCACTTACACCACAAAGTAACTAATGAGTCTAACGGTCAATAAGTGATGTGAAATAAAGAATGCATGCTCATGATTATGCTATGCTATTCGTAAAATATGCAACTAAATTTATTCTTTATTTCTTACATAACATAAGTTATTGCGGTACTAATTCTAGAGGAGAGATGGCCTAACTGATTGTCCCTCTAGCGGAACGACCAACTCGCTCTAAGGAAAGTGGAATGACATATTTAACAGTCCCTCTAACGGAACCTGTTCCTCTAACGGAACTACCATACTCAGTTCCCTACCTACAATAACTGTTTACGTATTTTACTGTACCATATTCTTCTTGTTCTGTTTACATGAAAACGTATGCATAAAACCGTTTTCTATGATTTGGAAAAAAAAAACTATGATGCATGAATGTATGTTACATACACATATCCTCAAGGTTGTAAACGTAAAGTAACATAAACAGATAAACAAATCCATCAATAAACAAGAACTTATCATAATAAACTCACGACCTAAAATTTCTACCCAACCAAAACTCTCGAAACTAAAGTCTCCAAATTGCTTATTTATCCATCAACCTCCTAACTCTTTGTGTTGTAGGCCAATTGGCCAAAATGCATGCAAACATCACCTACCTCGTGTCTCGAGTTCGGTTCCGACAATTTGCTCAGCTTCCTTTTTAACTTGCAAACCTATATGATTACATCGATTATCATCAATACCAAAACTCATTTCCACTAACAACTTATGCATCAAACTTAACACATTTCAAAACTTCATCAAATTGAAAGAACATCTCCAAATAATCTTCTGAAACATCCAATTCAAATAGCTTAAAACATTTCACAATCAACACTATCATCCCATTAATCATCAAACAAACCAAAAATGAAGGAAGAGGAAACCCGTTTTCGTGCTTCATCTATGGTTTATCAGTTCACCACAAAACTCAAGCAAAACTATACTTACCTTTGAGTTTAGAAGAAGAAATTGAACTTTAGTCTGGAAGGGAGATGCTGAAAATGGAGAGGCTTGGCGTAGAGAAGAAGCTCCAAATGAGGGTTTAGGTTTTCTTTTCCATATTAAATACTTAAAGGATAAGTGTTAAAAACCTAACCTTTCTCTCATTCCCAAAATTACCCTTCACTTCATTTCTCTCTCCTCCAACAGGAAGGATTTCTTTTTCAGAGAAGTTTTCTTCTCTCTGTCGCCAAACAACAGGTTTTCTGACTTTTTCACTTTTTTTTTTCACTTCTTCTTTCTTTCCAATGCCAACACCCACTTGCATATCATTCTTCATCCTGAAAATTAATAATAATCTGCCTAAACAACATGCGTGTATATATATATATATATATATTAAATTAAATCAATAAGATTTTTGGGTGTTACACTGAGGGCTCGGTTCTTTATTTTTTTCCTACGATTTAGCTCGGTATAGGAGTCGGTTATGGGATGTGAATGTGGGTGTAGTGAGCGGACAGTGAATGCTCGGGAGGGAGGGGGAAAAACCCGAGGCTTGTTGGCTGTGGGGTTCGGATTTTGAGTTCGATATACTTGGTTTTTGTCCAGATTGTGCTTAATAGGTTGAAATGTGATTGTTCGGTGAAGGAATTGACGAGATTGGATCGAAGTTGAATTTTCGGCTATTTTCATATAAAAACAGATTCTGTTTTTGGCCGTTTCGGCCTTGCTTCGGTTGATCGTTTCCAATTCTGTTTTTGTGGTTAAAATAGGTTATTAGAGAGATGTATGGCCACTGGAATCGTTCGATTCCGATATCCGACGCAAAAGTTATGCGTGTCGGAAGTTTATGTCGGATTTTGATCCAAGTCAAATTAGCGAGTATTTACCATAGAATTGCGACGTGTGATAGTAGCATAGCCATTTTTGATGCGTAAAACTAGTTTTGAGTGAGTTTTGATGGAAGGAAACAAAAATGTAAAAATTTGGAAAAAAAGGGGCAGATTCGGTTTTGGGATTTTCCATCTAGCTGTGCCTCACCGTTTTAAAATCCGTCTTAGTAGGTTAAACTAAGTTCCTAAGGGGACATTTAGCCACTTGAATCGTTTGATTCTGTTGACGGACGCAAAAGTTATGCGCGTCCAAACTTTACGCCGGTTTTCGGACGAATCCATTTTGGTGACCCGTTTTAACTGGAACTTCATAGGTTTAGTTAAGAAATATTATTTTTAGCTTATTTAGTGAATTTTGAGACGAAAATTGATGGGTGATTATTTGTGTTTTAGGTTGAGACACTTTTTGGCAAAGCTGTGCGTCGAGCGAGCTTAGAACGCCAGCTAAGTAGTGCATGCATGCATTTTGCCTAAGTGGGCCTACACCGTAGAACTTTAGGGTTTATGTGATTGATTGTGGTGTGCTTGTGTATTGTTTAACATGCATCATATTTTAAAAACGTGAACGAAAATGATTTTGAGTATGTGGTGAGACTTGTGGCGGTGGTACCACAGATCCCGCTAGTGTGCGGGCCGGTGGTTCACCAGTCGCAGATTCCGCTCGAGGAGTGGGCCGGCTAGGCCGTCATGCGGTGTGAATGTTTTGACGGTGAGGGTGATGGGCAGTGGTACCGCGGATCCTACTAGTGTGTGGGTCGGTGCAACACCAGTCGCGGATTCCGCTCGAGGAGTGGGCCGGCTGGGCTGTCGCGAAACGTGTGCGTGTGGCAACTGTGGCTCCGTGCTGGGGAGGCTGGGACGGGGGCGACGTGTCAGGGTATAGTGTGGCGCGAGGTACACCCTTACCCTGATGTGGTTGCCGTGTGGTGATGCGTGTGTGTAGCTTGTGGGCCTCGTTGCTGGGAAGTTCGGGACGGTGGCGACGTGTTAGGGTGTAGGGTGGCGTTAGGTTTCTCCTTACCCTGGTGCGGCTACACTACGCGTCACAGATGTGACAATATGAGTGTGAGTGTAGAAACTGCATGTCATATGATTGCATTGTCGGCTTTTATTTTCATATCGCATTACTTACTGAGCGTTAAGCTTATGTTGTGTGTTCTGTGGTGTAGGTGCTGACGACCTTGCTAGTGAGCCTCGAGAGCCTAGTCATGAGGCATAGGATGGTTGGCGGCATGCGACCGAGACACTGGATGGCGGATTTTGTTAGGGCGACCCAACCCGTGGAGATGGTAGGTGGTGGTCTGGTTTGTTTGCGGGTATTTTTCTTTTGTGGTGATTATGTACAGTCGATGAGATGAGTTATATATGTGTCAGTGTATAGGTGTATATGGAGTGCGTGTGATTTTGGCGACGTACGCATATATTTTACATGTAGGAGATTGAGATTGCTTTATACTGTGAATTTTCTTCATTTGCATTTGATGGATTTTCGTTGTCTTCATACTCTGATTTTGTTATGGTGATTTCTCTGGATGATGGATAGATAAATATTGTCAGTTTTTGGTAAACTGTGTGCAGGGTTTTAAATTTTTGGGATAGCCAGTTTTTAGGCGTTACTCTGCCGAAATTTCGGGAGAAGGGTTGGGAGTCGAGAGGATATGAAATAGGTTGAGGTGTGTACAGTGAATGCTAGAGAAGTGTAGATGAGTGTGGGGGTGCGGCGTGATCGCAGGTGCGTGGGGCACGCGGCCCTGCGGGTACTCACGGGTCGTGCGGCGCCGGGTGAGGGCGTGCGCGGGGACGTGCTGTACAGCGACAGAGTGCGTGGGGCACGCGGCGCTGTGAGCGTGCGCGAGACACAGTGACGTTGAGTTGGCACGTGCGGCACCGCGAGGGTGCACGCGGGGTGTCGAAGTGGTGACGTGAGTGCGCGGCACCGGATTGTGTAGTTCGAGGGGTGCGTTGGATTCTTTCCTAGGATTTCGAGTCTTACCGTTTTATCTTAAACTATCTTAAATGGTTTTCTTTTCCGCTGTGTAGTTTTCATGTTGAGGATTTCGTGTTTCCTCTTCGAGACGCGAGTTGTTTTCGGATCGAGTCGAAAATTTTTCATACTCACAAATGTTCTTTTGAAAATGATTTGAAAACGAAAAAGGTATTAAATTGAGTGAGGTATGTCAAGTGTTATGTGTGTAGTATGTAGATGCACTGTAGCGCACCGGGAACGCGGGATTTTCTCGAGGGTGTTACAAGAAGCATGCAAAGAAATTTTATGGATGCAAAAATTTCTAACAGAATTGGGTCATCAACAAGATAAGTATATCTTGTATTGTGATAATCAAAGTGTTATTCATTTGAAAAAAAACTCGAGCTTTCATTTGAAGTCAAAATACATAGATATAAGTATCATTGGATACGAGATGTGTTAGACAACAAGTAAGTGTATCTTGAGAAGATTCACACGAATGACGATGACTTTGACATGATGACAAAGTCTTTGTAAAAGAATAAGTGCGAATTATGTGGAGGTTCAGCAAGATTGAAGATACCTAATCATAAGTCGGAAGAAGAGATCTGTGGGGTACTTCTATTATGATAAAGGACCCATTTCATTAATTTCAATGAAATTAATAAGCGCAAAAGGAAGAAATTTCTTCCTTTTGCAAACTCTCCATACAGCGCCTACCTCTCTTTTAGGAAGGTGTCTGCTTGAAGCCTCTATTAAGAGGCATCAAACAGACGATCAACCCATCTGAAAAAGAAAGAAGAAGAGATTTCTTCTTTGAGAAGAAAGAGAGAAATAGTAAAGATTTTTGGACGTAGAGAAAAATAGGTGAAATTGAGTACATTGAGAATTCCATTAGCAGTGATTTGTTTTATTGAATATTTTTTATAATAATCGATATCTAAAAAATATTGTAAATCTTATTTTCCATAGTGAGATCTTTCTGTACTCGATCCCTATGATTTTTTTTTTCTGATTTGAGTTTTCACGGAAAATTCTCAGTGTTTATTTCTGCTATTATTTCTCTTATTTCTTGACCGTTATATTTTAACAGTGTAGAAAAATATTTCTGGTACTTTTTGAATTGCATCTGCTATCATATTTTATACCGCCTATTTAATAGTGTAATTATACTGTGTAAGTAAGTTCTGTATAAGAAGACTGAGTTTTAAGTGAATCTGTTTGTCACCACTCCATCCTTTCTTACTAACATATTTGAAAAGATAATTCTGTCTAAATAGATTGTCAAAAACAGTATTTTCTGAAAATTATTTTGATTAGTACTGTCCATGATTATTCGATCATTTGATTTTTTTTTCCAATACTGTCAACGTGAGACAACAGCAAACTCACTACATAGTTTTTGAGAAGAAGATAGAACCTCAAGGTAACGAAGGTCCTGCGACTCACCTTATACAATCTCGTCCTGCGGCTCTCCTCCTTTAACTTGGAAAGAAAATGGGTCCTACAGCCAGTTGTTCTTATTGTTGGGAAAATAACAACGAAATTAGTTAAAAACGATAAGAATAATACCACTACTGTAAAACGTGAAAACTATTGATCAATATAAATCTCAGAAAAGAATGTTCTTGACAATCTCTTTAGATAAAATTATCTTTCCAAGTAACTTCCGAGGAAAGACTGTAAGATTACAAACGATCTACTTATGGAGCCTCTTATGGAAACCCATAATAACGAGGAAATTCCAGAAGAGACTTAGAACAGTAAAAAAGAAAAAGACGATGAGGATGGAGAAGAAGCTGATGTGACTGGTGCATCTACTGAGCGAAAATTGGATGAGGGGTTCTATGAAATCAAAAAGGGTCCAAGATTCTACCTATATTAAGAAAATTGTACCATCTCATCTTGCCAAAAATAAGTGAAATCGCGGCAGTTATACTTTTCCTTACTTTCAGACCATGAAAATGATGCTGAGAAAGATTTATGAGCAGAAACAAAACATATAAAAAAAAAAAAGGGCAAAAACAATAACAAATAGAATATTCGAAATCAAGAATGCCAAGATAAGATGATGAACAAAGTGAGTCAGGAATTTACTCGTACCAACACTGTAAAATCTACTAAAATTTACTGAAAGTAAATTTTGTATAAATTTTTTGTGAAAATTTAAATGTAAATTAAAGTCTGATTGCACGGATTTTTGAAATAACGTGATGCACCAATTTGTGATCACGTGTTACACGTACGAATAATTTAATAAATTAAATAAAATTTGACATTATCAATCGCGTGAAATTAAGTGAGATAAATTAACAGGAGAGTAACGTTAGAAATTCACCAAAATAAAATGTTCGAAAAAATTCATTAATCGAAAATTATTAAATGATTTTAAATAAAATAATAATTTTAGTATAAAAATAAATATAATATAATATAATATAATAATAATAATAATAATAAAATAAATTATTAAAACAATAAATTTTCTTCACAAAATTTATGATTTTTTTTTTTTGTAAAATAGAGAGAGAGAGAGAGGTGAAAAAGCAACGTGAGCCAAACGATTTCTGTTCGGAGAGATTTTAGTGTCAAAATCTTTGTCTCGAAGAGTAGATCGTCGTTAGTGAAGGGCGTTTTTGAAGATAACTTCTGGATTTCACGATTTTTGCTCGAGAAGTTTCAGGTTTTCGATATTTTCTAGATCTGAGATTTGGGTCATTTTCTTAGCGTTTTGACAAGATTCGACCGGATCTAAGGTGAGAAACGTGTTGGAAACAAAATTTGGCGAAAAATGGGGCCGAAAATCACGGTTTTCGCGACACCGAGCGATCGGCCGTCGGCGGCCAAGTTGACTCGACCGATAGCAAGTTAACTCGGCTGTAGGCTGAGTCAACTTGGTCTCTGGGCCGAGTTGACTCAACCCCAAGGCCGAGTTTGGCCTAGGCTAGGCCAGGTTCGACCCAGACCCAGTCGGGTTCTGCCAGGTCCGACGCGAGCCCAATGAGGGCCGGCCAAGTCCGATCTGACCCCAGTTGGGTCAGGTAAATTCAGGCACAAGGTCGAGCTGGGCCTGGGCTGGGTCAGGACCCAACCCCTTCCAGGTCGAGTCCGACCTAGACCCAGCTAGTTCGAGTCCGACCTGAATTTAATTTGTTCGGTCCAACCAGACCCAGGTCTGACCCAGACCCAGTCAGTTCGGGTTTGACCCAACCCGACCCGAACCTAGTCGGTTCGGCCCGACCTGAGCTGGATCTGACCCGACCCAAACTGAGGCCAAATTCAACATTGACTCTGATCCGTCAACGTTGACTTTTGACCGTTGACTTTGGCCATTGACGTTTTTACCAAAAAAGTCAACTCGGGCAATTTGGTCATGTTTTTGCCTCAGCTTCCCGTTTATATCGTTTTGGACCCCGATTGGACAACAATGGTCCCGTTAACTTTTCATCCAAAAAGTCAACTTGAGCCGTTTGGACTCGTTCTTGTCCCGACTTCCTGTTTATATCATTTTTTACCCCTTTTTGACCTTAACGAGGTTCCTCCTTTGTGTTGACTTCCAGATTTAGAGGATTTTGCTGAATTTGAGGCGATTCTCGAGGAGCCACCAGCTGCCGAGATTAAGAAGACTCGTCACAAGTGTATGAGTTACTATACTTATTACGTTATACCTATCCCAACATGCACGTATATTATTTTTTGTGGGATATCACCAATATTGACATCGACATTTTACGAGCATGTGCATTTTATATTGTTTAGGCATGTACACGTTTTGCTAGATTTATATTGCCTAATTGAGTTTGGATGTCATGTTTTACTCGCCCTTGCCGACAATCTCGATTTGAGATTTACCGTGAGATTTGTTATATTACCATGCATATGTGTTTTATTCATGCATTGGTTTTCTTACGCACGCCATTGTTTTCTTATGTGTATTGGAGTTAGATCTGAAGATAATCGTCTGACACTCTCAACTGGGCTCATACGCTGAGAGCATCAGGGGATTTTGTCCAGACGCACCCGTGTTTGAGGGTTGTCGTGGTACTCCCCACACTTGTTTGGATAAGATAGTCCCTCTGAGAATAGGAGCAGGACTCTGAGATTGGCTAGTCCCATGCGATACTCTCCGCTGAAGGAGTGATGGGCTCTGAGCTTGGCTAGCCCCGTTACTCGACCTGGCCAGTGTCTATTCGTTGCTACCCCCGGTTTATAAGTTCATTGTGCGGTCCCATTAGGCTCAGGGTTGAGTGGTTGTGTTCTTCCTGGTGTGCTCCTGTGCGTGTATTTGCGATGACCCAAGGTTGAGTGGATCCGTTTGATTCCCTCCAGGATAGTTGACCTATTCTCTTCTCCCCATGACGCCCTGCCGGTGTTATCGCAGTTTTTCTTTGTGGTGTGATTTGGAGGATCATTGAGCAACCTCTCTTTTCACTGTTCACCTGATTTTATATGACAGTATGATTAATGCAGACCTATTTTTACTATATCTACAGTATTTTTGAACTAGCTCCATCAATCGTTTTAAAAATAAGAAGAGAAATTAATAACATTGGAACCGATTTTGAATTTTAAAACACGTGCATTAATTTTAAGCAGGTATGCATAATTAATAAGTGATAGGTATAATATCTCATACTGAGTTTGTCACTCACTATAACGACTCCCTCCTCTACAGGTAGAAGAAAGAAGAGCAGGAACCGAGGTTGATCGGCTCCCGATATTGTGAGTCTTTCTAGATATTTATATCGATATTTGTTCTAGTTAAGGATTTAATTTAATATTATACCAGGCATTAGCATGTTTTATTTTTATTTTTTATATTTCTATTATTGTTTGTATTTTCAGATTTGTTATTTCGAAGAGTTCTGAGAACGCTCATAAAAATCTTCTACAACTAACATTAGGTATTTTTGTTAAGCCTCTTTCCGGGTCGTGACTAACACAAAAGTGCCAGAATAAAATTACAGAATCAATCAACAATAGACAAATTTAACTAAAAATATAATCAGAAAATAATAAATAACCAAAAGTTTTTTATTCCATGTTAATTTACATAAACTATATAACATCTTATATTCAAAATTAAGTCATGAATATATAAATACAAATGAATCGCAAATCAACTTCTCCAATTACAGAGGGTTACGTTTCCAATCAAACTTCAAAGAACTGCAATCAAACGAACCTTCAACTTTACCAAGAGCTTGGTGCCTGCGCTGGAGCAATTGCAGGGAGATGTCATCCAGCTCCTCTCCTTCACTCTCCATCTTCTTCCTTCTGTAAGGCAATTTCTTTGACACGCTTTTCCACTTTGTTTCAAACGCACAAGCTATATGAAACAGTATCATATTCAACACAGTCAATGTAATGAAACAAAAGATACAAACCCAAGAAGAATCGACGAGAAATTAAAAAATTAGCCAGAAATATGAAGACCCATGAGCTGGGAGCTAAAACTGTTGGTGGATGTATTGCTCACACAAGAATTGCAATATTTCTATTATAGGTGCATTGTGGATAGATTTATTAGAATTACCAGTATATAAATACTCATTCCTTCGTAAAAAGTTCTTTAAGTCTGAATACAATTTCTTCGCAAACTCTCTTCTCCCTATTTTCTAACTTGGTATCAAAGCACAGCACACTTCCATGGCTTCCTCCAGCAACAACCTTATTTCTTCAATCTCCCCTTTTGAATTTTCTCCTCCCTCTCTTACATCCCTCAATGATGTTCTTGCTGTTCGACTGACCACTCAAAACCTTTTAGTTTGGAAAATCAACATACTGAATGTTGTTATTGCCAATGGGTTGGAAGCTTTTCTCTAGGGTTCTTCTCCTCCGCAATTTCTGGATAATCTTTCTCTACAACTAAATCCTGAGTTTAGGATATGGCAGCTATTTAATCGCATGCTCATGAACTGGCTTTATGCCCTTCTCAGTGATTCTCTTCTACCTCAACTTGTCCATTATACCACTGCCATGAGATCTGGAGCTCCTTGGCTCGCACCCACTAGTCTTCTTCCCTTCCTCATATTACCAAGCTTTGCAGTAAACTTCACAATATTTTGAAAGGAGAGTTATCTGTTGCGGATTATATTCAAAAACTTTCAACTGCTTGCAACAATTTATTTGCGATTGGTGAAGCCGTTAGCTGCAAGGACCATTTAATCTATCTATTTGGGGGTTTAGGACAAGAATATAATGCATTTGTTACTGCTACGACTAGTCGTGTTGATGAACCTGTTGGCAGAAGAGATTCACAGCACACTTCTGCATTATGATTTTTCCCTTTAGCAACAGAATATTGCTTCTCAGTTCAATGTTCCGCAAGCTAATATGGTTTCTGCACCTTGTAAGCAACGCCCATTTTCTCCACCTTTTGCTCTGCAGTTTGCTCCTCCAGCTCCCTTTTCTCCTCCTCACAGTATCCTTGGAAGGCCACCTGCTCGACCTCATTCTGGCGTTCTCCTTGCTCAAATAATCCAAAACCTTGCTACCAAATTTGCAACAAAGTGGGACATTTTGCTGCAATTGGTTATCACAGAGCAGAAATCTCTTATCGCCCTCAATTTTGTCAGCCTCCACAAGTGTCTAATTTCTCTGCTTCCCCTCCACGTTCTATGAACACCACAATCACTTCTGAAGGTTTCTGGCAATCTATTCCCTTACCCAACGCTGATGCTTCTCAGTGGATTATGGATTGTGGTGCTACAAATCACATCACTCCATATTTATCTCGTATGTAACAAGTTCTGATCAGGTTGTTGTCGGTTATTGGTAAGACTAACTATTTCTAATATTGGTCATGCTACTACCACATATTCTTCTTCTTCATTGAAACTATTTAATGTTTTACATACACCTTCAATCACCAATTACTAAGTCAGTGTCCCGAAGTTATGCTGTGACAACAAAGTTTTTGTTGAATTTGGATGAGGATCCTTCTTCAAGGCCATACACATAATGGGTTATATTACTCTCCTTCCTTTCCACGACTAGTTCCTCCACTCACTGCTCTCTCTGCATCTCTTCTCCCTGCATCAGTATGGCATCAACGCCTTGGCCACCCAGCTGTGCCTGTCATCCACAAAGTTCTACAATCAAACAATTTGTCTTCGCTCAAAAGTACTAAACCTTTTTTTATAATACTAGTCAGTATAGCAAGCAACATCGATTGCCTTTTGCTAATTTTGTATCTCATGCCTCTGCTTCTTTTGCTCTTATTCACACTGACATTTGGGGTCTATTCCCTGAATTATCCACTACTGGTACATGATATTTCTTAACAATAATTGATGATTACAGCCATTTCACCTGAATTTTTTTTCTCAAATCAAAAGCTGATGTTTCTTCACACTTTCATTCATTCTTTTCCACGGTTAAAACTCAATTTCAAACCACCATTAAGTGCATTCAATCTGATGGTGGCGGTGAGTTCATTCCTCTATCAAAACTTTTTCAACAACATGACACTCTACACAGACTTTCTTGTCCCTGCACTCCTGCCCCGAACAGGTGTGCTAAACTCATAAATTGTCACATGGTCGAACAGGGTCTTTCCCTATTATTCCACCATAACACACCACTCTCTTACTGAACCTTCGCTTTTCATAATGCTGTTTATCTAATTAATTTTCTGCCGACCTCACTCTTAAAAAATATTTCTCCATTTGCAGCTCTTTTCCAAAAACGACCCTCTTTTGATCACCTCCATGTCTTTGGATGCTTCCGTTTTCCTTTTATTTGACCTTATAATTCAAACAAACTGCAGCAACACTTTGTGGAATGCATTTTTTTGAGCTATGGTGATAATCATAAACGATATCTTTGGCTTCATATTTCATCTGGTTGATTATATATATCTTGTCATGTTACATTTAACGAACATTTCTTTCCCTTTTTGAATTCTTCATCCTTCTTCGTCAGTCTCTCCATCTCATATCTATTTAACATTTCTCTGCCCAATTTTCCCCATGTGGTTGGGGAAAAGCACAGGTGGATATTGTGTTTTTCTTGGCCCCAATATCATCTCCTGGTCGTCGAACAAACAAAAAGTTGTCTCCCACTCATTATCAGGAATTGATAAAAGAGTCTAGTCGATGGAGCTGCTAAATTGATATGAATTGAGTTGTTACTTGCAAAGCTTAAATTTCAATTCTCTTCATCACCTTGTATTTTGTGGGACAATGTCAGTGCTATCTATATTGCCTGCAATCAAGTTTTCCACTCCAAATCTAAACATGTTGATGTTGATTATCACTTTGTTCGGGATTGTGTTCTCCACAACAAATTATCTGTTCGCCATGTGTCTCCTGCCGAACAAGTAGCTAATGTCCTTATCAAGCCCCTTGCTGCATCAAAGTTCACTATTTTCGTTTCAAGCTATGTGTCTCCCCGCCTTAAGCTTACGGGGGGAATGTTAATGGATGCAATGCTCACACAAGAATCACAGCAAATGCAATTCTATTACAGGTGCCAGGTGGTTAGATTTGTTAGAATTAGCAGTAAATAAAATACTCATTCTTTTGTAAAATGTTCTTTAAGTCTGAATACAATTTCTTCGCAAACTCTCCTCTCCCTATTTTCTGACTAAAACTATGCATTTTCATTCAAATTTTTTTTACGTAAGATAAAGGTAAGCAGAAGATTCCAGTCTACAACAAACATGAAAAAAAACAGCGTACCTTCACTTTGGTCTTTGAAACCATGAATTATGCAGGCGCAAACCCAAGGCCGTCCAGCACGAGATGCTTTAGCACCACCTTTGATTTCACCATTATGTTGTTTCAAACTGAAGAGGAAGTGCTGTTATGAACCAAATGTATGCTACAACAATTAAACGGACTAGGTACACACTATATCCTATGGCAAAAACACAGACACCAACAGGAAAACCATGATTCCAAATCACGACAGAATCAATGACCTGTTTGAGCCATATACACTCCGCAATTGAAAAAAGCACTAATACATCATATCAAGAGCGAGACAAAGCATAACAACTGAACTAAACTTTTTTGCAATAATCAACTTCAACAATGAATACAATACATTTCACAGGTCTTTGAGTCATCAAAAGATCAACAATATATGGAGACACACATTGTAAATTACAACATACATTACCGGATTCGTCTTCCATTCCGCTTAGATGATGAATATAGAAACATACATTACCGAGATTCTCTGATCGGTAGTTAAACTCTTGTACCATTAATTTAACTTATCAATATAAGACATTATTGCGGGGAAAGACTGCATTGGGGTTGGAACAAAAAACACAGATTAAACCCAGAATCAGATGAAATTTATATTTCGGTTCGGCGGCAGCTCCAAGCACTAGATAGAAAGAAATAAATGGCCATACCGACGAGAGAAATCGGTGGTGACCCCAACGTAGGTTTTGATGGGGGAGCTGGTGGAAATGATGAGATACGCACACCATGATCTTGATTTCAATGCAGCACTCAATGTTTCTCCAGAATTTGTCGGGACTGGTCGGTGGCTTTGGAGAATTGGGGCAAGCATTAGGGCGTTTGCGAGATCGAAATGTCTTTAATTCGCCAATTTTAATTAAAAATAAATTAACATAATTTACTTTTAATTTCAATAATTAAAACCTCAAAACTAGAGAAGCCCTCGAACATGAGCCGCCTGATAAATAATAGGTTGATATGATTGGTCAAAACTCTTGGTTTAACTCTCCGCAGAGGCAGAGGACAAATAATGTTGTAGCATTGCATCATAAGAACCGTAGAGGGATTGGACTGTAATCGGTTATCCTATCCGACCACCAACTGGGTCAGAACTCGGAAGAAGATCCTTTCCGAGCTCTTTCTACTTCTTCGTCCTCGCCATCTCTCCCTCCCTTCTTCCCCCACCCTCTCTGTCGTTTCTCTTACTGACAAAATATTGGGCGATGGAGGCTTCATATTCTCTGGCGATAAATAATGCTGTGACTCGCCCTTGTAGTGTTGGGTCGGTCTCTGTACTCGGTTTCTCTTTGTCTAAACCCCCAATTTTGTCTAATTTAGGCAAGAAACACTCTAATGTGGGAGCCATTAGGGCTTCGGTTGCAGTGGAGCAACAGACCCAGGACACCAAGGTTGCTCTCGTCAGAATTGGAACAAGAGGAAGGTACTTTTACTGCTATCTCTTCCTCGATTATCTTCTGGATTTGTAAATGTAGTGCGCAATGATCTTAAATTTTCCTGAATTATCATGGATTTATAATGTTTCAACTAGAATGAACTTTTCTTCAAGTAAGGAATGCATTTTTCTGGATTTATGAGAATTTTTTTTTGGTACTATTGGCTATTGATTTGCTTAATCTCGTGGGTCGTTTACCAATGTTAGTAGTTGACGATTCTACAATTCCAACAATTTCAGATCCTCCTTGAAATTCCAATAAAAAAGAAGTAAATCCCTTGATTAAATGGTGATTGGAAATTACTAAATTTCTGTTTTAATCTAAAGGAATAAGGTTCTTTCGTTTTGTTTGTTTTTTCTCTATTGTTTGGAATTATGGGTCTATCATGCGTTTCTAATGTTTCAACCAAAATGAAATTTTCTTTATGTATCATGTTAGCTCATGATTGCATTTTTCTAAATTCATTTCGTTTTTTAGCTAAAAATTTGATTTATAAATGAGCTTTTTGTGATGGTCTGGTGTTTACGGCGGGATTTTTTGGGTGTCTCATTCTCTTTTTTTTTTTTGCTCTTGTTTCCCATTGGAAGTTTTGATTACTGATACAAAAACTCATCATTTATGTATTTTTGATCATTCAAAGCTTCCTTCTCATCCTCATTCTAAATTTTTTGAACTGCATTGCTATTTCTGGTTTATTTATGTTCTTTCTCGGTGTAGGACAGCCCATTAGCCTTGGCTCAAGCTTATGAAACTCGAGATAAGCTGATGGCATCACATTCTGAGTTGGCCGAAGAAGGGGCTATTCAGATAATAATTATAAAAACAACAGGTGATAAAATACTTACTCAGCCGTTAGCTGACATTGGTGGGAAGGGTCTATTCACTAAAGAGATAGATGAAGCTCTTCTTAACGGTGATATTGATATTGCTGTACACTCAATGAAAGATGTTCCTACTTATTTGCCTGAAAAAACTATCCTCCCATGCAATCTCCCTCGTGAGGATGTTCGTGATGCATTTATTTCTCTGAGTGCTGCTTCATTGGCAGAGCTTCCGGCCGGTAGTGTAGTTGGTACAGCTTCGCTTAGGAGGAAGTCACAACTTTTAAACAGATATCCTTTGCTCAATGTAAGTCATAGGAAATCTAT
>CM039519.1:25157165-25205125 GCA_022433055.1 Begonia peltatifolia | reverse complement strand
GGTTTGATTCTTTATCGGATCATAAAAACCCACTTTACGAAGATCTCTTCCCTCTCTTCGAGATCGAACATCAATTGCAACGATTCGATAAACGGCTCATAACAATACCACACCCCCCACCCCGAACCGTATAAGAAGTTTTCTCCTCGTACGGCTCGAGAAAATTTGAAGTTATGTATATGTATATAATTCTAATTAATGTAAAATAGATCCATAGATTATCAAATCAATTAGACTATGATTTCATTTTTTTTTATTCTTTTCCAAAAAAATAATTAAAAAAAATTCTTATTTGTATCCTCATAACTCAAGTTGGGTAACTCTCACTCAAAGGAAAACCTTTAAGCATTTCATTTTTTGAGCCGTCTATAACCCTCTTTTTGTCTGTCTCATTTAGAATCTATTCTATTCTTCATTCTGATCTAGTTTAGTTATTAAGACAATTAACAAGTTTAGTTATTAAAACAATTAAAAAATGTATTTCCTTGTTCCGGGATCCTTTATCTTTGCTTTGAATAATTGGGTTTAGACATTACTTCGGTGATCTTTAATCTTTCAAAATGGCAACAACATACTATTTTTTGTGATTTCTTTTTATCAAAGAACCATATGAATGATTGATTCTCGCGTGACACACTTTTTATCAAAAGAGTTTTCCTAATTCCAACAAATTTGATATTTGAATTTGAAACTTACTTGAATTGGATCCTTTTGATTTCTATATCGAAAATATACTTACGAAGTTGTTTCAACTTATTGATTGACACTAACCCTAGATCTCCGCCCCTGATAAATGAATTAATACTTTCTACTTGAGCTCCATCATGTAATATTTACATTCAAACTTCCCCAAAATGAAATGAGGGTTTTTCTATCGTTTTCCTTTCCTTATTATTCTTTGTAACTGATCGTTTGATTTGGTTCATCATTAATTATTTTCTCTTTGTATATGAATTACATATGAATTTTCCTCTTTTCCCATCAAAAATCAAAGAATTAGTACTACTTCTTGATATGAAACCGGTTAAAAACTCCGGCATAGTGCAATCCAACTCAAATCCACTAGTAAGTCACATGTATCTTGGAACGACTTACTGGGTTTTATTTGTTGACCAGACAGAATTTGAGAAGCAAAGATCTTTGTCAAATAGATTTTCTTTTTTCTTGCTTTGCTTTACCTAGTAAAGCACAAAACAAAGTAGTAAATCAACATTTGTGCTTTCCGTTTTGATCTCTATGGAGATTTGTGATGACATGGTGAGATGAAATTAAACATTACGATTGAGAACAGGATCCCAATCGGGGGCGGTTGATATGAATCAAGGAAACCCAAAAATCAAACTTTCAACTAAAAATTTTTCAAACATGAGTAAAGATTTATTGAAGGAGGATGATATATTTGAAAATGTGCAAAAAGAGTTTTTGATTAAGAAACTACAAGTAGAATCTAAAAAATATTTGAAAAAAGACGTATGAATATATACAAAGATTGGAGAGAGAGTCGTAAAAATTCACGCGAGTTTGAAAGAGATAAAAATTCACGCAGATTGAAGAGAGATAAATATTTACGTGAAGATTTGGAAAGGGTGTAATGCGTATGTTCACAGAATAACTAAAAATGAATGGAAGTACAACAACAAAACATGCACATGTAAAATTCATGCAGAGTTTTCTTTTTTGTATCAAATTTGACAAATACTTATTTCTTAATTCTTGAACAAAGGTAGATTATGAAACTTAAAAAATTAATAAAAGAAAACAAAAAAAAAGTAATCAAATAAAAGAAAACTTTGACCACATAATAAAAGGAAACTTTGATCAATTTGATTGATTAATTTCGTGGCTCTCCTTCTAAATTTGTGCTCCACCTTCCTTCAATAATTAAGAAATAAGTACTTGTTAAATTTGATGGAGAAAAGAAAACTCTACATAGATTTTGCATGTGCATATTTTGTTGTTGTGTTTTCATACATTTTTTAATTATTCTATGAACATATGCGTCACACTCTCTCCAAATCTTTACGTAAATTTTTATCTCTCTCAAATCCGCGTGAATCTTTATTTCTTTCAAACCCAGGTGAATCTTTATGCATCCCTATCCAATCTTTGTAAATCTTCATGTATCTTTTTTCAAACATCTTTTTGGATTTTACTTATAGTTTTTTAATTAAAAACTCTTTTTGTACACTTTCAAAATGCATAATTTTCTTTTAATGTATTTTTACTTATACTTGAAAAATCTTTGATTGAAACTTTGATTTTTGAGTTTCCTTGATTCATATCAGCGGTGACCCCCCGTTCTCAGTCTTAATTTTGAGAACGGGGGTCGTTGCCCCAGAATAGAGGACCGATCTCTACAATATATAAATTCAGAATGGAGGTGATCGGCCCCCGTTAATATTTAATTTGTTACATTTTACATGGTTAAAGTTTTAGTTGTTAGAATTTTTAATTCAAGGGTGTTTCAAATTAATTTTATAGTTTATGGTTCCAATTAGTTTTAGCCTTGAAAATATGCAATTGAAATCGACAGATGGACCTAATTCACATCGACCAATTCATATCCTAGTACAGTAGCCAAATATTCAACTCAAGGAAACTATAATTTTTGGATTTCCACATTGATCATCACGTCGCCATCATTTTTTGTTGTATTTTTCAGGACATAGAATTACGTGATTTTCAGACATTGAATCTTCCACCAAACAAACTGTTCTACTTCTAGTTTTCATGCCGACCACTATCCTCGTCTTTCTCACTCTTGCATGGCTACACTCCAAGAGAAAACCCACCAATCTAAACCAAAAACCCATTACTTTCTTTCTTGTTTTGGACTTTCCCAGAAATCTTACAGCAGAAACTCCTCAGACACCATGAAATCCGGTCGCCGGAGAGGAATACCTTCCTTTTCCCTGTTTACGCCAAAAGAAAGGAGATCTATAACCGGGAAAACTGTGCCCCTAGAAGCCGCCTCCGCTGTACTGGAGGAAGAGGATAATAATTTTTCGGCTACTCCTAGGAAGTCAACGTCAAATCCAAAGCCCCAGCCGCTCGCCGGAGATAAACTCCAACAACCGCTATCTGGTTTGAAACCAGTTGCATCAGATCAGACCCTTGATGAAAAAGTTAATGTACTGATTTCTTTTTGTTCAAGAAATTTCGATAAACAATATCTGGTATCCTTTACGACAACATTCATAATTTTTTATGCTTTTTTTTTTCAGATAAACTGGTCGGAGCATGTTCAAAAAGCCGTCCTCGAAAACGGAAAAAGCCCTCAAAACTCCCATTCTTTGAAATCAAGTACGTATCAGACATCGGAATCCTTCGGCAGGAGAATCGAGCCCATCGGAACAAAAAAAGTCATCAGCCAGCCGATCCTACCTGTGGAGATCATTATCAATCGTAAACCCACCAGGCAATCTCTCTCTCGTCCTACACTCCACCCAAAACCGGAGAAAAATCCGACGGCGGACGATTCATCATGCAAGAAAACTTTTTCTCCTATGATCGGAATGTTTATTCTTACTCTAGCCCTATTGATAACGTTGCTATGGGGAAAATTATGCGCCATTATATGCACATCGACGTGGTTATATATACTTCCTCGTTTGAGTTCGTCATCAGAATTGGAGAAGATGATTGATGAGAGAAGCCAGAATTTGAAGAATACAGAAATGAATTCCGATTCGTACAGGAAGAAGAAGGTAGTTTTTGAAGGGTTTCTGGAAAGGAGTCGCCGGAGTAGACTAGGAATTCACAGTCATGGGGTGGCCAACCTTGGTCAAGAAGACGAAAAGTAAAAACTAGTATTTTGCTGGCTTAACGTTTTGTTGACTTTAATTTTTCTAAATTTAATTTGGAATTGTTTTTAATTTGTGAAAAATCACTAGTTTAAACTTTAAACTTTTTGATAAAAATAATGTCAATATTACGGTATAATCTTTAATTTTACAGTTTAATTATCTTTCATTAATTGATGTAATAATTAAGATAAATATTTAAAATAACATATTTATTAGATTAAGTAAAACTAAAAATGATCTAACATCAATCTTTTGTTAGTTTAATACGTTTGATTCGAGCTTCTGGAACACTTTTCGTAGAAATATTTGTTACTTTTCATGCAATTCGATCTCTTTCGAAACAAAAGCACCGGAGAATTTTAATGAAAATAGTTTGAAAATATGTTTATTTTCCAAACTACGTTTATTGGTTATTTTCGGAGTAATAACATAACCTCTTATGAATCTTAAGAATGGTCCAATGTCCATGGACATTATGATCGGACTCGATCTTGGACCAAATTACTAAAATAATAAGCAATTTAGATCTCGGACTAGATCTGAACTTTCTTTTAATTGATATGTTGATACGTAGGTTTATTTAAAAACATATGAGTTAATAGATCATAAGTCGACCAGTAAAATGGCACGCAGGTCACCTCCCTCGGACTTGAGTCACGCTTCGGACAATCTATTGTCACGTCTAGAAACAAAATAAGTATTCCATTAGATTACATCATGTCTGGCCTGTTTTAGTCCAATGATAAGGTGATGACTTGTTATGTATAATTTCAAAAACTAAATTCTTTTTTCCTATACAATATCATAAGATCACTTGTTACTTTGTACTAGTTACTACTTTTACAATATTAAAGCCATGTATTAATATAGACCGAATCTCAATAGATAACTTTTGCATTATAATTATTCGAATTTAGAGAAATTTATCACTTCAATATATATGATTTGATTAACTTCTTTGTTAATTTTATCCAGAAAAATCTATATAAATTAAATAAATAATTTGATTTTGTTCTAAAATTATTATAAAAATCTATATATCATATAAGATAGAATCTTGACTAATTTGTTAAATTTTTTTTATATTTATTTTAGGATAAGTAACAAAAAAATCTTAAATTATAGAGTGATTAACAAGTTTTAAAATAATTATTGTCGTCCATATCTCTGTTAAAATTTATTCGTGCGGAAACCTGATCTTGGAAAGGATGATCTCGCTTCGTGAGTTATTGTATTTAAGTGAGAACCCGCTCTTCAATTGTGTAAATTTCTCTAAGTATTGTTGGTTTTCGTGGTCCCTACACATGACAGAATTCACTATTATTCATAATAATAGTGACATGCGTTACCCAGGTGATTTTAAAATCACAAAAACAGTGAATTTTGATCGTTAATTTAAAAGAAAAATATTTTTGAGAAATATGTATTTTTCAAAATGTAAACAATTTACATTGAGAAAAATTGTTAGATTTAGATTCTATAGTAATAAAGAAAAATACCTCTTGTAGAAACGCTTTTACTCAACTACTCTCGTCTGATCTTAACAGCTTTAACTCAGTATCAAATGTTTTTCCCGAACACTTTGAAACCGTCGAGTCTTTTCTGAAGATCTTTACACTTGAATTTCTTGACATGTGGGTGTCCAGCTTACAAGAATAACACACTCTTATATTTGTGGAGAGACATGTTCTCAACACATGAGACGTCTCTCTTCGATTTTAAAAAACGTTTTCTTAAAATCGAATACGGGAAAGATCACACATTTTTCTCAAAGGGATTAGATCTCTTTTTTCTCTTTTCTGTCTTCCCTTTCAGTTCTGTACTGTTCAATCTCATTTGACAATTTTATAAATTTATTATAAAATAAATTTTCAGATTTATTTTAATAAAAACTAATTTTTAAAAAATAAATCTTATCTAATCAAATCTAATTTGATTAGCAGTTGATTTATCTAATAAACCAATTTATCGATTAATCATATAATGTAAAAACAGTTTTTAGAATATATTTTTGAAAACAATTTTCAAGATAATTTCATCTTATGAGATTCTTCAGATTTACTTTTAAATAATCAACAAACTATAAATCAATCGTAGATCAAATATAATCTGATCAGATTTTTCAGATCTACTTACATTCAAATTTCAAAAATCTGATTTGATAGTTTGTTGAATAATCAACTTCAATTTAAATTTGAAGATTAAATCTCATCCGATGAGATTCTTCAAATTTAATTTAAATCTCTTTAAAACAATATCATCTAATGAGATATTTTATTTTGAATTCAAAATATAAAAACTATTTATATATTTTGAATCATAATCTATTCATTTGAGTGTTTATAAATGATTAATCATAATTAATCATTTATATATTTATTCTTATAACATAGAAATTAATAGTGATATAAGATAACAGAGGGACCGATGGACTTATAATTATAATCTCCAATAATATTTGTTAATTAATATAAACTCTTTATATTAAATAACACAATTATTCTAAATATCTAGAGTTGCACTCTTAGAATTATAGAGTATATTTACTCAAAGTAATGTTCATTGATATAGTCATTACATATGTATTAATCCTCTATTAAGATTCGTAATAGAACTAGGTATAAGATCCGTTAACCTCTCATATTACATCTTTATCTTTGATTACCATTAGTTTTTAATTGAATAATTAATTCATAACATTTATGAATTACGCGCTAATTATTCAATCCCTGAACTAACAAACAAGGGAATCTTGTATTATAGATTTCATTATATCAATGTTAGCATTGTCAGCTACTCATTTAATTTATTCCCAAAATACAAGGTTTATGTAATGTAACTCATACAAAACTTTACCGAGTAAATCAAAGAATAAATTGAAATGAAATAGGAGTCTACTAAATACAATGAATTAAGATCATACATATATAACCATCATTAATTGTTTTTTATTTAACGGATATTATAAGAACGATATAATTTTATCTGGTCCAGTCCTATATAATCATATTATATAAAATATAATCACTTTATGTCACTACATATATAGTCGGGATATGACTATACGTTCTCAACGAAGTGAACTGTATTTATGACTTTATTAATTTGAAGATCCTATACTTCAAATATAAGTCATTACTAATGTGGTTATTTCTTTTAAAATTTAATCCCACATATATTAATATATATGTAAATTTAAAATTGCACAAATAATCAAGGATTTTTCTTTGAATTTATAAAGCATATCAAATAATGCAAAAATAAAAATTAATCATAAAAGTTATTCATTAATTACAGCAAAAAATGTTCATAACATTTGCTTGTTGGGCACAATATTCCCAACAATCTCCCACTTGCCCTAAAGCAAATGAGACATATCTCTAATCCCTAATTCTTCAAGATGTTTATAAAAACTCTTTGCAGGCAATGTCTTTGTGAAGGGATTAGCAAGATTCTCAGTGGTTGGAATCTTCAAAACGGCAACGTCTCCACGTTGCACGATCTCTCTTATAAAATGATATTTTCTTTATATATGCTTTGACCTTTTGTGACTTCTAGGTTCTTTAGAATTCGCCACTGCACCACTATTATCACAATGAAGTGTGAGTGGTTTATTCATATCTGGAACAACTTCTAGATCACTAAAGAACTTGCGGAGCCATACAGCTTCTTTAGCTGCTTCTGAAGCAGCTATGTATTCGACTTCCATGGTCGAGTCAGAAACTCCTCCTTGTTTGGTACTTCTCCAAACGATGGCTCCACCACAAAGAGTAAATACTGATCCATATATCGACTTCCGATCATCTATATCAGTTTGAAAATCAGAATCAGTATATCCTTTAGAAATCATATCCCTACCAGAATATACAAGCATATAATTTCTTGTTCTCCTAAGATACTTGAGAATGTGTTTGACTGCTATCCAGTGATCTAATCCTGGATTAGACTGAAAACGGCTAACTATCCCTACTGCATAGCAAATGTCAGGTCTTGTGCATAACATTGCATATATCAAGCTACCAACTGCTGATGCATATGGATAGCATCTCATATCCTCTTCCTTTTGAGGTGTGTCAGGACACTGCTTCTTAGAAAGAGTAACTCCATGACAAAAAGATAAATTACCGTTCTTAAAGTTCTGCATTGAATATCTGGCAAGCATCTTGTCAAGATACAATGTTTGAGACAAGGCTAACATCTTATTCTTGCGATCTCTAAATAGACGAATTCCAAGAATATAGTTTGCTTCTTCCAAATCTTTCATTTGGAATTGCTTAGCCAACCAAGCTTTTATGTCAGATAATAATCCTACATTATTCTCAATAAGTAAAATGTCATCGACATAAAGAATCAGAAAAACCACTTGCTTCTCCTTAAAGGACTTGTATACACAAGACTCATCAAGACATTGAAAAAATCTATAAGATCTGATCGCATCATCAAATCTCATATATCATGACCTGGATGCTTGCTTTAGTCATAAATAAACTTATGCAATTTGTAAACTTTTTGCTTTGCATCTTATGCTATAAAACCCTCTGGTTGCTCCATATAGATAGTCTCCTCAAGATCACCATTCAAAAAGGCTGTCTTAACGTCCATCTGCCAAATCTCATAATCATAATGAGCAGCTATGGAAAGCAAAATACGAATAGACTTAAGCATTGCTACTGGTGAGAAAGTTTCTTCATAGTCAATCCCTTCTTTTTGGGTATAACCCTTAGCCACCAGTCTAGCTTTGAATGTCTCTACATTTCCGTCTACTCCAAGTTTCCTCTTGTAAATCCATTTACACCCAATGGATTTTACCCTTTCAGGTAAATTTACAAGATCCCAAACAGAGTTGGAATACATAGATTCTATTTCAAGTTTCATAGCTTCAAGCCATGCTTCTTTGTCAGAGTCTTCCATTGCACATCTATATGTCAATGGATCACCCTTCCCATCATCAGTGATAGCAACTTGTGCTTCACCATCATGTCGATATCGTGATGTTAGTCGTACTACCCTTTCACTACGACAATGTATTATGATGGGTTGACAAGATTGAGTGCTGTTTTCTGTATCTCGTGGATCAACAGCTGTTGTTGTAGCAGGTCTAACCTGGTCAGATAGAATCTCTTATAAGATAATCTTACTTTGAGGTTTGTAATTTGTTATATAGTCATGTTCTAGAAATGTGGCATTTGTCGATACAAATCCCTTATTATCTTGAGGACTATAAAACAAACCTCCTCTTGTGCCTTTTGCATATCCAACAAACATGCAAACCTCAGTTTTAGGTTCCAACTTCCCGGTCTTACCTACTAACACGTGCTGGACATCCCCATATGCGAAAGTGTCTCAAACTAGGTTTGTGACCACTCCACAACTCTAAGGGTGTTTTAGGTATAGACTTAGATGGAACTACATTAAGTATGTAGGTTGCTGTTTGTAAAGCATATCCCCAAAACGATTTTGGAAGAAAAGAATAGCTCATCATCGATCTTACCATATTGAGCAATGTATGATTTCTTCTTTCAGCAACACCATTTTGCTGAGGCGTGTCTGGTGCTGTTAGTTAGGATACTATTCTATGTTCTAACAGATAATCCTTGAATTCATTGTCAAGGTATTCACCACCTCGATCTGATCGAAGACAGTTGATAGTCTTACCTAATTGGTTCTCAACTTCAGCTTTAAATTCTTAAAACTTTCTAAAAGTTTCAGATTTAAACTGAATTAGGTAAGTACATCCATATCTTGAGTAATCATCTATGAATGTCATATAGTACTCATAACCACCTCTGACTCGTATAGATATTGGGCCACATACATATGAATGTATTAAGTCAAGTGTTTCTTGAGCCCTTTTGCCCTTTCCAATAAAGGATCTCTTGGTCATTTTACCTTCTAGACAAGATTCACAAACAGGTAAAGATCCAACAGTTCGATCTTTCAAAGGACCATCCTTAACAAGTCTGTTAATTCTATCAAGGTTAATATGACCAAGTCTAAGGTGCCATAGATATGTATCATCAGTATGAGAAATCTTTTGCTTCTTTGATTTAGGTAATTCAACTTTGAACATTTCAGTATTCAACAGTGATGAATTTATAATGGGTCTTATCATATAAAGCTCATTTTCCATTGAGTCTGAACAAATATTTAAACCATTTCAACAAATAATAACTGCATTATCATTAAAAGAAATAGCATATAATTGTTCAATTATTCGAGAAACAGAAATGAGATTTCTAGTAAACCCTGGAATAAAATAAATATTTTCTAAAAATAAATATTTATTGTTCTCAAAATAAATTTTGGCTTCTCCCACTGCTGAAGCCGAAACGACAGCTCTGTTGCCAACTCTGAGTGTGAACTCACCATCAGCTAGTCTCCTGTAGGAGTTTAGCATCTGCAAAGAACAACAAACATGATTAGTCGCTCTTAAATCAATTATCCAGGGTGATAAATCACTTTCAACCAAATAAGATTCAGTAATTAGTAAATTAAATTTACCTTTTTTTATTTTTAAGCTCCTCAAGATACTGCTTGCAGTTTCTCTTCTAATGACCATCTACCCCACAGTGAAAACATTTTCCTTTGAGTTTTAGAGGGTCTGAGCCTTTTTTGTTTGACTTGTTCTTTTTCTTGAAATTCTAGACTCCTTTTGGTTGACCTCCCTAACCTTTAGCATGTTTCTTGAATTTCTTTCTCTTCTTAAGAGAAGAATCAGATGAAGAAGGTTCCACAACATTTGCTTCATCCTTCTTACCCACAGAAATAGACTCATAAGTGGTCAGCTTGTTCAGCAACTGAGTTAAATCATAACTCAATTTATTCATAAAATAATTGCTTTTGAACTAGAGAAATTTTGGACTTAGACTTTCTAAGATCATGCCAACCTGGGTTGCCTCATCACTATGAGCTCCATTAATTTTAGCTTCATGAATAATACTGATCATCATCAGAATATGTTGACGTACGGGGACTCCTGCTTTCATCTTAGAGTTCATAACTCTTTTTATCGCTTCATGACTAGCTTGGTCAGATGGTTTGCCAAACATGCCTTGAAGAGACTCCATTATTTCACAAGCAGTCTCACAATTCTCAAATTTTGCACTAAGAATATCATATATGGTTGCTAGCAAATAACAACGAGCTTTGATATTTGTTTTACTCCAACTATCATAAGCATTTTTCAGGGCCCGTTAAGCATTAGGCGCAGGAGTAGGAGACATTCCTCCAACAGTACAAATTTCAAATTGTCATGCACGAGAATGAGATTCATATTCTTTTTCCACTTCACAAAATTATTGTCGTCAAGCTTTTCAGTCGCAAGCAAATTTATCATTAATTGAGACATGATGTTGTAATCAATAAATAAAATTACAATTAGTTTTATGATATAAAATTCAAAATGTTATGGCTATGCTAGTATGATTCATGAACATGTTTAATCACAAAAATATGTAAATGCTACTATAGTCTCGATAACATAATAAATCACTTTAGGGTAAAATATTATCGATTAATAAATTTGCTCAAAATATCTCATATTTTCGAAATTTATTAACTTACCAAAAATTTTGGTCAAAATATAACCAACACGTTTAGTTATATTTTCATGAATGTAACCCACTATTTTGGATTTATGAAACTTAACTTATAGTCACAACTTTAGGGTCGGACAACTATAAAATATATTTCATATATCCTGTCTCTAAGAGACCAACATTAGTATTGATCTAAGTGAACACTCTCCTTAGGGAGGATGAAAATCAAAGTCATCTCGGAGCCCCATTTAGATCTCACGGTGTTGTGCCAATAGTAGAAACCATGGGATGTTACGCCTAACTTCCCGCTCCCACTTATTATTTTGAATTAGTGATTATGGAATATCAAATATTCCCTTGTAATGATAAATTAATCATATTAATTTCTCACAACTTAAATTATTAATCTTATAATCATATTATAAAATTAATAATTTCAAATAATCAAATTATTTGAATTTTGAAAAATAAAATTAATTTTTAACAAATTAAAAATTAATTTATTTTGCATTTTCACATAATTCATTAAAAATGAATCAATATTAGTTTTAATCAAATCAAAACTAATTTATTTAATAAACTATTTATTAAATCAATATGTAATTTAATATATATTTAAATGTATGATATGTGAGAAATTTAAAATAAACCTAAACATGCAAAATCTATATGACATGTGAATACATGACAATTTAACAAATTTTATCAACATAAAATTAAACGGGTTGACCTTTAGCTATTTCTAAAATTACAAACCCAAAAATAAAAATAAACCTAAGATTCTAAATCTTAATATTCTTCGAAACTACCTCATCCACATGGACAACTTCAAAAATTCACAATCAAATTTGTGAATTCGCATTCGTATGTGCATTATCATCTGTTTTCGTCAATACATCAAATCTGTGACGGAAACTCCATCCATGGTCTTGTGGTCTTAGATCTCCATTGTAAGATTACACATTAGATATAAATAAAAAATGCATGAAAGAAATCCTAACCCTAACAACCGACTTAATATCGATCATTATTTCATGTCATGCAAAAAATACATCAAGAATATATGTGCATAATATCTAATTTTAACACATATCACAATTTACATTAAATTGTATCATCGAAAATATTTTTAGACTAATAAAACAATGGCTCTTATACCAATTGTTGGTTTTCGTGGTCTCTACATATAGCGGAATTCACTATTATTCATAATAACAGTGACATGCGTTACCTAGGTGATTTTAAAACTATTTTAAAATCACAAAAATCGCGAATTTTGATCGTTAGTCTAAAAGAAAAATATTTTTTTAATAAATATGTATTTTTCAAAATGTAAACAATTTACATTGAGAAAAATTGTTAGATTTAGATTCTGTAATAATAAAGAAAAATACCTCTTGTAGAAACATTTTTACTCAGGTACTCTCGTCTGATCTTAACATCTTTAACTCAGGATCAAATGTTTTTCCCGAACACTTTGAAACCGTCGAGTCTTCTCTGAATATCTTTACACTTGAATTTTCTGACGTGTGGGTGTCCAGCTTACAAGAATAATACACTCTTATATTTGTAGAGAGACGTATTCTCAACACATGAGACGTCTCTCTTCGATTTTAGAAAACGTTTTCCTAAAACCGAATACGGGAAAGATCACACATTTTTCTCAAAGGGATTAGATCTCTCTTTTCTCTTTTCTGTCTTCCCTTTCAGTTCTCTACTATCCAATCTCATTTGACAATTTTATAGATCTATTATAAAATAAATTTTCAGATTTATTTTAATAAAAACTAATTTTAAAAAAATAAATCTTCTCTAATCAAATCTAATTTGATTAGCAGTTGATTTATCTAATAAACCAATTTATCGATTAATCATATAATGTAAAAACAGTTTTTAGAATATATTTTAAAACAATTTTCAAGATAATCTCATCTTATGAGATTCTTCAGATCTACTTTTAAATAATCAACAAACTATAAATCAATTGTAGATCAAATATAATCTGATCAGATTTTTCAGATCTACTTATATTCAAATTTCAAAAATCTGATTTGATAGTTTGTTGAATAATCAACTTTAATTTAAATTTGAAGATTAAATCTCATCCGATGAGATTCTTCAAATTTAATTTAAATTCCTTTAAAACAATATCATCTAATGAGATATTTTATTTTGAATTCAAAATATAAAAACTATTTATATATTTTGAATCATAATATATTCATTTGAGTGTTTATAAATGATTAATCATAATTAATTATTTATATATTTATTCTTATAACATAAAAATTAAATAGTGATATAAGATAACAGAGGGACCGATGGACCTATAATTCTAAGCACCAATAATATTTGTTAATTAATATAAACTATTTATATTAAATAACATAATTATTAACTTTAGTGTAATTCCACTAAATATCTAGAGTTGCACTCTTAGAATTATATAGTATATTTACTCAAAGTAATATCCATTGATATAGTCATTACATATGTATTAATCCTCTATTAAGATTCGTAATAGAACTAGGTATAAGATCCGTTAACTTCTCATATTACATCTTTATCTTTGATTACCATTAGTTTTTAATTGAATAATTAATTCATAACATTTATGAATTACGCGCTAATTATTCAATCTCTGAACTAACAAACAAGGGAATCTTGTATTATAGATTTCATTATATCAATGTTAGCATTGTCAGCTACTCATTTAATTTATTCCCAAAATACAAGGTTTATGTAATGTAACTCATACAGAACTTTACCGAGTAAATCAAAGAATAAATTGAAATGAAATAGGAGTCTACTAAATACAATGAATTAAGATCATACATATATAACCATCATTAATTGTTCTTTATTTAACGGATATTATAAGAACGATATAATTTCATCTGGTCCAGTCCTATATAATCATATTATATAAAATACAATCACTTTATGTCATTACATATACAGTCGGGATATGACTATACGTTCTCAACAAAGTGAACTGTATTTATGAGTTTATTAATTTGAAGATTCTATACTTCAAATATAAGTCATGACTAATGTGATTATTTCTTTTAAAATTTAATCCCACATATATTAATATATATGTAAATTTAAAATTGCACAAATAATCAAGGATTTTTCTTTGAATTTATAAAGCATATCAAATAATGCAAACATAAAAATTAATCATAAAAGTTATTCATTAATTACAGCAAAAAATGTTCATAACATTTGCTTGTTGGGCACAATATTCCCAACACGAATAATTATAATTTGTGTAAGTTATCTATTGAAATTCTATCGATGAATAAATAGCTTTAATATTGTAAAAGTATTAAAAAGTCAAAGTTATTAAAGTATTGGGATCCCATTGTAGAAGAGTGGGCTCTCACTCCAACACAATAATTTACGGAGCGGGATCTCGCTATCCAAGATTGAACTCCTGTACGTACAAATTTGAACGAAAATACAGACGACAATGATTATTTTGTTAACGAAGATGCATTGACTCATGATCCAACCTGAGATTTACATAATAAACTATCTTTTGCACAATCCACTTTCATTTCCAAGAAGGCTGCCACTGTGACATTCTTGAGATTGGAAAGTCTTGTTATTCAAGATCTTGACTTAGATATCGGTGTGATTCGAATTTTAATTGAATCTGATCAGACTGATATTTAATATTATTTTATATATTATTGTTTAAGTCGCAGAATTCAATTGTAACTTGATTTTGATAAAAAAAAATTTTCCTTTTTCCATAATTTTTTTCTCAAAAGAATTTTCTACAAAATCTCAGTGTCCCGTTTCAACGTATTTTCTTTCTCGCGAAGTTTGATTTTCAATAACTAATATCATAACATGGTTGAGAGTTTCAGTACTCAAATCGAATCAAATTTGGGGTTTGCAATTTTTGTATAAAAAGATTGCAATTCAGTGAAAAAAAAAGAGGAATTTTATTGTGCGCAAGTCTTCCTCCTTCAAGAAGGGAGAAGGACCCCTAAGAAGGAGCAACGCCCTGCCACCGCCAAGAAGTCGCCTTGTCATCGCCGATCAGTGTAACTCCATCATGCAGCCGCCGACTCACGAGACTGTCACATGCATAAGTCCCCCCGGCCTTTGCGATTTCGTCTTTTTCAATCAGAAATTGTCAAGCACAAATGACACTCCAACCAACCACCCGACCTTTGATCTGAAGCAAAGAACGTCATCACATTGTAGGGTTGTGTTGCCTATCTTTGCAGTCTCGGTGAAGAAGATCATTGGTCGTCTGTCTCTACAAATCATCAGACCTCCATTGCAAGCTATATTTGTCCATACCAAGCGTAGAATCGTTGTCTTCATGAGAGCTAAGATTAGTCTGAAAGCACCACGCCTTTAAGTCAACTTGTATCTCTTGCCAGAGTTCATTTTTTAATTGTCGTGGTTCTTAGGTACGAAAAGTTTGGATTGTTTTTTTTCTTTTCCAGGATATTTTGGTGGATTTTGTTATTGATATGTAAAGAAGATTTGATTTTTTATATATGTTTTTTCTTGGATATCTTATTTTTTGGGCAATTTTTTTTTAAGCAGATTTGTTTTGATTTTGTGAAGCTAATTATTGTTTGGGGAATTAGTATTGTCGGACTTCAAAATTTTAGGTTGGATATTCCATTTGAAGTTGTATCATATGGTGCAATAACTTCGTTGAAATTTGACATTTTGTTGTTGGATCAGAATACAAAGTTTCAGTTATAATATGTGAAGATGCAAAATGTACTATTATAAATAGATTTAGACGTTGTGTTGTTAGGACTCAATAAAATATCCACGTATTGGAGTGAGTGGGAGAAAATTCGAAAGTAGCAAAAAACCTTATCATCAATATGTTTGTATTTATGAAATCAAATTTTACAAGACATTTTGAATGAGAAAATTATTGTTAAATCACGGCAAAAATTGGAGCAGTTGTGTATGAAAAAAAATATAATGAATATGCTGCATCTGAAACAAAGTTTATATTCTCATGAGTTGATAAAAGATAGTTCTATTGAAAAACACTTGACTGCATTCAAAGAGATATTTTCGGATTCGAAGATTATGAACTACAAGTATGATAGAAAAGATTTGCGGTTAATTGTAACACCCAGAGATTTTCTCTCTTTAATTGCGTTTTAGCCTTAATGGAGTTAGATAGGGGATGAGAGACTCAAATATATATTTTGAGTAATTTTAGAGTCAAAGAGTAGTTAAGAATAACATTAGAAACAATTGTTAACAAAAGTGATAATTAGAGATGTTGTGTGCCCGGTTATGTGACATGTCACATAACATTGACTAAGGAGGACAATGTTATGCATGTAAATGGATGAAGACTTAATGAAGATTTAGCATATGGTGGAAAGTAAATAAGAAGTGAGTGGAGGGGTGGAACTTAAATTAGTGAAGGAGTTGTGGGTGGAAAGGGATTAAGGAAAGATTAAATGGTTAAAAGGTAAAAAGTTAAAACACTTCCATTCATCTTTTCCATTTCTCTCTTTCCACGATTTTCAACCCAAATTCCCCTCTCCTTTTGCTGGAATTTCGAACTCCAAGAGGTGCAAGGATTCAAGGTTAGTGGTTAAATTATTTTAGGGTTTTATTGCTTGAAGGAAGAGCTTTCTTTTGAAGGTATTTTTAAGGGTTTTGATTAGGGTTTGTGGAAACCCTAGAGGAGGGTGAGTTTTGAGTTTGTGATGTCCTCCTATTTCTCATTTTATAAAGTATGATGGGGGGATAAAAAGGGATTGGTTGATGGGTTTAGAGGAAAAAAAAGAGGTAGAAGTTGAAATACTCAAATAGAGCAAAATCAGGGCAGTGAGTGATTACTGAAATATGATTTATGGTTCAATTTTTCTTGGATAAATTGACCTTTCCATTAGAAAGTAGACTCTTTAAAGATTCCAAAACATCTTGAATCACACAAATTGGAGTTAGGATGAATTAGTTATGACTTTTTGAAATTGAACTAAAATTTAAAGTGAAAATCCGAGGGTGATTTTGATGTTTGTAAAAAGTTGAGTTAGAATAGTGAATTTATTGTATAAATAAGTTAGATAGAGTAAGTTAAGGATTATGTAAGGTTTAATGAGGTGATTTGACTTTTGGTTAAGTATTGAATGAAATTAGATATCGTGTTAGAGCTAAACGTGAGCGTAGAGTGCCAGGTAATTAATGGATCGTTTGTGATTTGCCCTCGGGCCTACGCCATGGAACGGTAGGGTTGCTTGTTTATTTTGATTGTTTGTTTTGTTGATTGATCAGTTGATTGCGCATATGTGTTGACATGCATCATGGTTTTGAATTACGAAAGAACGAGTTTTGAGCATGTTTTGAATTGTGCGTATGAAATGTAATCAGATAAGAAAAGATGTCACGTATGGAAACGTCTCGTCGTTAACATGCTAGTAAGAAAATACTAGAGGGTTCACATTGATGAAAGTACGTAAGATGACATGGTTTGTGAACGCCTCGTTGTTAACGTGCTAGTGAGAAAGCACTAGAGGGTTCTATGATCGATGTTGGGAGAAGATTTTGTATGGCCGTCCCATGCGTGAACACGATGTGTGTCTCTAATCTCGCTCCGTGAGTCATGGTTTGGTCGTCTTGAGTGTGATAGGATGGGTGCCGCCTGAGTGTGATAGGATGGGTGCCTACTTGACTCACACGTGAAAGTGAAAGATAATAATAATGAAAACGAAACGAAAACGAAACAGAGCGTAGAAACTGCATGTGTTAGGGGTTGAGTTGTGTATTGATTGTCAGTTCATATTCCATACTTGCTAAGCATTAGGGTTATGTTTTGTGTTCTATGGTGTAGGTGACGGCGAGCTCTCCGGTGAGTTGTTTGAGCACGGGCATGACTAGAATGGTGGTTGGTAACGCATGTTGTATGCCGGTGCGAGTAGCTTGTTGGGGCGACACGACCATAGTGGGATAGATTGTGGGATTTTGTAAGCATTTTATGTTGAACACCTGTGTATAATTGTGGATTGATATTTTGATGAATAGAAAGTGTTTTTAAATCGTACGAGCCATTTTGACGAATGATTAAGATTTTTTTTTAAATATAAAAGGTTGTTTTTAATGATTGAATACTCTTTGGAAGTTATTTGAGAGAAATTAGTCTGGATTGTATGGTTTTGATTGCAGGATTTTGGGTTAGACCCGTTTTTAGCTATTATAATGTCAAATTTTCATGAAAACGATTTTATGTCAAACTCTTCCGCTGCGACATTTAAAAGGCTTTTAAATCTTTTAAACACTATTATTTAATGCATGTGCAAAATTTTAAATTTTATGCAAATTCTTACGATACGAGTGAAATAATACGTTAGTAGCAAAAAGGGTACAAGGTGGAACGGAACGCTACATTAATTTTAGTGTTTTTATTATCCCAGCATATGATGCTTTTTAGAGATACAATATTATATAATAGAGAAATTCTGATTTTAGAAAAGAATTATGATATCTTATTATCAAATGAGAAGATGATATAGATTGTTGTTGGATCCAAGTCTCTAGGAGAGTGACTCGTCATGCACGAGAGAACAAGAGGATCAAACAACAAATGTAGTGATATTCTGAATGTGGAGAGTATATTAAAGTCAACAAACCATGATAAGACCTGTAATTTTTTGTCAGAAGAAGAGTCACATTTCAAAATGTGATAAGAGATTCGTCGAGAATCAAAAATAGCAGAAAACATGAGGTGAAATTGTTGTCATAAAAGAAGAATAATAATAACTTAATAATAAAGATCTTCTAATCATGTCAAAACAAAACTTAAAACCAAATTAAAATAGGATTCTAGATTCAGTTTGTTCGCTTCAAATGTGTTACAATTAGAATATGTTTTTAATACCACTTTAGAATATGTTGTGTTTGATGGCCAAATCCAAATTTTTTTTGTCCAATAAGTTTCAAACTTGTGTTTCCACGAGTGGGTCATCCTAAACACCAACCCACGACCCTAATGCGAAGAACAAACAAAACGCCAGGGACAGCAAAGGAAACAACTTAGCTAAAAGAAAATTTACAACTAATAGAATATAAGATCGTAGCACTTTCTGATAATTAGTCATTATTTTCTAAAATGCATTAGTAATAGTTACTTCACTAGAAGTTACCAATTCAATTACGATTGTATTGCGAAGCTCTTATAAATTAGTGAAAAAGTGAGCCGTTGCAAAACGAGTCTTTGATTATTTTTTAATAATGATGTCACTCTTTACTTATAAATGATAATCTTTTCCAACTCTCAAATCTATGAAATATCTAAATTTTAATCTTACAAATCTCTCCCCATTGTAATCTCTATTGCTTTTGAAAATGGTGGAAATTAATTATTTCACAAAAATAAATAATTGTAATTTCCGAGTGGACCGGGCTTTGAGATACTGGATCGAAGCTCAGACGCGAATCTCTAAACCTGGATTATAAATTCCTTAGAGTCCATCTTCCTGCTGCTCGTCCGTCTTCTAGGGTTTCTCTAGTGAGGCTGCTCCTGCATCGGCGGCAATGGTATTTTAGATTTCCGATCCCTTTTGCTTTTTTTTTTTTTTCCTGTATATCTTTCGTATATACACATTAGATTTAAGAATCGAATTTAACGTTTCTACTTATTTCTTAAGCGAATAGATGTTGTCGTGCTTATTTACGCGTCACTATTTTGGATTGTGAGGGAGCGAAGAACAAAAAAATTGGAAGCCAATCTTTTAGGTTTAGGAATTTGTTGATTTTCAAAAACTTCGAAGGTTCGAATGGAAGAGAGTTCTGCGAACTTGATCACATCTTTTAGCGGTATGCTTCTTTCATGAGAGGCGCAGTGAAAATGTATCTTAACTGAGTCTGACAGTGCCAGACGGCTGCTAGTTACGGGTTTTGTAATTTTCAGTCAGCTTTTTTGGGTTAGCATGTGGATTTCATTTTGCTCTTTCAGTAAGTACCTATTGGACTGAATTTAGTTGAATTTAAACGAGTTTCTATAAATTTTCTATTGAAGATATAAATAATTGATGATTTCTGATGATTTTCCATTTGTTTATGAACTTTGCACTTGTTATCTTTGGTTAATGATAAGCATCTTGCTTATGTTTTTGACTGTTCAACGCAGATATAGAATGATGCAACGATGTTATGTGTGTTGGGAAGTTTTGACACCGAATAATCATATCTGTGATTGCTCTTGCATAATCTTATAAATATTTTTTGGTGGATATTTGCTTTTTAAATTAGGTGAACGTTCCTAAGACAAGAAAGACTTATTGCAAGAACAAGGAATGCAGGAAGCACACATTGCATAAGGTTACCCAGTATAAGAAGGGTAAGGATAGTCTTGCTGCTCAAGGAAAGCGTCGTTATGATCGCAAACAGTCGGGTTATGGCGGGCAGACAAAGCCGGTGTTTCACAAAAAGGTTTCCTAACCTGTTTCTAAAACAATCGAGGCTGTAGCTTTTGAAGTTGGAAGTATAACAGTAATGATAAAACTGTCTTTCGCAGGCTAAAACGACGAAGAAAATTGTCCTAAGGCTGCAATGTCAAGGTTGCAAACATGTATCCCAGCACCCCATTAAGGTTAATAAGATGATACTTTTTCCTTTTTGTATTCTTGAGCTTGTTGTTCTCAGCATGTTGTTAATTCGTGCCCCCTTGTATTAACAGAGATGCAAGAAGTTTGAGATTGGTGGAGACAAGAAGGGGAAGGGGACATCACTTTTCTAAAAACTTGTGTGTTACGTTATTTCACTTTGCATCTTTTGGGAGCTTGAGAAGAACTTGGAGACATTTGCTTTATTTTGTTTTTCTTTTTGTTGCGTATTTGTAGTTGATTTAAGGTGCTTCTGTTGAACAAAGTTTTTATTGTTTTCAATTACTAGAGGTAACGATCCTTTTCCATGACCCATCTCTCTTTCTTTCCGAAATTAAGGGTTCAAACTAGAATTTTGAATTTTGAGTTATACACTATTAAATTGTACATAATGCCAGCAGCACATGTATTTAAGTTTATGTCAAGTAAGACATTATACATGTTGTGAGATAAAATTAGAGTGTGCCTATTATGTGTGATCATTGTGATTAAATTGAGTATAGTACAATGTATATGACAAATGCTTGCAAGCTCGTTATTGTAGTGAGTCTACAATTCGTATATTTTATAACATGGGAGTAGACATGACAAACGAGCTGGTTGAGTCAGAAGTACTTTGGTTCACCAAACTTAATGAGTTAAACGAGTTGACCTGAGCATAATGAGTCAGTTTGAAAAAATTTCAATTCAAATCAGCTTGCGAGTCACGAGTTAAATGACTCTACAATATAAACAAGATGTGTTAATAGTTCACGTGAAATTATAGAAAGAACATAATATGTGTTAGAATATCTTTTCTATCAATCTAAAATATCAAAATTTTAATTTCGAGAAAATTGAAAACGAGATAACGAGATTCAAAATAAATATTGAGTTCATTTGTAAAAGAAGTAAAATAATTTACTATTTGTAATTCACTCCGTATATCATCAATACTATTGTTGAATAAAATTACTTCCAATGTCACCACTACTTCTATTAGGATAACTCTCGGTATGTGAAAGTCGTGAATAAACGATTAACATTAGAATATTCTGTTTTATCAGAATAATATAAACTAACAACTCTATTTGTTATGTTATCACTAATAATTAAAGGTTTAGTAGATAAATTTGTAGAAATCTTATTAAATATAAGACCTACTCCTTTTAATTTAAATCTACGATCTATGATGCATGAATAACAAAAAATGAGAAGAATGTTATGCGAATATTTTTAAAATTTTTTTTCTATTTTATTAAGAATATTATGGAATTTATTTATTTGTTGATATTTTACAAAATTATATGTTAAATCTACAAAAATAGAAAAAATAATATTAGAACTGAGATAATAAATTTCAGACCATTGATTTATAGTATCATAAAAATATTTTAAAAAAATCAAGAAAGATAATAGCAATATCACAATTAGATTTATCAATCTTAATACTTTACGTTTTTTCATTAATAAAAACACAAATAACTTGTCAATATGACATAACATTTTGCAATATCAAATAAGTTGAATTTCACTTATTATCTACGTTGTTTTTAATTTTTTTAGTTTAATTTTGACAGCTCTACAAAAATCTTTATATTTTTGTTGTCTTGAATTAGACCGAATAATATAAAAAATTACAAATCTAATTACTTCAATATGACGTAAAATATATAACAAATCATCTTTAACAACCAAATTTAAAATATAGCACATACATCTCATTAAAAAAGAAAATCACGAAGAACATATAATTGTAAATAATCTTTAAATTGAGAAATAACAATATCATTAACACTAGTATTATTAAAAGTTATGTTAAAATTCTACATTTAACATAATGTTCTTGAAATAATGTCATAATAAATTTATAGATGGTGATGCCAGAATAAGAATATTCACAATTACGAAATATTAAAAAAATTTTATTTAATTGTGAAGATTTATCAATAAAATGAAATGTTACAACTATATAACCAATAACATTACGTGCACTTTATAAATCAGAAGTAACGCAAATATACATTAAAGGAACATTTGAAAAAATAAAATTAATTCATTTTTCACATCCATAAATATTTTAAAAATATCATTTCTCGTATTACTCCTAGGACACGTTTAAAACTAAGAGTAACATATTCTTTAATAAATTTTTCAATTACTTCACTATCGGTGAATGATAAAGGCAACTCGAATTGTGTTATAAGTTGTGTTATTCTTTATCTCATTCTATTTTATAATTATGTGAAAATATCACTGCTACTACTATTAACATTTAATTGAGATTGTTTTGAATCTCGTGTTTCAATATTTAAATGACATTTTTTAAAATATCTACTAATGGTGCTAGTAGAGCTACCAAAAGTATAACTACAATTTTTAGCACAAAGTTTACATTGAGCTCTATTTTCTTTTTTGTCCACAATTTTAATATCTCCTAAATCAAAATATTTCTATGCATCCAAAGTTTTATGTTTTCTTTTTCTAGGTGGAGTGGATGTTTGTGCAGATAATTGTCCCACAGAAAATATAGGAATTAATTCTCTAATTTCTTCTATGTCATCATTATCATCAATAATATAATTGCAATGATCCATAATAAATAAAACTAAATGTAAAATTGATATTTTATTAGCAAATTAATACCACAAAATCAATGTCCAACAAAACCTTGTATGTGATGTGAATTGATCGACTCTACATATACGAAACTTAAAAAAAATTAGTTAGTATAACTACAATTAAAAATCATGTAAATATATGTAAAAAAAGTAAAATATACCTTGTTAAATGAGAAAAAAGTGAATTGTAAGAAGAGAGAAATTGATTGAGAGCACTAATTGGATAATGAATTTAAGAGATTGAAGAAGATTTTGTGACAAAAAAAAAAATATAATTAATTCATTTTTTATTTCCATAAACATTTTAAAAATATCATTTCTCGTAATACTTCTAGGAACACGTTAAAACTAGGAATAACATATTCTTTCATAAATTTTTCAAACACTTCACTATCGGTAAATGATAAAGGCAACTCAGATTGTGATACAAGTTGTGCTATTCTTTCTCATATTATAATTTGTGAAAATATCACTACCACTAATATTTAATTGAGATTGTGTTGAATCTCGTATTTCAATATTTAAGTGACATTTTTAAAAATGTCTACCAATGGTACTAGTAGAGCTACTAGAAGTATAACCATAATTTTTATCACAATGTTTACATTGAGCTCTAACTTCTATTTTGCTTGCAAATTTAACATTTTTTAAATCAAAATGTTTCCATATATTTAAAGTTTTATGTCTTCTTTTTCTATGTGTAGTGGATGTTTGTACAGATGATTGTCCTACAGAAAATATAGGAATTAATTTTCTAGTTTCCTCTATGTCATCATTATTATCAGTAATATAATTGCGAGAATCCATAATAAATAAAATTAAATATAAAATTAATATTTTATTAACAAATTAATACTACAAAACCAATGTCCAACAAAACTTTGTATGTGGTGTGAATTTATCAACTCCACGTATAGGAAATCTAAAAAAAATTAATGCAAAAAAAAATTAATAAATATAAATATATGTAAAAAAAAATAAAATATACCTTGTTTAACAAAGAAAAGAATGAATTGTAAGAAGAGAAAAATTAATTGAGTGCATCAATTGAATAATGAATTTAAGAGATTGAAGAAGATTTTGTGAAAAAAAATATAATTAATTCATTTTTCATATCCATAAACATTTTAAGAATATCATTTCTCGTAGTACCTCTAGAGTCATGTTTAAAACTAGGAGTATAATATTCTTTCATAAATTTTTCAAACACTTCAGTATCAGTGAATAATAAAGACAATTCAGATTGTGCTACAAGTTGTATTATTTCTTCTTTCATTCTATTTTGTGAATATGTGAAAATGTCACCACTATTAATATTTAATTGAGAGTGCGTTGAATCTCGTGTTCTTTCATTTAATTGATATTTTTTAAAATGTCCACCAATGGTGATAGTAGAGCTACTAGAAGTATAACCATAAGTTTTATGAAACACATATCAAATGATATTAGATTTTCTTGAATTTTTTTATCACATGTTTAGTACATTATGAGAAGATAATATCAAACATTTCGTGATTTTTCAATACTTTTATGATTTATTATAATTTTCAACGTTTATTTTATAGAGTTTTGTTTAAAAATTATAATAAATCATACAAGTGTTCAAAAATCACGAAACCATCAAGATTATCTTTCCATGATATGTTAAACATATGAAAAAAAATTCAAAAAAATCTAACATTTGGTATGTTTTTCGAGATAACCGCTGTGAATTTTTTTAAAATTAAATTTAGGATAATTAAATTTAACCGGTAAACTAATGATGATTATCAATAGCCATTGATCCATTCATGATGAAGTCTGAGGCTAGACATTGGAAACAACAACAGCAACTTAGATAATCGAACACAAACCCTAAAACTATAACCATTTATGACCAATTTGTGGCATCAACTACCATCTAAGAGATAATCGATGTTATCATCAGAGTCAAAAGAAGAGGGGTTAATGTGCAACATAGGCAAGGATTTGAGTATGAAATTTGGGATGGTTAAAGAGTAATTTTGAATTGTTGAAATTAGATTTGGGGTGGTAACCCCTCCTTTGCGACAAAAGACATACCAAGCAATATCAGATTTTTTTTAAAATTTTTATCACATGTTCAATATATCATGAGAAGATAATCTGAAAAGTTTCGTGATTTTGCAACACTTGTAAGATTTATTATAATTTTTTAAACAATATTCAAGAAAATAGATGTTAAAAATTATAATAAATCATACAAGTATGATAAAAATATAAAAAAATATATAATATCGTTTGGTATGTTTTTTGTCGTGAACGGAAGAGTCATCACCCCCCAATCTCACTTGAACATGCCAAGTAAGATTGTGAAGTCGACATGAGTTAATTTAAATATTTTTCATAGTTCGAGGTTAATATCATTTAAGAAATTACTTTAATGTATTTTTTATTAAATACCTCATATGTATGAGGTTTAAAATGAATATTATCCTAATTATTATTATTATTGTGTATAATTTTCTTCAATATATAATTTTTTAAAATTTTTATGATTTTAATAAATAAATAAATTATGTGTATATATATATATATATATATATATATATATATATATATATATATTATATTGAATGAAGTTGAAACATTGAATATTTGATTCGTTAGACTCAACTCGTTTAATTCATGTCTTGTGAGTTGACTTGACTTGAAATTTTTTTAGATTAACTCATTAGACTTGAGTTGTTGGGCTCGTTAGGCTCAGTGAGTTGAATTTTTTAAGCTCGACATGACCGACTCGTTTGCTATCTCCACATGTATTTCGAGGTCAGACGTTAGATGGTTGATATACCGAACTATTTTTTCTATCAACTTGGCTCTTGTTGCACGTAGTGCATATGTTATATTATGTTTTAATTATTGATGTTTTTGTTTGTTCTTGAGTTTCCTGGTATGGTGAAATTACTGCTGTTCACAATAGTAATAACATGCATTATTTATGTATCATGAAAAATAATTTTTATGAACATAAATATATTATTGTTATAATATATTAATAATTATGTATTAAAAGTATTTTATTTTATATCTAATTTAAAGAATCAAAGAATTATACATTTGTAATTAATTTCACACTCGTATAAAATTATGGAATTTTGAGAACAATCTCCTCAATCTTTAATGTTCTCTATCAATCATTTTAACTTCGAATAATTCTCCTGTGGGCGTGATAAATGTAGCAAAGTCACACTCAATATTTGGTACATCGTATTTTCAACACACAAAATGATTGATTTGGATTTAGAAAATTATTATTTAAAAATCAGCACAAAAGATTCACAAATTTTCTCTTAAAAGATTGATTTTACAATATGAAAATTTTCCAACCATCCACTAATAAGGTTGTAACCCACATTTAAGGTCGAGTAATTTTATAATTGTCGTCATGTTAAGAGAAAAATTTAATGTATTATTTAAGTTTAAAATGATTTGGTAACGGTTATTGACAAATTTAAAATAAATTCACATTTAAGGTGGAGTAATCTTATAACTGTCGTCATCACATTAAGAGAAAAATTCAATATATTATTTAAGTATTATTTTGTAACAGTTTTTGACAAAGTTAAAATAAATTGTTATAGAAATCAAACAAACTTGTCACCATGAGTCAATACTTGACATCAATATAAATTTGACATAATTTATCAATAATTACAGCTAACCATGTGCCAACAACTTCAGTAATATAGAAGATGCAAGTGTTATCCAGAATATTAAGTGTATTAAATAATTAATTTAATTATTTAATTTTTTTTATTTATTTTTGTATTATTTGAATAATGATAAAAAATAACGAAGAGAGTAATAAACAATAGTTTTAAGCTCTAATATTTTTTATTAATTAATATAAATTCTTTATATTAACTAATATAATTATTAACTCTAAATTCGTTTCACAAACATATTTACAGTAGATCAAGTAAAACAGAGAACTATAACATAATTTTCAATTCTAAAATTGAGTAAGTTTTTTCTCAATTTAAATATCAGATTATCCACTGTTACCAAATATACCAACTCTGTTAACCAAACGTTAAAAATGTGCACATGATTTTCACGTGCACTCTCGATTTCATGTTTTCTTCTTTAGTCATCACTGTAGATAGTGGTTCTCATCATTTCACAGATTACTACTTCGGGCTAGTGAACGTCGAGGGAGAAGCAACCAGCAAGCAGATTTGGCTTGCCTCGAAATCACAATCGACAAAAATAAAAAATTTTCCAATGCAAATTCTCTCTCGTTTGACTTTGTTTATGGTATTGAGATTCATTTATTGTACTACAGTGTAAGATTGAAGTACAAAACATAATGACACTTGATTATGTTTATCCATTGATTAAATGTCAAGGAGTTGTACGATATTGTTTTGTTTATTGATAAAATGCACTCAATTGGTTTGTTTTGTAGAGTTTTCTGTAGTGGTTTCAAATATCAAATGTTATTACAATGTTAGAGATGTCGTATGTATATCATGGTCAAGAGAAAATTCAGAACGTAAATTTTTTAGTTATCGCTATTACCAGGTAAGAATATTGTAATATACTATAATTTTTGTTATGTTTATGGTAACGTAGAGCGGAATTGGAGACAGTAAAAACTCCATCTCTTGTGCCACCATTCGAAACTGACTAAGATCAAAAGAAATGCATCTCTTAATCTTTCTCCTCCTTTTCGTAACCCACAAACCAAGAATACTGATAGAACGTTATTGTGTTGCACCTCCCCCATACACTAGCTCTGTAAAAAGTTAGCGTTTACTTTCTTGTACGATAACATAAACAATGTGAAAAATGCAAAATCAATGTACCTGGAAGCCAAAAAGAGATTGAGAAATGAATCCCACAAATGCACTTCATTGTGATCTTCCTCCTTTTACTCCTTGGCTTGAGTATACTATGTATTCATGCAATTCCATATTTGTTGTTTGTGCGGATGAATATGGAAGATTTAAGATAGGTATATCATAATGTAATCTCATTTCATCCATTGACTTAATGTCCCCGATAAGTGGCCTTCTATGAATATGTTTGAAATTAAGCCACCATGGTTCAGGCATCGTGCAGGTAGGCCAAAGAAGAAAAAAGTGTATCCAACTAGGATGAAAAAAATCCAAGAAACTCCCCCGACCGACTAGTTAGAGGCGTTGTCAACCCGGCAATTGAGCGACAAAACTTAAACTTATTCCGTGACAACACCTTTGTCAACATATCCGAGCCGTTATCATCTGTGTGAATCTTTTCAAGTTCCAACATCTTATCATTCAAAACGTCACAAATCTAATGATAACGAATTTTAATGTGCTTTAACTTCGAGTGAAATGAAGGATTTTTCACAAGATGAATTACACTTTGATTATCACAAAATAAGACATAACTTTGTTGTTTCAACTCAAATTTCATCGTGAATATTCTCAACCACAACAATTCCTTTGTTGCCTTCACGATGGCTATAAGCTCGGCTTTGGTGGTAGAAAGGGCAACACACTTTTGCAATTTAGATTGTCATGCCACGACTCCCTCGGCATAAGTCACCATATGCCCCAAAGTAGATTTTCAATCATCCAAGCTTTCGGCCAAATCCGAATATGTAAATGCAACAACATAGGCTTTTCACATCCCAAAGTTAGTATAAAATCTATCGTTTCCCGGATATATCTCATAATCCACTTTACGGCCTCCCAATAGTGTCTTACCGAATTCGAAAGATATTTACTCATCATGCCAATGGCTGGCGTTATATCGAGTCTTGTGTAAACCATAACGTACATCAAGCTACCAACCGCTAAAGAATACAAAATATTCTTCATAGACAACTTCTCATCATCGATAGAAGGACAATGATTATGACTATATTTAAAGTGGAAAGCAAGAAGAACACTCACCGCTTTACCTTTATCCATGTTGAAGTGTTGAAGAACTTTCTTAATGTATTTTTCTTGCGACAAATGCAATTTCTTAGCATTTCGATCACGTATGACTCAAATTCCAAGGATTTGACGCGCCGGTCCCAAATCTTTTGTAGCAAATCAAAATCCCTTTTAGCTCATTGATTCTTGAAATGTTCATTCCAATAATCAACATATCGTCAACATAAAGTAAAAGAATAATAAAATCACCATCGATTTTGTTCATCTTGTATCTATGTTCAACCATCACTGAACTAAACTTTCGATACTATTGTCATGAAGCTTATTTCAAACTGTAAAAACTTTTCACTAATTTGCAACGTAGCCTTCTTTCATCTTTTCTTGAAAACCCTCTGATTGTTCCATGCATATCTCTTCTTGTAGGTCTCCGAGAAGAAACGTCGTCTTCACATTTATTTATTCAACCTCTAGATTAAGACTAGCGACTAACCAAGAACAACACAAATAGATAGCATTTTCACTACGGGAGCAAAGATCTCGCCAAAGTCAATATCTTTTCTTTGCGAGACCAACCGAGCCTTTTATCGAGGTTGTGAAGTATGCTTATCTTGTTTCAATCAATACATCCATTGATTTTTCAAAGCCTTTTTGCCCTTAGACAACTTTATTAGCTTGAAAGTGTTATTCTCATGAAGGGATTGCATCTCATACTCCATGGCATCCATCCAATCCTTTTTGTTTTCATCTTCTAATGCTTCTTGAAAGCTTTCGGGTTCTCCTCCATCAGTGAGAAACACATACTCATGTGATGGGTACCTAACTAAATGACGTCTCTCACGAGTAGACCACCTTGGTTCATTAGAAGAAATGAATTACTCAACATTTTCATTCATTTGTTCATCGTCATTTTCAACATTAGCTTCAACGTTAGAATCAACATCAACAAAATCAAGAATTACCAACATGTAAATCCATACCTTAATTTTTAACTTTGGACATCGTCGGTGATTATCGGGGTAGGAGCAATTGGAATTAGATCCATGTCAATCGTCTCTTCATTGAGTTGGAACAATCTTGTCCACCTTGTCGATATCTTCAACGGTATAATCCTCCATGAATACAACATCTCGACTACGAATAAACTTCCTATTAATCGAATCAAAGAACTGATATCCAAACTCATCAAGCTCATAGCCGACAAACACACACGTTTTAGTCTTATCTTCCAACTTTGACCTCTCGTCTTTGGGAATATACATGTAAATCATACATCCAAATACCCGTGAATGATCATAAGAGATATCTTTACCACTCCAAACACAGTTTGACAGATCAAATTTCAAGAGAACACATGGAGTGAGGTTTAGCACATGTATCACCGTACTCAATGCTTTACCTAAAAATATCTGGGTAACTTTGCTTGTGAAAGCAAACACCTCACCCTTTCTACTAATGTCTTATTCATTCTTTCGGTCAACCCATTTAATTGCGGTGTTTTCAGAGGTGGATAAAATAAATAACAATATCGGGCTCTTCGAGTTTGGTAATTGGAGTGAGTACAATCTAAATCCCTTAACGAGGATCTATTGGAGGGCAAGTTTGGTACCAGCAGTCGCGGTAATTCCAGCTCCAATAGCGTATATTTAAGTTGTTACAGTTAAAAAGCTCGTAGTTGGATCTCGGGATATGTCTGTCGGTCCGCCTCAAGGTGTGCACCGTCAGTCGCGTCCTTTCTGCCGGTGATGCGTTCCTGGCCTAATTGGCTGGGTCGTTCCTCCGGCGCTGTTACTTTGAAGAAATTAGAGTGCTCAAAGCAAGCCTTCGCTCTGTATACATTAGCATGGGATAATGTCATAGGATTTCGATCATATTCTGTTGGCCTTCAGGATCGGAGTAATGATTAACAGAGACAGTCGGGGGCATTCGTATTTCATAGTCAGAGGTGAAATTCTTGGATTATGAAAGACGAACAACTGCAAAAGCATTTGCCAAGGATGTTTTCACTAATCAAGAACGAAAGTTGGGGGCTCGAAGACGATCAGATACCGTCCTAGTCTCAACCATAAACGATGCCGACTAGGGATCGACGAATGTTGCTTATAGGACATCGCCGGCACCTTCTGAGAAATCAAAATCTTTGGGTTCCGGGGGAGTATGGTCGCAAGGCTGAAACTTAAAGGAATTAACGGAAAGACACCAGCAGGAGTGGAGTCTGCGGCTTAATTTGACTCAACACGGGGAAACTTACCAGATCTAGACATAGTAAGGATTGACAGATTGAGAGCTCTTTCTTGATTCTATGGGTGGTTGTGCATGGCCGTTCTTAGTTGGTGGAGCGATTTGTCTGGTTAATTCCGTTAACGAACGAGACCTCAGCCTGCTAACTAGCTATGCAGAGGTGACCCTCTGCGGCCAGCTTCTTATAGGGACTATGGCTGCTTCGGCCAAGGAATTTTGAGACAATAACAGGTCTGTGATGCCTTTAGATGTTCTGGGTCGCACGCGCGCTACATTGATGTATTCAACAAGTATATAGCCTTGGCCGACAGGCCCGGGTAATCTTTGAAATTTCATCGTGATGGGGATAGATCATTGCAATTGTTGATCTTAAAATCTTTCGCAACTAGCCTTAGGTTAGACGGTGGACCTCTCTGAGGTTGATCGTTTAATCTAGGTTTCTGTTAGGGCCCCTTCCAGGTCGTGACACTGTTGGTGACGAATTCATTGTTCTTGACAATACTCATCAAAAGATCCAATGTACTCTCCTCCATTATCCGTTCGAATACACTTCAACCTTTTTTCAGTTTCCCTCTCGACCGAAGCTTGAAAGACTTTGAAGGTATCTAGCACTTGATCTTTCGTCTTCAATGTATAAGCCCAAACTTTTTGAGAATGATCATTGGTAAAAGTTACAAAGTAATACGCACCAACAAGTGACCTTGTCTTTATCGACCCACACACATCGGAATATACTAAGTCTAGTAACTCCAACTTTCTTTTTGATGCAGACGATCTAAACGACACATGTCTTTGTTTTCCTGTCAAGCAATGCGGACACCTCTTTAAGTGCGCATTTGAAATCTCACATAGTACATCCTTTTTTGTCAACATAGCTAAGTCTTTCTCGCTTATATGAATCAAGCGCTTGTATCACAACTCGGAAGAAGAATAATTTTCACCAGTGTTGATGTAACACTAGAATATCACAAACTGGATAACATACAAATTCGAACATTGCTTGCCTTTTGCAACAACCATCAATCCCTTTTTAAGCCTCCATTCATCACCCAAAAAGGAATTGCAAAAGTCTTCATCATACAACCTTCCAACCGATAAAAAATTGAAGTGAATATCGAGAACATGCTTAACATATTTGAGAATAAGAGTAGTGTCATTAGTCATCTCAACACAAATATCACCTATTACGACCACTTTAGCTTGACCAATATTATCCATACGAACGACACCAAAATCATCAGCTTCATATGTTCAGAAAAAATCTCGTCATGAGGTAGTATGGGTAGAAGCACCAATATCCACGATCCAATCCATCTTATCGCAAGATTCATTAACATTCTCAACATCATTATCACAAACAACAAGAAAATCATCTACAATAGCAATATCATCATGTTTTTTACCTTCTTTGTTGTTAGGAGTGGTGGTGGTATTGTTGTTTTTCTTCTTGTTTTCCTTTTTGCTTCTTGATATGACCTTTCAATCTACAATGATGACACTCAAAGTTTGCCCACCTATTGGAAACCTCAGGTGATGTGCTACAATCACTCGAACCACGACTTTGATTTCTCTCCTTTGATTTGGTAACCAACACCTTGAATTGCGAAGAGGAACTTTGTGCCTTTCGTCTCATTTTTTTCATTCAACACACTACTCTTGACTAGATCCATTGAGATAACACCATTTAGAGCGAAATTTGACAACGTCGTTCTAAAAGTCTCCCATGAGCTAGGAAAAGTAATAAAGAGCCATAAACATTGTATCTCATCATCAAAGTTAAGTTTCATTGCAGCCAATTGATTAATGATGTCTTAAAAAGTACTCAAATGATCGGTCATCGGAGAACCACCTTGAAACCATAGGACATCATTTGCTTAGTAAAAAATAGTTTATTATTTTTCGTCTTCCTCTTATACAATTATTCAAGTTTAGACCAAAGAGTACAAGCATAAGTAACCGAGATCACATAATTCAAAACATTGTCATCAAACCCAGTGACGAATGTAATCACATACTTGTCTATGTAACAAATTTCACTTATCATCGCTTTTGTCGCAGGCTTGTCCGTAGAGAATATTGGCAAGTGAAAGCCTTTGATAAAGAGCAAGTCCTCTATTTTACCATTCCAAATATTGTAATTAGATCCATTCAAACTCACCATTTTTAGATATGTTAGTCTCTATCCTTTTACCCAAATCAAAATCTTACTCTAATGCCACTTGTTGAGAAAGTGTTCGTCGCAACGGAAGTTTGAATCAAAAATAACTTTCTCAATTATTCGAGTATGAGAAAATTGAACAACTAACAATAAAAATCACACTCACAATACAAGACAATTTTTAGCGTGGAAAACCTATCGAGACAAGAGTAAAAACCACTAGATTCGTATAGGTTGCTTAACAATGCACTATGATCAATATGGATGCAATCAAAGGTTCTCTCTAGATCATCAAACTAGGACATACAACACATTTATCAATATCGAACACACAATCTTAGTAAACAAGGCACAAGAAAAGAGCAAACATAGAGAAGTTAATAAATGGGGTGCCCAAATCAATGCAGTCTCATTTTTCCTTTGTCGGGGAGACTTAGAAGACTAAAACAAAACGTGATCTCCACAGTTTAGAATGTAGCTTAAATGTCACAATTATTAAGCCAACAAATTTTCAAGTCGATCCAACGGTTCAAACTTCAGCAAATTCAATTCTCCTCTGGCTGCTACAATGAACTATTAAAAAGAAAAAAAGGATTTCGTTTCTCTTCTCACTTTTTTCTTGTTCTAGCCAAATGATATTAGGTTTTCTAAGTATATCATTCAAAACATGGGCCTAAAATTAAGGCATTATCAAGTTGGGGCCCTCCAACTTGGAGGTAAAAACCCAACAACAAAGAACACTTACAAACAATAAAATCATTTCATACTCCTTATAAAAAAGTGATCAAATCAAGTAAAAAAAATAAAAATACTCAAAAAACAAGACTTACCCAGTCAAGAAAGCGAGTATTTCTTTCTATGAACGCCATATACATTGTTCTAGAGCTCACACAAACAGTTTGGCTCCTGAGATAACCAGTGAAAAAATTGTGAGCAGAAAAGAAAGAGTTTGCTCTTCTTCGTTCATCACCAATTTCGATGATCTACTTCGAAATGGGAAAAAAAAATCTAACATCAACTCAATATATATAATAAAAGAAATGGAAGTGAATAATATAAATTAGAGTTCCCAAAAAAAAATTGAAATTGAGAGGGTGAAATCCAAGTATTCCATCCAAAATAACCAAGCAATTCACACAAAGCCAACAAATTTCAGAAAGCATAATGATAAAATCAAAGATGCCATTTGCAAGTTGCTTATAAGAAAGAAAAGACAACTGTAATGTTAAATATTCCAAAGATAGCACGTACTCTGCGTCTATAATATCTTGCAAAGTGAAATTAAAAATAAAAAACAATCAAAAATCTACTTTTACATTTTCAATCTTCACTAAAACCTATCAAATAACTTTTTTGTTTTTGTAATCTAAACTTATATGTTATATCCTTGCTTTTAAAATTTAATGCTTGTGTATTTTTTTTATTTTGATGAAAAAATTTCTTTCTTTAAATATAAATTTAATATACATTAGTTTCTGAAACAAGAATTTATTCAATTAATATAATAAATAAATTCTTTATAATATATATCATCTTCATTGACAATTTTTATCTCAATCTTTCTTCGTCTCTCCATCAAATCCTTTCTCAAGTTCAAATTCGTCTCTAAGCACGGCTCTCCATCGTCTCTTCTCCTCTCTTCTCTCACAACATGACGTTATTTGCTGACAACCACTTTTGCACCATTCTCAACTCGCTTTAGTCCCTAACACGACTTCATTAGTCTTGACTTCATACCCTTCTCGTCCTCCACTCGGATATTTTCCTTTCGGCCATCAACCTGCAGGAATCTTCAAATCTTGTAATGAAAATGTAAAAGATTGGAATACAACACGCATTAAACTACATTTCCTTAGCTTTTGAACTTTCGAAATTTTCTCATTACAAAGTTGTTTGCATCAAATGCTATGATTCTTCATATGAAAACTATCTTATGGCTAAACACAAAAGAACTAGTTGAAAGGAATATTTGCTTTAGTTTGTTGATAGCCAACGAGTAGATATTGGTTGTATTAATGAGCATATATCTTTCTACTCAGCGGAGTTAGCCTACAATTGAGACAACATTATCAGAAATTTAAATGTCGGTAGCTTGAGCTTGAGCTTGAGCTTTCACGGAGTTGTATATACAACGTAGTGCGATATAGGGATAAGAGGGATCAAAATATTACGTGAGATATGCAATGTACGTGATGAATTTAATAGTTTTTTTATGATGACAAAGATTGTTATGTTAACAATTTCGAACATAGAGACTAAATTGCTCGAAAAAATAGGAGTCTTTGATTGTCCCCGACTATTATAGATCATAGAAAAAGATTGATTGTATTCTTTAATTTTATAAATTGAATGTTCTAGTTTTACTTTGAATAATTATAGTATATTTTAAAAATTAAAATAATATATTATATAAAATTAATTAGAATATTAAAGAATTATTATTTATTTTATTACAATATAAACATATTTAGAAAGAATGCTCGGCGGAAGTAACCATTTTGGGAGTGAAGTTTCAAAGCTCAAAAACCTAAAGCTTCAATCTTTAGAAGTTTGAGATCGGAGCTCCTAATTCTCTGTCAGATCTGAAATCCCCAATTGCAGAATTTTGTTGTTTTTATCGATTCTTGTTCTTGTCGAAGTGGAAGGAAATCGCCATGCTTAAGAGGGGCTTTGTTTCGGGTGCGACGCTCTTGACCAAATCGATTCCTACGGCGTCCTTCCGTCGCAATTTCAGCCTTATCCCGATGGTTATAGAGCATACCTCGCGAGGAGAGAGAGCCTACGATATTTTCTCACGCCTTCTCAAGGAGCGTATCATCTGCATCAATGGTCCCATTTCAGACGATACTGCCCACGTCGTTGTTGCCCAGCTTCTCTTCTTAGAGTCCGAGAATCCTTCTAAGCCCATTAACATGTACCTTAACTCTCCTGGCGGAGTTGTTACTGCTGGTAAGAGGAAAATCAGCTGCCTTTGATAATGTATATGCATGTTTTGTAATTTGTTTGAAGAAATATCCACGTCTATAATTTGCATTTCGTTTAATTTATCCATTTATCTGCTGAATCAGATAGAAGTCCTACTTTTTTCTATTATTCTGCTTAAAATGAGGAAATTTCAAGTCATAGACTTGGTTCAGTCTAAAGGAAAAAAAATTACTTGTTTTCATCTTTTGGACGGTGATATTCTTAGCGATTGTCAAAGAACAAGGATTGACTATACTTTTTATCTATTGGAAAAATGGTCCTTTTGCAACGAACCAAGAATTTTACTAATTGCTTATATCCCCATTGCGAATCCTGAACTTCATACATAAAGCGCTGTGCCTGCTATTCTATTGTTGTTTAAAGGGGTTTCATATGTGACTAATTATCATGCCAATCTTGAAATCAATATACTTGTCTACTTTAGAATCTTTTGCCAGGCTCGTCGATTTTAATTTATTTCAACGTGGGACAGTCTGCTGATAAAATTGCTGATACGGGCTTCATTTTTTCAGGCCTGGCTATTTATGATACAATGCAGTACATCAAGTCCCCAATTAACACGATTTGTTTGGGCCAGGCTGCTTCAATGGCTTCTCTTCTCTTAGCTGCTGGTACAAAGGGGGAGAGACGATCACTTCCTAATGCCACAATCATGATTCATCAGCCTTCTGGTGGATACAGTGGGCAGGCAAAGGATATGACGATACACACGAAGCAGATTGTGAAGATGTGGGATTCACTGAATGCATTGTACGCAAAGCATACAGGCCAACCAGTGGAGACTATTCAGATGAATATGGATAGGGATTATTTTATGAACCCAGATGAGGCGAAAGAATTTGGGTTGATCGATGAGGTTATCGACCAAAGGCCAATCGCCTTGGTGACTGATGCTGTAGGGGCTGAAGGCAAAGATAAAACTTCAAGTTAAAGTGGGACGTGAAGCTTCCTTCTTTCAGGTTCTATCATGACCATTTATATCTTTCTGATAGATGGTGCTGTTCTGCATTAATCTAGATTTGCTTTTTTCTCCATGATGGTTTAGAAAAGGTTGCAGAAATGGAAAATTGGAAATGGGTAAATTTCAGCCTGGGAATTAAATGAGGTTTGTTTAACAAATATTTTCGTAACACAGTATGAAATTTTTTAAGGAATAATAATGAATGCTTTGATGCCCCTTATATTTGATTTTTTTTATTAATTTGGGAGAAATGGGTATTAAATTCTAAAAGACATCATATATTATGATGACAATTTTGGAAAATTCTGAAAGTCCTATCATATGTGCTTGCTGTTGTATGCTCAAACATATGTACAATTGGTGTAATATGAGGGAACTTTCAAGTGGAGTAGGCCAAATGTTTTGATTTTTTATGATGATAATTTTGATTTGGAAAATTTCTTTGGTCGGGCAAAGCGTTGTGTCTATACATGTTAGAGAAGATCAGATTAAGAGCAGTTGTTTACAAGTTTGCTCAAGAGCTTGGGAAAAATTTTGTATGCTCGTCTGAAATGGCCTACCCTTATATGCCTCTTGGTATCAAGTAATTTTATGGGTTTTCATGAACACGAAATCAGTAATGATCAACATAGTCCCGTGGAGGGAGTTCATAGGATTGTCATGAAACCAGAACAAAATTCAGAAGTTATACGAGTGGAACGAGAACATACTTTAACCCGCCTAGGTAAGGAGGATGTTCAGAGAGATGTAAGAGACCAATAACGAACTGTGCAAAAGAAGAAGGCTCGCAATTGGGTTGACTCGGGGTTGGGTTTTGCAGCAGAAAAATACAGTAGAAAATTGGGAAGAGGAAGCATTTGTAGGTGGAAAGACAAGAATACTCGTCCACCCATGCTCTACAGGGAGCTGTGCGGACGACCGAGTTGATTTCCCTTTTTTACGTGATTTTCATTATAAATATTGTGAATGATGCTGCAACAAATATATTCAATTACTTTAAAAATTTAGTCTTGACAAGCAAATATTACACATCAAAGAAGTGCAATTCTATGTAATCACGTAAATTATTATAAAAATGTTTGGAATTAACAATATACTAATTATGAGTAAATAATTCACACAATTTAATATAAATCTCAATTCTTATTTTAAAACATATAAAATAGAAATTATGGTGTTTATTTATATCTTACTTAAATTGAATAATATAGTAAGTAAAAACAAATTGAATTATTTAACTTCTTTGTGCAATAATCCATAAGAAGATTATTTAATTCACATAGTTTAACGCTCGCTCTTCACATGTACTCGATATTCAGCATATGAAATAAGAAGAAAAAGAAAAAAAAAATCATCGTATTAAAAACGGAAAGTTATGAAAACTCTTCTCTGTGATACGATGCTGCAGCAATTCTACGACCTGGTTCTCTCTCATTTTTTCTCCCATAATTGTTCTTATTCTCTGTTCGGCCCTCTCGAGCCTCTGTTTGGCCTTCGGGTCTTCGGGTGGCTCCTCCTTTCTGATTTTGTTCAGGAGTCCATTCAAATCATTCTTCCTCCATAATTTAAATTTTAAAATCCAAAAACAGAATCTCTCTCTCCCGGCCTCAAATTTCTCTTCTAACAACTCATGGTGTTTCATCTTCCCACTACTTCTTCGAATATAAATCTATGTAAAATTAAATTTCTCATAAGATTTTTCCTTAAAAGTACTACAAAAAAAGATTTCAAACGAGAATATGATGGTAAAATATTTTGTCAACCTGATTTTCAATGTTTAAATCACCAATTTCGCTCAATATTTATATAAAATATAATCACTTAATAACTCTTATTCGAGAGGTAACGTGTAATTACATAATAAACGTAATATTATTCATAAAAAAATACTACAAAAATATTATTCAATCGTTTAGTGACCTAACATTTGACATCTCGACTTTTGTGTGTATATATATATATATTACACTTTAATCTTCGTTAAATAATAGAATATTATTATTTTGTGCTCATTTTTTGGCTCTGAGTTAAAAAAAAAAATGTAGTATTTGAAGATATTTCTTATTTATAAATCATTACTTTTCATCTTTGTCCAAATAACATGAAAATAATAAAATTTAACATTTCTCAGTCTCATGCTCTAATGATTTCACAACCCTCAAATTCTTTTACTTTGAAAGATTCCCGAGTGCGAGCTCAATCTCTACTAAATATTACATGTATTATTAGTTACGTTGAGCTCATCTGATTTTATTTTACATTCATTTAAGTCCTATGAGTTTTAACATTAACCGGAAAGCCTAAAACACATTTGTTAGAATAACTAAATTTCAGTCTATCAAAGAAATTTTCAAATAATAAATCAATAAACAATTTAGGTATAATTTGATCATATTTAAAAAACTCATCATCGAAATATATTTAACTTTAAGAAATTTGAATATTTCAAATATCACAATTTAGAGCCGTATAAAATAGTTATCCTGTGCAATAATGATACTAAAAGCGAGCATAACCAACAAATTAATCCCAAGTCATTACAAACTAGTACATTTCCATATTGATTTTATTTGAAAATTAATAATGCGATTAAAACTAGGTTAGCAATTAGGTTAACAATACATACTGATGCAAAATTATTTTCTTTTAATACATTGATGCTTGAGTTAAAAGGTAACAACCGTGGATTGAATGAAATGCATGACTTTGAATATATTGAGGTAAACTTTTTTTAGATTTATATTCTTTTTTTGTGCGGTCATTCTTGATTCTCATTTCATCTGTTATAGTTTATGATTTTCCAACCTAATTGTATAGAATTAGGGTTTTTCCACTAATAAAATGGTTATTAGAATTAGGGTTTTGCTATTTTGTTAGCCAGTTTTTGTTAGAGTTTTAATATTTAAGTAATACTTTGAATTTTTTCTTTAAACTTATCACTCAAATCTTTTTGTCTTTTTTGAGTATCGCGTTTACAATCTTTCTCATACATGTGGTTTTTATCTTGTTATGGATATTGGGTCAATATTTTCTATCTTCCATCAATACTATACATTTGGTTCTTATCAGTTCATAAATTAAGAGTCAAGTTTCGTTTGTATTTTCAAAATTGATTTAGGACGATCTTTTTTATTTTCTTTGAATTTCTATTTAGATTTATCACTGGCAATCTAAAAAAATAATAATAATAAAATTCAAATAAAATAAGAAAAATTGTTATAAATCATTTTTTAAATAAAATGATTATTTCTGTGAAAACGAAAGAGACTTGTGACAGTAAAACTAGATAAAAGATTTTAGAGAATGAAAAATTTTGTAACATAAAAGCAACAAAAATGTCAAAATGTACTGATGCGAACCTTAGATTGAAAGGATCAGAAACCCGACCACAATGCGGAATAGTTTAAAGAAACGTCTTTCCGATTCAAGAATAAAGATGGAACTAAGACCTCAATCGAAGAATTCGATGGAACCGTGGTTACCAAAACAGGAGATTGCCCCGAGCCACACCTGTTGGCTGAACTGAAGCTATCAAGACAGGAGCTTGACCCAAACCAAAACCGTTGGTAAGAACCAAAGCTATCAAGCGAGATTCTTCAAGCGTTACTTGAAAAAGATCGTTGTTCTTCGCAAAAAACGAAAGAGAAATCCTCTCTAAAAAAATCAATTTTTAATTCAACTTCTCCTCAAATTGAAATAGTTTTGTCATTAAATAGACTACACATAAAATTAAAGCAAATAAAAAAATAAAAATAAAGATAAAATAACTAATAAAATCTTGGGATAAGGATCCTTCGCATGATCATATATCATCTCATGTTTAAATTCCGTTTGAACATGATTTGAGTAGATTCGGCCGGATAAGATATCTTCTACATGACTTGCTTGCTTTTGCATGTGGTTTACATGTTATTTTTTTAATCCTCGTGTGAGCATGTACCCGACACATGCCTTTTTAATTCTTACATGCGCATGTGCCTTTTAATTCTTGCATATGCATGTGCGTCGCACCCTCTTTAAATCTTCATATATCTTTGGACTCTCTTGCTTCAACTTGATTATCTTCAATCCTTGATACATTCAATAATTTGACATCAAGTTGTCGCGGATCCTCTCTCCTTTGGACCTCTAAAATCAATCCTTGCAAGGCCTTACACATTTTCTTAACTCTGGACCGCGTCATTGGGCCGTCAATGTTCTCAATTAGATCGTTGCTCTTGCTCTTGGGGTTGGGCTTGGGCTTGGGCTTGGCCTCAACTCGGATCACATCATCAACCAACCCATGTGGATATTTATCTCTTTTCAACCCACGTAAATCTTTGTCTCTTTCTAGTTTGCGTGGATCTTTACCCTTCTCTCTCCAATCCATGGGGATTTGTGGGACCCAACTCCATGCCTTTTAGCTCTTCTTTTGCCAATTTCGTGGGGACTACTTCCATGATACGAAGCTCTTCATTTTCATAATATTTTGCTCACGTTGTGAACTAAGTAGCGACAAATTTCAAAATCAATGACCATGTGAAAGTTTGTTCGTTGAGCCTCCTTTATCTTCTAATAAATCATGGTATTGATTTTGAAATTTGTCGTTACTTAGTTCACATCATGTACACCTTTCATTAATTATTCATTTTTTATGTTTTATGTACAAGAGACTGTGGGTGACATGATCTTGATCCAGGACTGATGAATAGGGGATGCGCCCTTCCGTGTTAATTTTCATATAGTTATCGTTTTTTTCTTGCGTTAATTTGGAGATTTAATATTCTAGCTATTTGTTGGGATATTGAATTTGTTGCAATGCGATTCGATATCAAGATAAATATTTAGGGATTAATTTATGAGATAATGTTAATTTTTATTGTTTAGTGGTCTTATAACTCTAAATATTTTAAAACTTATCATTTCAGTATAATTCTATCAAAGTCTCTTTAACTTTTCTGGTAAGTGTTGACGGAAACATGATGCATATATTTCGTACTGATCGGTAGAAGATTGTCTAGTTTGGTTGGATGAATTTTAGTATTATCTCATTATCAAGAATAATAAGAATATTGTAGAAGGGCAGTGCTACTCTTCCATCGGGCAACCTTATAATACATGCGTGCATTATTGAATCGATAAATAATAAATCTACGTTTATTATTTCTTGTTTCACATTTTGGAGTTCGGCTTTCAATCCTTGCGGTCTCCTGCTTCTCGGCACCAGTTTCCTACGCCGTTGAAGAAAGAAGACACACAAGAATTGGAGAGTTTTACTCCTTCTCTGTGCGTCGACTATTGGTGGGTTCGTCGCTCAGAAACCCGAGGCTAGGGCTCTTTCTTCTTCGCTGTTCTTCTCGGCGACGGACTACACTTTCTCCTTCGCTGTTCTTTTCGGTCGTCTCATCTGCTATCGGCTCAATCTACTCATGGGTTTCTGGTAGTTTGGGTTTTCTGCTCTCGGGTTCCATCTATTAGCAGGCGCTAGGGTTGGCAGAATTCGTTTGCTGCTAACTTCACTCAATTGCCTTCTTGGAGCAGAGACTGTTTGCAATAGGAACCTGCGAAATCATTTTATCTTGAACTGCACTGTGAGCATGGACTTCGACCATTAAACTTGTGGTTTCACAATCGGGTTTCACAATTTTCATGTGGGTTTCACTATTAACATAGTGAACTACACCCTCCTGTACCGAGCTGCTCCCTCTCTAGGTTTCATTAATCATACAATAAACCGTTCTCTTATTCTGCGGGCTCATTGTCCGGTCATGATTAACACAAAGAACAAACAAATTTTTGTTTCAATCTTTTATTAATTTTTTAATACTATTTATTTCTATATAATGCTATAATTTTATTTGTATGTGTTGTGGTTTACCTATGCTTTCTACTCATATGCGGTGCTTTCTACTCATATGCAGTCAATCCTTACGTAATGTCATCATATTAAATTAGATTATTAACCCACTTAAATATTATCTGATTTAAACTATTACTTAATATGATCTTTGTTGATTATTTTATCATCACTAATTAAATTTTACTATTGATTCTGATAATCAATTTCGTAATGATTTTTTGATGTGGTATTTAACGTTTGTTTCATCATTTTAAAATATTAATTCTATATGTTTACTTTGTTAGAATTAATGTAATCGAAAAAAAAATTTAATGAATGTAAATTTTGACTGTAGTAAATATTATTGATTACAAGCATTATTGTTTATTGATATCTCTATTGCCCTTCATTTAGTAACATTCCATGCAGTTACATAGTGGTCGTCAGGTCTCATCTAGTCTTTGTGTTTTAAATATAAAACTTTTCAAATTCGATGTATTTTCTCGACAATCAGCACAGTTGATTAACAACCAACAACAGTTTCAAGAAGAATTAAATATCATCCAGACTGAGTTGGCTACTGCTCACGAGGCAAGTCGAAACCTAGAAAGTAGGTTAAATAATATAGAACAAATTCCTCATCCCTCGTATACAGACAATTCTGTAGTGTGCCATAATAGGCGTCAGCATCATCGACAAGATATTCGACGAGACTTTAGACATAACCAAAGAGATGGAGAATAAGGTCGAGAGGGTGGTCAAAATCGTTATCGTTGAGATTCTCAATCTCTTAATCATCACGATGAACAATTTTTTAGGAATATCAAGATAGATACACCTACGTTTAATGGTTGTTTAGATCCTCAATGGATCGTTTTTTCGCTTGGTACGGAGTGCCAAAAAATTGAAGAGTTCAATTTGTCAGTTTAAAATTAACTGGTACTGCTCAATTATTTTGGGAGAGTATCGAGGATCTCCTTAAAAGGCGTTATCGCTTCCTGTTGGAAGTTGAGATGAAATGAAGTAGCAATTTCAAGAGACGTATTTACTCCAATCCTACCAGAACAATCTATTAGACCAATGGAATGCCCTTGTCCAGGACAGCCAACCAGTCACCAAGTATGTTAACCAATTCGATAAATTTCAAATGAGAAGTCAAGTTTTATAAGATGAGGCCATGACTTTGAGTAGATTTTGACAGGGTTTAAGAGATGATCTTAAACGCGAACTTATCCTTCGATGTATCAACACCCTAGATCATGCATATTCTTAAGTTCAAGACTATGACCTAGTTACGAAAATGTTTTATGACAAACGAAGTAACAATAGACCTCTCTCAGTCCCAACTACTATTACTTCTAAGTCTCTTTTAGGATCTCCTTTGTTTAATACTTCATTGGTGAGAGAAAACAAAATAAAAAATATGGACAACTCGCGAAGTTCGTCACGCTTACAATGTTTCAATTGTAAGAGTTTTGGTCATATTGCCACTAATTGTCCTACTCGAAGCTTAGTCGTACAAGAGTGTGAAAATGCAATTTGAGAGACAAATGAATAACAAGTCTATGAACATAATCTTGAAAAGATAAGAGCGAACATAATCTTGAAAAGATAAGAGCGATCTTACTTTCGAATGATTTAATAGACTCTAATAATGAGTTTTCAACTAATTAGAATATTGGACTTCATCCAACCTCCCTATCTATTATATATAGCTCTTCTCTGATATGGATAACGATAACTTTGTAGTTTGTATCCGATCAATTTCCCCGCCATCTCTCTCTAATTAACCTAGACTGACCGTTGTGAGATGTACACTTACCCAATCCAAAGACTCTGAAGACTCGCGTCGTCATTTTATTTTTTACACATATATCAAAATCAATAACAAATGCTGCAAAATCATTGTGGATACTGGTATCTGTATTAATGCAGTATCTGTTACTACTGTATCTCGTCTAGGATTGAAACCAATTCTTCAGCCTCGACCTTATAATGTCTCATGAATTGACACTTTCTCTATATCTATGAAAGGGCATTGTTTGATACCCATTCAATTCATCGAATACAAATAACAACTCTGGTGCGATGTCATTCCTATGGATGATAACCATGTCACCCTCGATCTTCCTTGGTTGTTGATTTGGATGTTAACATCTATGGTCAATCAAATTTTTGTTCTTTTGTATTCCAGGGAAAGAAAATCCATATTAATCTTCTACTTCCAAATCCAATTATTGGAGACCCCTCAAATAAATAAAATTGTGAAACACAACGGATTAAATGTTATTACTCTTACGGAGTTTGAGTGTTCACTTAAAAGCGATTCTGACCTCCTCCCTATGTCACCGCATGTTAGTGTGTATATGTTGGCAAAAAATTTTACACATCTTCATGATTTGCATGTAGAGATCAATAAGCAAATAAAAACAAGTAATGCATCATATAAAAATTAAGAGATAATTCACACAAACGACATATTAAATTTAATATTAGAGATTATGTTTAAGGTTTGATTCTTTTACTTAACTGAATTTGTTGGTGTCAGGCTGTTTACGAGCACCACCCGCGGCCAAAGCAACTGATAGTGGAGAATGATTTGCCGCAGAAGCTCCAGAATCTAATAGAGGAAAGAAGAGACGGACAACGGTCTGGTGGGCAGGTTCTGGTAAAACAAATGGCCACTTCTCTGCTTAAAGCACTTCACATCAACACCGTTTTGTAAAATTTCTTGTGTATTGTATTTATTGTAAACTTGGGTTTGTCCTGTAAATACAACCAACCTTAAAATAACCAGTGTTTTTAAATCTCTCCAACATTTTGTTGTATAATTCATGGTGGCGTCATTACAACTCATAAACTACGATACAGTCGAGTCTTTAGTGATGTATCTACTCCTGTAAATTGTTATATTTTTTATACAAAAGTATGTCATGTTTTTTAGTCTCAATTTCATCTAAAATCATGTTCGAATCAGGAAAACGAGTCGTGTTATTAATGAAAACTTGAAGTACTCTTTAAGTAAGTGACTTACAAACAATACACAATAAAGAAAGGATACTTTGAATTTACATATAAACAATGTCGTAATTGAATTTACATTTACGTTGTTTTTTTCCTTTTTTACCAATAATAAAAGCTCATTTTAAAGTAGAAATATTAAACGAGCAAGTCGAGCCAAATTAACAAACAAATGCAGAGTTCAGAGGATCCAAAATCTCAACCAAAGATATCTCTTAACAAACAAATTCATTACCACCCTTTCACTCCAAGATTCAGAGCCAAATTAATTCAACAAATATCTCCACTTAAACGACCATGCTACAAACATCTGATATCTTCGATTTTCTAATTCACAGAAATACCAAACTTCAAACACATTTTCTCATTTACTTACAGTTAGTTATATCAAATCAGCAACATTCATTGGCATTTCATCAATCTGGGTACTGTAATATTGCTCAATGTCCCTCAGAATCTTGATGTCATCACTCTTCACAAAGTTTATTGCAACACCCTGCACACAACCAAATTCCGTCCAATGTGAGTTGGGCAAATGTCTTACTCTCAACTACAGCAAAAGTAATCCACTATATTCATAAAACATAGCACAGGTTTACAAGAGAATACATCAAAGGTTTTATCTTCCTAGAACAGGAAGAGCACACCAGCTTTTACTTATGCAAGAGTTACAAACTTACCTTTCGTCCAAAACGGCCAGACCGACCAATTCGGTGAATATAAAGCTCTCGATTATTTGGAAGGTCATAGTTGATAACCAACGAAACCTGCCCAGATAGAAACACACAACAATCATAAAATAAACAAGACAATTAAAGTAAAATCTCTTAGGGCTATTCATTTCCTTAAAAAAGTATCTCTCCGGGCTATGATGGTGTTAAATACATGAAAACCCAAACATTATGATCGAATTACAGGGCAAGAATAGTATTGTTACTCTCTGGACAACAAAGTCCATTTAACAAATTATCAGATACTATTTCTATGCTTAAATATAAATTCTCCTATATACTCAGCATGGTCTAACGCATCCAATATTTGAAAACAAAAAAACTTGGATCACTTCCTTAAGCCAAAGAAAAGACATTCAAGTGTCAGAGTCAGCAGAACATGAGAAGCCAGTTCTCAAAGGCCCTCTAAAATCAATCCTCAAATCATTTTAATCTAGATAATATCAGTGTTTCCTCCCTTAGCAAGTCTTATTTAGTTACAAAATGGAAACATTTCGTATTAATATTCTTCGCTATTCCAAGTACTCAGGTGCGTCACTTATCATTTATTAGAGAAAATTAGCTTCCTTTATTCAGCCCCTGAAAAGAAGGGAGCTAATTTTCTCTAA
>CM039519.1:25077853-25152165 GCA_022433055.1 Begonia peltatifolia | reverse complement strand
GGGACGCCGCCTATTCGCTGGAACAACGCTTGCTGTGGCGACGGCTGACATAGTTGCTGGTGCAAATCTATGCCCTAAGCCCCCTTTTTTCAGGTCCTACTCGGGAGCGTGATAGTTTCAAGTGGGAAAGATGGCCGATAGAGGAAGTTGATGGTGTACGACGTCAGAATCTACGGCACCGGCGACGAAGGATGAGTTTAAATGCCCTAGACGTAGACGAGACGACTGCTCCGAACGCACAAGTAGAGTTAGAGAAAGTTGAAGACTGGGTTGGGTAACTTGCAGAATCCAAGGTGGGCCAAAGCATTCATTCACACACTATATTCTGGGCCCAGAATTTTCCTCTGGCAACTGACCACAACCCTTCACATTCTTTTCTCCTTGATATTGATTGGTTCACCTGCAAGAGATGTTAAACTAGTCGACCAAACTAAACCGAGTCTGGAAAGGCTTGGCTCAACGAGATAATTTAAAAAAAAATTTCAAACCAAGCCGACTCGCGAGCCACGAGAGTAACGAGCCAAGATGAGCAGGCCCAACGAGTTTTAACGAGCCAAGCTCAATTAGCTGATCGTATATAAATATTTTCAATTTATATTAATATAATATAAGTTTTTCAAACACTTTACTATCGGTGAATGATAGACAACTCGGATTGTCCGATTCGCTATTTCTTATGGGGGTCGGGACTATACGGTTTTTAGAGAGATTGAAATCGAATCACTAAAATTCTGTTTTTAAATTTTTGCACCAATAAGCCCAAAATATTTTTTAGGACCGGACCAGATTTTTTGTATCGATTTTCTGGTCCTCCCATTTTTTTTCTTCTCTCTCTCTAAATTTGTATGCAAATTACTACTTAAAAAATTTTCTTTTTTATAACGTATAACAAGATAGATGTAAAATATCAAAGTCAAAGTTATAAGAAAATATAAAAAAAAAAAAACAATAGTACATGACACAATTTAATTAAATAAAAATTAAAGTATAAAACAATTAATCATACACTAGAAAAATTAGATATTCTCACTATTCACTAATTTCCACAGTAATTACATTTAGTTCTGAAATTTTTATCATCATCATCGTTAACAATATTAAAATAATTCCCAACATTATATGTTTTTACTTTTTCCCTTCGAACACTAATACTAAAACTAGTAATAGAAGAAATCAAAATTACCTAAAATCTTAAAAAGCTATCAAACATCCAATTTTCACAATGATATAGCAAAAATCACCAAATAAAAGAAACAATGAATAATTACAACACCGTGATCATCCATTGATTCAGTCCCAGAGTAAGATAATTCAAGTAGCAAACAAGGTGGTGTTTTAAAGCCAAAAATACTATGTTTTCTCAGCAAAATTTATCACGACCCAAAAATCGTAGACTACTCGAACCGCGACTTAATAACTTCTCTATAGATTCTTATCTTTAAACCAATTAACAACGTTTTGAAACGCTTATATATTTTTGAAATCATTTAAATCTGTAGTGGAAACGTTTGTATTCGGTAGAAAACTATTTATTTAAATTATCTCTTAAAACTTAAACGAAAAAAAATAAAATATTTTTTTTACTATTCACGAGGCATTATTCACGCACTGTTCACGTGAACAGCGTCGGACACTGTTCACTCGCCCCTGGGGCAATGTATCGCCCCCACTCCAGCAAGTGGGGCGATGCATCGCCTCTCTTTGGGGGATGCATCACCCTCCTCGACACACGATTCTTGGCCGGTTCGGTTGACTAATATCTTTGAATTTTAAATAAAAAAAACAAAGTACTCTGTATTCATAATTTTTCTATAGGTAACATAAAATTGATTGCAATTTTATGATTTCTTCTTGGGAACCAAAATTTCAGATTCAGTCTCTTCTTCTCGTTTCAGGTTTTTGTTTTCTTCCTCTTCTCCTTTTTTCAATTTTCTTTCTCCCTATGTTCTCTGCGTCGGCAAAACTGTGGGATTTTTTACTCGGCGCTTCTCTTCTTCATGTCATCTATTTCTCCTCACCAATGCTGTTTTCATTTTTCTTCGAGTTTTTATTTGTTCTTTTTCTGTGTTTTTTGCATTTGCTACATTGTGGGATTTCATTTTCGGGGCTTCTCTTCAGGGTGTTGTCAATTTCTACTATCTGATTCTGCTGTGCTGGGCGGGATGGCTTGCGAGCGTGGCCCGCCGAGCCTCATCTATTGGACCCGAATCTCTTGGCTTCTATGACTCACGCCGTGTTGAACGTGTCTAAGACTTGATTTGTGCTTAAAACTCTCAGTGACAAACCGAACCACGAGACCGTCTACACCGCCAAGGATAAGTTTGCTGAGATCGAGGCTAATTTGTCTAAACAATTTGAAGAGATCGTTCTTTCGCAGCGACCAATCGAACTGAATCGATTCCAATGATGAGCACACCAAATAGAGAAGGAAATGTAGTGTCGATAGTTATCAGATAGGAGGGAAGCGAAAGGGCGCGGGTTAAGTCGCGAGCTTGAACTGCCGAGCCAACGAGCTGGTTCTATTCCTGACGAGCTCGCGAACCTAGCATTTAGGCTCAACTTGGCCCGTCTCTTGAAAGTGAGTCAGTTTGCCCGTTAAATATCAATACCTGTCAACATCAACCAATAATAGGTAGTGGTAAGGGTCCTCTCTCAACTTTTGCTTTTTAATTATTATTATTTTTTATTTACGCCTAACTTCTCAACTTATTAATAATGTTTTGAAAAATGCAATTTGATGCGATTAGACAATGATCATTAGTTAGAGATTTTTCGTGTAGTAATTATCGTCACTTGTTACGTAATATTAAAATTATCTATCGACTAATGATCGGCCAATGCTTGAACCAGTTGAATCAATCCATGGAGTTACAAGGAAAACTAGCAAATAAACTATGATATAAAATTTGAGCAAAACGGCTCTTCATGACCATAAGAAGAAGGAACTGGACTGACTTCATATTTGCAAAAGATATATATATATCTTTGTGTGTGTGTGTGTAAACAAATGTTCCTCTTAAAAGATGGGTCCTACACAAATTGTAGCATAACTGAACTTTATAATCTGCCAATTTAAGAAAAAGTTTCTCAGGTAGAAACCCAGGTGGGAAAACATCCCATTCAGCTGCTTCTGTCCTACCCCTCTTTTATCAACTCCAGACTAATTCCATTCAAAATCAAGAAAATGCATCTCAATCAAATGGTAATTCAGTTTCTACGGAGATAGCTCAATTGATTTTTCTCTCTATTATTATTGCTTTCTATTCACCCAAAGAGGAGAGTGATAAAATATGAGATCAGAATCAATTAAAAAAGATTAATTCTTTCAAATGAATTTGTCAATTGCAGCTTTGTTTCGTCGACCTATAATTGGCTTTGGCAAGCCGTCAAATATTGGTCTGGCAATGGCTGCTGAGGAGAGAGAATGAAAATCTGTTTTCAATCTCCACTTTGAAGACAACCATATGGACTATGAACTACCATCTTCCTGATCCTGCCAACTAGAAGTGCTTTACGACTTTCTAACAGGAGAATCCATTGACGATGAAAGAATCCCCTAATCCGATTGGTATTGGAATCAAACCAATTGATTCGGCGTCATTTGGTAGACTAATTCTGCTAGCTGCTTTGGATCACAGAGCTAATCCCCTCCCCGCTGTTGATGAAAATCTACCACTTCCACTGTTATCTTCTTTCAATAGCATTTCAGGGGGGAGAGAAAAATCAGCTGCAGATTTCAGGCGCCTTCTGATAAATTTCTCACTAGACTTGTCAGAATCAGCTTCTCTAGATTCTGAAGCTCTCATGATGTCAGCAGAATCGCCATTCTCATCAAAGAAACCATTAATGAAAGGTGTGTTGGAATATGGTGAAGCTCCAGGCATTGGTTTATCTTCTAAATAAGAACACCTCCTTTCTGATAAACATATAGTTCACAAACTTCGCTAGAAATATTTTTCTCAGCTTGTTGTAGCCCATAACAACCTTGTAATGAATTGATGGCCTGGGAAACATTCCGCCGAGACTTCAATTTCAGTGACTGAAATGAGTTGAATGGATCTGATTGCACGCTGCAAATAATGGTTTCTTTAGAGCCATCCTATCTGTACAAATATTGAAAAAAAAAACATCCTACATATGAAGCTAATACAAGAGACATGCTAAAATGAATAGGTAAAGTTGAACACATGGATTGCTACACGAACTTAAGAAAGTTTTAGATAAAAGGTAAAATAGAAGGCATATTTCAACATTCAAGAGTCATCGGTAAACCAGCGCTCCTGAGACTTCTTTAAACAAGATGCAATGCCAGGAAAAAAAAAAAATCATGCCTCATAGTGTTTTGATGGTAATTTTCATCAGAGAGTTGTCAAACTTGAATATCATATTAGTGTTCTTTCCGGCCGTGCAAGTTCATCGTGAAGTACAATAAAGACCAGGATAGCTCCATCAAACATGTATGTACCCTATAATCACAAGCGTAGTACTTTAACTTACTTTACTGAGTACAGATTTGCAGCAATATCATCAGCAGCTTTGTCAGGTGACCATGACTTGCCACCATTAGTAGTTCTTAACAAAATGCCACTTCCTCCAGCTGCCCACGCCTCATCCTGAAAAATTATACACGAAGGAGATCATTAATCCGGATAACTAATTTGTATAAGAAGATCATATACAAATGACAAGATTTACTGGTTTAGATAATCAGCCAAGATTCATAATTTATCATTGGGGTATGTCTAGAAATAAATTTGGGATAATTTTCTACCTTGATTCTAAAAAATTCCCTAGTTTTCTATTGTCACTTTGTATTATTAGTTTCTCATTTCCTCTTATTAGCTTCTTATTTCTAAATTGCATGTAATTAGCCTGTAAATTAACTAAATCTCTACAAACACGTCAGAATTGGTTTTTCCACAATTGAATACAATTCGGAATGTTTCTTCCTCTGTTTTATTCTTCCTCTCCTCTTTTCATCTCTTCCAAGTCCCTTTCACATTCTCACTATCTTTCCTCCACATACCAATCTATTGTATTTATACAGGAAATCCCACATCATTTTCATCTCAGAGCCAATAAAACAAAGTGTTGCCAGGGAAGAAGTACTTATAATGTAATCTAGATTAACTTTACTAAATACCTTTTGGCCTGAACTTAGCCTGCACAGATTACAAATTCATTGAATATGTTGCCATATTTAGGAAATAAGATTTTTTTTATTTATTTATTCTGGTCGCTTTACACAGAAATTAGGGCCATGTATCAGCAGAATGAAGAAAAATACAGAAGACAACCGTTATTAGATTACATTTGACAATGCTTGAGGGCTTAAGATTTGTTCCTTGTCTCACAAATGCATTGGACAATGCTCGGGGGCTTAAGATTTGTTCCTTCTCACAAATGCTCCAAGAATTTACCTCTGAACAGTAGCCAACATCTAGTATTCCAAAACCACGACTTTGGACTGGAATTTCATCAAACTCTTCAAGTTATATGTAATAATAGACAGATGATTAATAGATGAGCGAGGAATTGCAGTGACTGTTAAGAGTAAATACTTTGTGCATTAAAAGTATAGATCAATTGCAAACACAAGAGACAATGTTCAAAGGAACATAGAAGATGGAAATGGACCTTGTTAATGCTAATATGAGTTGGCATTGATTTTTTGGCAAGTGGTGAAATATGGTTATTTATGATTATGGAAATAAAATCTTGAAAATTAGCAGAATATATGAAATGTTCAGATGCTACTTGCTGGAAAAGAAATCGTAACAAACTTGGATCACGTTCCTAATTATTTGGGATACTTTCCTAAAGTGTCTCTGTGACGAAGTTGTTAGGCAGACAGTTTGAATCACTTGGTTGATTTTGTGAGATACGATCTCGTTCGTATATGCATTTTTTTGGAGAATATATTTGAAGAATTAATTTGAAGATGAAAATAATATTTTGAAAAACCGATTTGAATATTGTAGTGCTGATAGGCTGAATTATTGTACGATATGAGATCATAACATTTGTGTAATCCATTCCTAAATTATTGGGATATGTTTTTATAAAGTTGGTGACACTTTCCTAAAATGTCACAGCAAGTGTCACATATCCGAATTTCGTGGGATTCGGTTTCTTTTTTTTATAGTTCTTGTTTGAATATGATTTTTGAATTAAATCACAGCAAATTTAAGCATTCTTATCTCACAGAATGCGTGCGCAGATTAATTCTTTGTTTCACAATTTTTGTGCCGCGAGTTATTCTTCTTTCTTCACCTATGGTTTCATATGGTGTAAGTTATTATTCATTCGGTCTGTAATAGATTGTCCTACACACTCTATTCTGATTGGTTTTCGTTATTTTATGAGTATGTTGTTTGATTGCATCCAAAGACAACGATTGGTGTCACTGAAAGTGTCATAGGTGCATTCCTTGATATTTTTTATTGAAGTTCAGTCTTGAGAGGAGGTTTTCTTAGAACTCGGGAGGAGTTTTGTTTATTGACAATGAGAGCTTATCATTCTGATCATGGATAAGGAGATCTTGTCATACATAGATTCCGGGAGAAGTCATCATCAACAAGGGAGCTTGTCACATACGGATTCCAGGAGGCATCATCGACGAGGGGAACTTGTCACATTTGGATTCCGGGAGGAGTCATCATCAACAAGGGGATCTTGTTGCGTTCACATTCCGAGAGGGATCGATTTCAAGATGAGAAGAGCTCGCAAAAACAGATTCATTGGAGAATTTAGGAAGAGGCATCGACAAAGAGAAGAGAGAGTCTTACTTTGTGTTAAACCGAGTGTCTTATTACTTTGTTATTTCTGTGAATTGTTGCGTTACCAACCTCTTGTCTCTTTACTTTTCACATTTTTATATCGTCTAATATCGCATTAATTATCGACGTCACACGAAGTATTACAACCCTTTTGTAATCCAGAGTTGTTAACCTAGATTTTTCAGACCCGAAAGCAATAAAAAATATACCTAAACTAAACTCACAAATTCTTCCTTTTCCTTCTTTGATCCGAGATATCAATTTAGTCCATCTTGAAAACCATCAACAATTGTGGATATACTTGACAATTAATTACATGGCAGACTTAAATCTCAATTATATATTATAATATACTATTATATACAGGATTAGTCCCATGGAGTGAGTAGACAATCTGCTCCAGGTTGCCTCAACAGCCAAAGAGTAATGGACCAAGATTACCTGCCATTAACTACACCATAAGATGACTAATTATATATCCTTGCTTATTCCCACATCCCTCCATCATGCTCATTAATACCTTAACAAAGATCTAAATATAAATATTACTGTTGCACCTGAGAGGACATCATCAAGGTGACGTGCTGCCATTTTACATAAGAAAATTTTTGCCTACTTGCATAATTTACAAATTCATAGAAATCACTGTGAAACTTTTCTGAATCTTGAGTAGTATTTTTCACTTTATGAAATAGGTAGGAGGCATGGTTCTCCCCACTTAGTTATCCTCTTTCTATCACACAAAGTTTGCTACATATAAATAATACGAGAACATTCATACCTGGAAGACAAGAAAGTAACATCATGTTTACTTTTAGATTAATGGAATTAAAGAACTTTCCTATGAAATTAAAAAACATTGCCATACTTATACCGTTATTTTCATATTTACTCAGCCCTGTGCCTTTGCCAAGAAAAAGTCCACCCCCTCGCACAAGAAGCCAAAGACCACCATCAGATCTCCAACCCATGTTTTGGATCCTTCTTGCAATTGCTCTTAAAGTTGTAAGTAATTTTTAATGAAAGATTCCTATCAACAATATTTAAAAAAAAAAATTAATACACGTCTTACATAAAAGTATGTAGTTAACCAATAACAGAGAGAAATCAGATAAGAACTCGTTGACCTTCCATTGAGCTGGCAATATTTTGTTTCTACTTGGTTCTCATAGGAAATATTAAGGCACCCTTTAATGTCTAAGGCAAGGATTGTGCCAACCAAAAGAAAGTAAATGCTCATTCCATATGAAAACACTCGTCCAAGTGACACCTGCTTACAATCATTTCAATCTAAAGTAATCCAGACTATAACAATTTCAATGAGGATGCAACGCTAATGATGTATATATATATTGGAACTTTTTGATGGATGTAGCTCCCGAAATAATAAAATTAATTAGAGCCTCCATTGAATCATGAGTATAATCCTGTCCAATTTACCTTTGATACAAAATACCAGTTAAACAGACTACTCTAGTCTTGATTGAATATTGAAATTCCAGATTCCAGACACGTGAAGCTTCGACTAAATTTCTCTACCATTAGGTTTGCTTTGATTAAAATTAGATCCAATTAAGTAAACGAACTTCTTGATTGAAAACTATATTGAAAGACATACTATAGCTCACTTCTGTCCCAATGGAAGTTCTCATAACCAATATCAAACAGCTCTACAGAATAAATCAGTACTGTGAAACATGACAAAGTATCAGTTGAAGAAGATTACTTGCCCTGGTTCCCAAGTTAGATGGAAGTTATCCCGACTTGAAACAGCAACATATTTTCCATCGGGACAGCGATCTACCGTATTAAAAGTTCCGGTATACTAGCTTGCACCACTAATTCCGCTAGAAACCGTTCTGCAAGAGGCATGGAAATGTGTAATTTTACTTCTCCGTGAAATTAAAGAATACAAACAATAAATAAAGTCTTCAAAAAATCTATAGAAAAGTTCGTATTTTTTTCCCATAAAAACCTTTCAATATTTTTCTCATCAACTTGACAGTTCAAGGACAATAAGCTTAAAACTAATCACTGCCTATCATGATAAAATTTATAATTATTCCAAAAACTCCTAGAGGGCAATATAATCAATACAATGTAGAATTACATGAAGAGAACAATCTAGCGATAAATGCAAATTCACAAATTCATCATACTCGCTTTTTCCCACCCCCATCCGTCATGACACTAAATATAAGAAAAAATCTTTTGCTCCAAGCGGAGCAGAAACTAGAAAAGAAATTATATAACTTAAACAATGTAAAAAAAGATTATTTTAAGCAAATATAAAAGGTGTTCAAGACAATCAATTTTTTTTCAAGAGAAGCATGCCTATTAAGAGTGGCGGACACAGTTTCCTGAACCGCCGCCTTCCAGTTGTATCCCTTGTTCGATGTAACATATACAGCCCCTTGGTCAGTCACCATCTCAGCACTCTTTTCTCCAGTTGCCTTTATATAGACCTTCATTTATTAGATAAGCAATAGACTTGATTATAGTGATATCCAGAAAAGAGAGATTTTATATCTATCATAAAATCCTTAAGCGAGAGAGATTCACACTATAACAGATGTATGATTACATTTCCATAGATACAATGGTACTTTTCTCATTTAGAAGCCTACCATATCTCCAGGAAGTTGAGCACTCAACGGTATACGTTCCCAGCTTTCCCCAGCATCAGAAGTAAACAACATATGTTAGGCTTCCCCACAATCCACCCCTCCTTCCCAGGGAAACTAATCGCATTAAATCTGTAAATCTTCGAAGAAGTCCGAACAGAACCAACGAAAGGGGAGAGCAAGAACGAAATAGCGGCAGCCAAATCAACGACCAACTGCCTCCGATAGAGCGAATGATGCAGTAGTGCTCTAACGCCTTGCAGCAGAAGTAGTGGTGGAAGAAGGAACGAGGCTCGGTTGAAGCTGAGGAGAGGAGGAAGTGAAGATGGAGGCGAAGGAAGGTTTGGGAAGGAGATGTTCAAGCCATTGTATTTATTTTAAATAGATATACAAAGAAAGACCTAGAAGTCACAACGGGGATGTAGCTCAGATGGTAGAGCGCTCGCTTAGCATGCGAGAGGTACGGGGATCGATACCCCGCATCTCCATCAAATTTTTTAAATTTCAGTTTAAATTTTGAGAACCATATTTTTTTTTTATTTTCTTATTACATTTGAATTGTTTATTCATTATATCAACTTATTTTGTTGTAAACACATAAGCTTTGTCTATGCATGCCACTTGACTTAATTGCACTAGGATGTTTGCCTTTCCAGACCGCTGGATTCTATTTCTACACAGTTGCCTGATGTCTACTATTTATTCGATGTGGAAAATCTGAGACAGTACGTTAATAATGGAAGGGTTTGATTTACACATAACTATGTGCGCCTGAATAGCTCTTTCTAAAAGCAGACAATTGTTGTCATTCTGAATGCATATAATAACGTTACATTGACTATATTTCCACAACATAATAAGACAGACATTCAACTATTTATATTTATGACTAGTTCTAATTTTATCTTTCTATTCTACTCTATCCATAAATCAAACATCAATGAGTACAATTTAAAATAAAATTAATATAATAAATCCAAAATAATTCATTCGAATTCATCTTCCTTAAACTAGTATTACTCTTCATTTATAATCCATCCTAAATACTTTTTTCGATAAATTAAAACTTGGATCAACTAAATGCTTCGGATTACAGGCTAATTATGGTATAAAGTAAATAAAATTCAACCTCAATTGCCCATTCGAAAGATTAACTCATCAATACGCAAAATTGTAATAATAATATAACTCTAAAATAGCAATCAAACTGCAGAAATACAAAAGTCAATTAATGTTTAATTTTAAATTTGTCAATAATAACTTCATAAATATATACTAAAATCACAAAAAACAAACCTAGCAAGGCTCCCAATCAGATCCAAAAAATCACCTCGTTTAGGGATAACAAAGGAACTACTCATCATTAAAAGTTGTCTTCTTCCCTGCAATTAAACAGCGTGTAAAAAATTGACTTCCAGGAAAAAAGTTTAAACACAAGAAAGAGACTAATTATTAAAGGCAATTAAAAGAAATTACCAGAAGTGAAGCTCGATTTATTAAACCCTCGACCTCTACCTCTGCCGCTATTCCCTCTACCACTAAAACGGCCCCCGCTGTCCCCAAAACGGCCACGACCACGACCACGATCTCCACGGCCACGATCGCCTCGTCCCCCTCTTCCTCTTCCTCTACCACTATCGCCTTCCTCTCGTGGTTTTGCCTCTTCCACTGTCAGGTACGCATCTCCAAGTTCGGATCCATTAAGTTCAAGTGCTTGACTAAAACTGTTCCCATCCTTGAAGTCAATGTAGGCATACCTGGATCAAAAAATACAAGAACTTAAGGTAAATTTCATAAGTTTTTTTAACCGTCTCAAAAGTTTCAAACTCAAAACAAAGAATAATCCAGATCTTTACAACATTAGATTGGTTCTTTACCACATAATCCATTGAAGAATTGAGGGAGGAAGAGACAATTTTCTTCATTTGACATGCCATATGTATGGTAGACATCTTTAAAAAAAATAAGAAACTATAATTAATATGTCGAACCCCTTAGTAGAGCCGGTCTCAAAGTCTTTCGGAAGGGACATTCTGGTGATCTCACCACAAGCACCAAAACGCTCTTGCAAAAGATTCCTTGCCTGAACCGTTCCGCATTAACCATTTCAGAAACATGTATCAGCAAAAAAGGGAGAAATTTTTAACACCAGTATTTACCTCATCCTCTCCAAGGGATCTATCAAAACCCCTAACATAGACTGTCTGGGATCGTCTACCTTTCTGGAAGGAGCTTCTATCTCCGCTACAAATATTTAACAAGCCAGAAAGACGTGAAACAGAAGCTAGAGCAGAATAAGCAAGTATAAAGATAGTTACAAATATCTGTCATGTTAAGCACATAAAAAACTTCAAATAAAAGAATTACCTGTCATGTGGGGTATATGAACCCCTCTCCCGTGCCAAATCAAGTCTCACTTCACGATTTAAAAGCAACTCTCCATTTAATGCTAAAGCCTTTAAAGAAAACCAGAATTTCTAGATCAGGATAATAAAAAAAATTAAGTTAAAAAGGAGAACTAAGAAGCAAGGTAGCGATTAATCAAAAAAGATTAGAGCTGAATAATGTTGGAACATTGTTTCCATATGAGTTCCAAGCACAAACTACTGGAACAAAAAAGTATCAAATATTAAACAATGTAATCATAAATAAGTGAAATCCATTAAAATGGGTTACTTTAATAACATTTTGACATAATTTCATCAGGCACAAATTAAATTGATGATATATTATGAAGTTGTCTCCCAAAAGTTGGGTGATAATTCTCAGAGTAGTGTACTTCATTAAAGATCTGAATTTGTACCTTTTGGGCTGCTTCAGGGGTCCCAAATTCAACATGTCCAAAACCTTTAAACCTCCCCTCATGATCAGAAGCAAAGCGAATGTCAACAACTGTCCCGGCATCTTTAAAGAAGTTTTCACTGAAAAATGACATTTTATCAGATAAAAGAACATGCAATATAAATACAAGAAAACAAACGTAAAGACATACATGTCAGTTTTTTCAACATTGAATGAGAGGTTGCCAACAAAAAGCGTGTTCAATTTACTTTCACCTTGAGGCGTTGCCGGAGTTTTGGGCTGTAAAAATATTTGCTGGATTAATATAAAATAGCTAAAAGAAGGGATCACAAAAACAACAAAATAAATGTAACATTACCGTGTCCTTTGATTTTACAGCAGCCTGCTTAAGAGTTGTCTTTGGCAACAAAGCATCAACCATTTTGACATCAGAATCCTATTTGCAAAAACAAATCACCAGAGTTATTAACATTCACAATGTTGTCAACTTACTCCGTAAATTATGATCCATAAGATTCACTATTGTTGTTGAGCATAAAAGCATACAACTTTAATCTTTTTCTGAGGTTGAGGCTCGTCATCACTTTCCTCAGAACTATCATCACTTCCATCTTCATTTTCATCAGAATCCACGTCCATCTTTTTCTGCAGATGTATGGCTATGATAAGTAAGAACTCAATTTAATAGTTTCAGCAAGTTACTCAACATTAAACATATCACTGACAACACAAAAAAAAAAATTTAATTATCAACCATTGAGGCATGAGATGAAGTTTAGTAGTCATCAATAAAACTGCTACACTAAGAAATAATAATTACAATTATATTCAGCAAAGGTCAATGCCTGAGATGATACATCCTTCACTACCAGGATCTATTTAGCATTTCCATTTCGTAACTAAACCTATTCAAATTTCTTCGACACATTATCCGAGTCTAAAAAAAATAAGACCACATCATACACTTGAAGATGAGTAAAAGCTACATTCTAATCTCCTATTGTGAACACAGCGTCAACCAAAATTTATTAACTAAGCCAAACTATTAGAAACTTCTCAAAAAGTTGTCTTTTTGAGGCATGACCACAACCGTCATAAAAACAAATATAAATTTGCAGGCCACGATAAACTGAATATGCATAACTCAAACTCGTATTAAATTATATAATGAAATGAATCTTTAACGCAAGTTAACATTTACTCAAATCAAAGTCTTAAAATCTTTGAATTTGTATTGAAACAAAATTATAAAATATAAATTTTCCAAAAACTTAAATCATTGATAACCACAATTGAACACAAACATTTAGAACTGCAAAGAACAATAAAAATAAAAATTGTGTGTGTGTGTGTGTGTATATGAAAGATAAGATGCATAAGGAACCTCAATTGTGGCTTTTGTAGCAATTGCCTTGGCTGACTGAACCTATAAAAAAATCAATAGAAAAAAAATATGCAAATTAATAAAAAAACAAACTATCATAGGAATTAGAAAAACAATGAGAATGCAAGATATGAATAACAAAACTTGTCATGTAAAAGTTTGATAGGAAGGAAAATAATGTATTATATTAAAGGTAATTTAAGTAATATGTTATGGGTCATTTTACAATTTAAATTAAGAGTGGTTTCTAGTTTAAATAAAGTAATAAATAATAGATAGAGGGCAATGAATTTTATGGGTCGTTTTTACAATTTGAATTAAGAATGATTTCTAGTTTGAATTAAGTAATAAATAATGAATAAAGGGGAATAGATTTTTGGACCGTGAGTATTTAAGGATTTTCAATTTGAAAAGAAAATAACAGATTCTCAAATCTCTGCATAAAAGGATCGCAGACCCTCGAAATTCTAGTAAGTATTTGTATTTACTGTTTTATTAATTAAGAGTTGTGTGCAAGTGTTCAATTTGTTATTCTTGTGAATTAACAGCAAATTGTGACAATTCCTATCATTTTGGTCAGAGCTTCGCCATTCTCAAGGCAGTTTTGAAAATGAATTTATGGTTAGAGTTGATTTAAAAACATTGGACAAGATGCAAGCCAATTTGCAGAAAATAATGGGTAACAAATACCTTATATTGATCAGAATCACTCTTTCTAATCCTACACTAATAAAATAATGGGTAACAAATACCTTATCTTCAGCAGAATCACTCTCGTCCTCAACTGAATCACTCCCATCTGAACTATCACTGGAATCTGTCTTCATTTTAGAAACAGCAGCAGTATTTTTTGATGAATTCTACAAGAAAATAATAATATTAGCCATCCAAACGGTCGGATTGATGTATTTACAGGCAAATTGAAAACTTAAACAATCAGTGAAAGTTTTCAGTGCTTTATCTCATGAACCATTGGAAAAAAGATTTTTTCTACATCTGAGCTTACATTGTCTTCCTCAGAACTTCCATCGGACTCTGAGCTCCTGCTGCTCGATTCGGCTTTCTTTTTCAAAACAACAGAAGGACCATTCTTACTTGTAGTTTCAGGAATTTGTTTTGATACTGCAATTATGTTCCCTTTAGGATCCTAGCACCAAAGAAAAAAAAGAGTTTCAAAAGGGGCACTTTTGAAAAAGAGTAAACTAAAGCTGAATAAAAAATTATCAGCATATGCCACCAGCTAAAATGTATACATACTTCATCCTCGTCGGAAGAGTCTTCCTCTGAACTACTAGCAGCCTTGTCTTTCTTTGCAGGGGCAACAACAGAGCCTTTTTTTAAAGCTACTGGAGGAACTACTTTAGCAATAGGAGCCTAAGACGATAATACAAAAACATTGAGGTACTTTCCATAATTGAAAATTCATAATAATCAAAATAACAGGTGTTGATGCATGCCTTCTCTTCATCAGAGTCTGATTCTTCTTCTGTTTCCTCTTTCTTCTGTATTTGCGCCTTCACAACAGTTTTTTTCTGAACAAGCTGATTTGAAAGAAAGAATGAATGTCAAAATTCAATTGAAATTATACAGTAGTTGGATTTTTATAGCAAATAAAGCAAGCAAGTCTCCATAGGAAACAACAAAATCAGAAAACAGAATAAATGAATTGAAATTTTCAGTAGACCTTCTCTTCTTCTGATTCAGATTCTTCCTCTGAACTAATACTACTTTCCACTTTCTTTTTCTTTTGTATCTTTGCTTCAACCTTTTGCTTCTGCACTGCCAGTTCTAAAGCTTCATTCTTCTTCTGCTTTTTTGTAATCACTTGCTTTTGTATCTCATCCTCAGCTTGTCTTTTGCCTTCAATAAGAAAAAGCAAAAGGTTCGAACATCAAAAACATGTATACAGTTGAGACAAAATAATCATACAACTCTTTCCATACAACAAATATGATGATAAAAATAGAGCTCTCAACAAGAAATACAACTCACGACAAATCAATGAGATCAATATAATAAATTACAACTATAAATTCAAATCAATAACATAAAAAACTCCATCATAAACGCACTTCAAAAAACAATTCCATGCGAAATAATGAAAAACAAGTTTACGACTAAAAGCCAAAGAAGAAAACCAACATCATGTTATACGGCAAACAAAACGGAATACCTTCCTTTGCAAGCTTGGCAGGGGGAATTACTGCAGGAGCAGCATCAACCTACACAAAAATACAAAAGATAAACATTCGTTAAAAAAATAAAATAAAAAGATCCTGGCATAGCAGAAGTGTAACAATTAATGTAGAACTCGTACTTTAGGAGCAGACTTCTTGCTTGATTTTCCCATTGAAGAGAAAAACACCTAGCAGGAATGGTGGAGACTAAGAGAGAAAATTGTGACGCGGTGCTAAAACCCTAGAAGAGAACTTTAGGGTTTTGGTTGCAGCGGTGTGAAGTAGGGAAGTTAAAGAGCTGTCACTTGTGTGTTTTTTATGGTGGGCATCTTACGTATCCACGCTTGTTCATACGCTCTGCTTCCATCCAGCCTTTCAATAGTTTCACCGGGCCCATCGTTCATAATTGACGGTAGAGATCTCGGAACGTTGGCTTTGTAGGTCCCGTTACGAGGGTTCATCTTATTGGTCACGAGCTATATTTAATTCCTAAGTTTTTATTATGGTAAACTCTATTTTTAGTATTTGTTATTTATGGATTATCTCGATTTTCTTCGTTAAATAAATTAATAATTGTCTTATTTTATTTTTAAATAAATCGTCCCCTTCATTTATTCAAGTATTTTTGGATTTGCTCATCGATTTACATCATAACTTAGCAACCACGCGTAATTCAATAATCACGCTTAATTTATTAATTAATATAATAATTAAGATAAATTATTAATAAATAAAAAAATATATTAATTGTACGAGTTAACCGAGTGTTTCATTGAAAATAAATCTAAAATTAAGGGTGAGTGCAATTTGGTTCGGTGAGATTTTAGAGTTGAAAAGAATTGGACAGACAATTTTTCCTTCACATGAAATAGAATTGTAACTGAATTGTGTTTTTGGTAGAACTGATCCAGAACCATGCAGATGATCCTGGTCCAGTTTCAGTTCTAAAAGTTGGTGTAATGTTGTGTTAATGCTAAGTTACCAATAAATATTAAAATATATAAGGAGTAATAATATATGATTGATTAACCGATGTAATTAGGAAATTTTATTTTAATCAATGATTAAATAATTACCAATTTGGTACTTCAATTAATACAATCTAATAATTTAATTAATTCAATTATTAACCGATACAATTCAAAAATTCAATTTCTAATTAGGCGACAATAAATTGTAGAAAATAATAATATGTAATTTATTAGGTAAAGTAATATTTATTTTCTAATTTTACATCTTAATTTTTACGCATTGAAAATAAATCATTGCACCAAACAATAATTGACATATAAAGACATGAAATTTAAGACGTAACTACTTTAGTAACACAAATATTAATAAATAGTTTATTTTAGGATTTTTTTTAATTTAATTATGAGATTTTTTTAACTCAAATATTAAATTATCGAACTTAACAAATGAAATTTTAAACTATCTAAAACTTAACAAATTAAATTTTGGCGGACGTTCATTCACCGTCTGTTCTTTAAGAACGGACAGCCGATATTAAAAGTACGGTCATCCGTTCTACACACGTCGGATCGGTTGCACGAGTAGACAGTGGAGACCGTCTGTTCCATGTGCGGTTCACAAGACCGAGAAACAGATAGAGAATCATTGACAAACGGCCGTCTGTTCCACGGAATAATTGATTCACGGACTAGACTGTGTGGAAGAATGGACGGTTGCAGTCGTTAAACGGATGGTCGTTTTACCCAATAATTGAGTCATGGGTCAGACCGTAGGCAAGAATGGACAGTCATTTTTATCAAACGACCGTCCGCCCCACCCAATAATTAAGTCACGGGTCGGACTGTAAGCAAAAACAAACGGCCGATCTAATCTAACGGCCATTCATTCCTCTAAATAATTGAGTCACTGGCGGACTGTATAGGAGAACGGATGGTCGTTTCCCTAGAACAGCCGTCCGTTTATCTAAATAATTGAGTCACGAAGGGTAACTGTATGAGAGAACAGACGACCATTCATAAAAAACAATCGTCTGTTTTATTAAATAATTGAGTCACAGGGTGACTATATAGGAGAACAGACGGCCGTTCAGTATGAACGGCTGTCTGTTTTCCGGTACTATATATAGTGATGGCCTTTAATGTTAAACTCATATATCTCAAAAACTCTAAAATCTCTAGCGATATCATATTTGTAGCGACGTTTTCTTTTTTTTTTTTATTAGCAAAGGGCCGATGGATCCTTATTCAAGTAGATGGGTTGACGCCGACGAAGCAACAAATCCAGATGCCAACATGGACTGGTATTCAGACAACACATCGGGGTACAATGATATTCGAGCATTCGATCATTCATAAGGTGATAGAGAAATAAAAGTGCATTCAACCTCCCAAACACTAGACGATGAGCTCTGAACACCGGTCGGATCGGAAGATGACGAGGTGAAAAGCATCTGGTAAGGGAAGAAATTTCTATCGGTTTTTCTTTGGGTAAAAAATATAGTTCTATAGCCACCATTAAAGAAAAACTAAAAGAATATGCCGTGAACAATTGATATGACATCAAATTTACTAAAAGTGAATCTTAGGAATTCACGACAGTGTGTGAAGACGGATGTGAGTGACGACTGCATGTTTCGGTAATGCAAAATGAGCTGAAATTCCAAATAAAGAGTTACACCGATTCTCATAACTGTGCAAGGAAAATTGAGAATCGTCACACTACTGTAAAATGAGTGGCAAACCATTATTTGAATGGGTTCAAAAGTCATCCAATATGTAAAATTCCTTTTATTATTGAAAAGGTGAGGAATGATTTTAATGTGAACATTACACCAAATCTTGCCAAAAGAGTAAGAAGCGATGGTCAAAAACTCAATGACGGAAGGGGCGACAAATAATTCAAGCTACTGCATTCGTACGTAGCAAAAATATTTAGATCAAATCCGGGTAGCACAGTGAAAATACATGGTTATTTGGTGGGATCCAGCCAGGAGGAGTCATTCGTATTCGAAAGACTGTATATTTGTATGGCTGCGTGCAAAACAAGTTTGTTGTTGTGTGACAGACCTATTATCTATTTGGATAGATGTCATCTGAAGGGTTAGGCTCTTGCCCCAGCTAACTACTCACAGCAGTCAGTATTGATGGCGATGATAGCATATATCTCGTTGCTGTTGTCAACGTAGAGTCGGAGTGTACTAACAGGTGGAAGTGGTTTTTGCAAATTTTGAAGGAAGACCTAAACTCTCACAATGGAAGCGAATGACAATTGTGTCAGATCGACAAAATGCACAATTTATCGGATCACATCTGCTATTGTTTCTTGTATTGCTTGTTTAGTGGTGTAATTGTACTGCGTAATGAAGTTCTGTCTAAGAGACTAGATTTTAAGTGGAACTGTTTGTGACCCTTCTAGTCTTTCTTGGGAATTTAATTAGAAAGATAATTCTGTCTAGGAGATTGTCCAATACAGTCTTTCTTGAGAATTATCCTGATAATTACTCTCCACGTTTTACAGCGATGATATTTTTATTATTGTTCCTACTATTTTTATTATTTTTTCAACATAAATGTTGAGGCAATGTTATCGTAATTTTTTTTTTTTAATATTTACTATATTTTTCTTTCATATTTTAGGGTTTGTTGCGTGTTGTGTAGGAAGAGTTAGGTGCAGCTAAACACTGATGGTGCCTTCGGCATATGAACGCAAACTTCAAAAGTCAATTTTGGGGCCGGATGTACAGAGATGCAATGTATAGTGTGGCAAGGACAACCACAAAACCTCATTTTGACAAAGAAATGAGGAAACTGCATCAGATAAGTTTGGATGCCCACGAATGGCTCCGACGAACACCGCCTAGTTATTGGACTAGTTATGCATTTTCCTCGAATCCCAAGTGCGACATGGAGTTGAACAATTTATGTGAGTCATTCAATCTAGTTATATTGTCGGTTATGGACAAACCAATATCGACCATGTTCGAGATGATTCAAAAGTATTTGATGACTCGCAATACGAGCAGACGTTGTCTTCAACAAAACTCTTGTGCCCGAAGATAAACAAAAAGCTTGAAAAGCTAGTGTTGACGGCTCGAAATTGACATGCTGCGTTAGCAAGATGTGTACAATTTGAGATCATCAACAGCAATGAACAATACATTGTCGACCTAAATACAGGCACGTGCAACTGCTCTAGGTGGGAGCTTCTTGGAATCTAATGTGTCCATGTTATTTCCTGCATTCATTTCATAAGAATGACATCGGAATATTTCGTCCATCCATACTATCACCGGTCCAGATATGTAGAGATGCACTCAAACTTCATTAATCCCATCAGTGGCGTGGACATGTGGCCGTCCGTACACGAAATGAGTTTAATCATTTCGTCCGAGAGAAGGCGCCAACCTGGTAGGCCGAAGAAGCATATAGTGCGTGGTGTAGATAAGCCGACGAGGTCAATAATTTTTAAGAGGAACTCTACAATGTTGTGTCGTATATGTCGGTGTTAGGGGCATAATAGTCGCACTTGTCCTGACAGGAGATCCACTTCAGACGCTGTTATCGCATCTGCGTCGCAAGACACATTTACGAGGTTCCACACATTTGACGGGACCAAGGTATATTTCAACTTTTTTTCTTATAAACACAATTTCATTATTTTCTAATATAAATTTTATTTCCAGCAGGAATCTTCTATACGCGGCTATGGACTAGGAAACGTATGACTCTATTCGGGCTGCAAATTTTAGAAAATTAATTTTCCATAATAAATAATGTATGTCTGTTTTATGATTTATTTCACTAAAATGACGATAAATCGCACAAGTGTTGGAAAATGTTAAAAATTTATAGACTCTTCCCATGATGTGGTGCATGTGGGTAAAATTTTCAATTAAATCCAATGTCGACTGAAATGTTTAGAAAATTAGTTTTCCATAATATGTAATGTACGTCTGTTTATTATTTACTTCACTAAAATGACGATAAATCGCACAAATGTTTAAAAAATTTCAAAATTTATAGACCCTCTTCCTATGGTATGGTGCACGTGGGGTAAAATTTTCAAGTAAATTCAATATCGCCTACAGTTTTTAAAATATTAATTTTTCATAATATGTAATGTATGTCTGTTTTATGATTTACTTCACTAAAATGAAGATAAATCACACAAATTTTGGAAAACACCAAAAATTTGTAGACTCTTTTCTCATGGTGTGGTGTACGCGGAGTAAAATTTTCAATTAAATCTTATGTCACCTGCAATTTTTAGAAAATTAGTTTTCGATAATATGTAATGTACGTCTGTTTTATAATTTACTTCACTAAAATGACGATAAATCGCACAAGTGTTGGAAATTGCCAAAAATTTATACTATCTTCCCATGGTAACATGGAATAAAATTTTTAAGTAAATCTAATGTCGCCTAGAGTTTTTAGAAAATTAAATTTTCATAATATGTAATGTACGTCTGTTTTATTATTTATTTCACTAAAATCACAATAAAACGCACAAGTGTTGAAAAATACCGAAAATTTATAGACTCTCTTCCCATGGTGCGGTGCATGTGGGGTAAAATTTTTAACTAAATCCAATATTACTACAATTTTTAGAAAATTAATTTTCAATAATATGTAATGTACGTCTGTTTTATTATTTAGTTCACTAAAATGACGATAAATTGCACAAGTGTTGAAAAATGCCAAAAATTTATAGACTATCTTCCCATGCTATGGTGCACGTGGATTAAAATTTTTAAATAAATCCAATATCGCCTGTAATTTTTGGAAAATTAATTTTCCATAATATTGTTTTTAGTAAAAAAACTTGAAAAATTGGGTAAAGTTTCCTTTATTTTATAACTCCCTCATAGCTAGTATTAAACAATTCCTGTATATTCAAAACACAAAATAGTTCCAGTAATTTATAGCAAAATTACGTCCAAATAAAATACATCATTACAAATTGTATTAAACTAAGTTACATAAAATAAAGTACATAAAATAAACTACACGGATGTGTCATCAGGTGGGACATCGGGTGCGTCATCGAGTGGGGGATCGTCATCATTGCTCAACGGATGTGGGCTATCATCGTCATCGGCCCCGATCTAGTTCAGGACGATTTGCCTCGTATCTCTCTGGTATTTCATCATCCCTCTGCGTTACTTCAGTGCCTCTGCATGAAACTCCGTCTGTCTCACTTCGCTCTGATGCTGTGTAGCTGCAAAAGCATCAATATCTATCTGAAGAGTCCGAATAGCCATCATGATGCACTCCCTTGGGGACCCCGACTGCGTCATGGTTTCCTCCATATGTACATCCCTGGAAGTGGAGGCCCCCTGATCTCCCCTTAACGTCCAAAAGTTGTCGGCTTCAATTATCACTATCCGACCCAAATGAAACTTGCTAAATATGTAGACGGCACGTTGTGCTCTCAGTTGCTCTCTTGACGGCAACTGAATTCCAAATCACTCAATAATCTTCTGAATGAGTACACCGAGGGGCAGGTTCTTGTTATGTGTCCGACTAATCTCACCCATGTGACTGAGAATCACAAAGCCGAGGTTGAACTCCTCCCGTTGTACAGCTTCTCCATGGCATAAAGATCCATGCAGCTAACAAGATCTCTATGTCTCTGTCGCGGTAGAAGAGTGTGAGACACCATGTTGTGCAAAACCCGAGCTTTGACATTTAGGTCTCGGGTTCTCGGCTTCACGAACCCGATAATGTCAACATTGCGATGGATTTGCCGAATGAACTCCACTCCATTGGCCAAGCCGGAAAAAAGACAGTCTCGGGAGATATGGTAGTATCTCTCTGTCCCTTCTCCAGCAAACCCGAACAACTTATTGACCGTCTCTGGGGTAATCTCGAGCTCTATACCTAGGATGTACGTCTTTATAGTGTTTACCCTCTCAGTAAAGCTCACGTTCAGCTATCGTCACGCACATTGTAGACCATGTGCAGGTCGATTCTGTCGAACATCTCTTGGATTTTGAGGGAGTTCTGACCTCTGAAGTCAACGGTCTTCGAATGGATCACTGGCCGGCGTACCTAATCCAGGTCGAACTGCTTTTGACATATCTGGTTGCGAAACTCCAACGACAACGTCCCAGGTCGAGGTCACGGTACCTCTGATGTTGACGGTGTCTGGTGTTGCGTCGGACCACCTTGTGACGTAGACGGTCTCTAACGTGTTGTCGGTGCAACATTCCGCCTAATCACTAATCTTTCGACTATTACAAGTTTTTGATATTTGAGAATTTCAACAAAAAAAAAAATCAAGGATAAGTGTGGTTTTGGCTGAAAACTGCGGGAAACAAATGAAAAAGGAAAAATGAACGAGGTAGGGCATTAAATGGTCAATTTTGAAAAAAAAAATTTAAAAATCGACCAATAGGATTCACTGTTTTCTGCCTTTTTTTGGCAAAATGGCGTCTATTCCTTATATACTGTTTGAGAACAGATGACCGTTGTCAGGGTAATAGACGTCCGTTCTCATAAATCAGTCGTCCGTTGTCGGGGTTATAACCCTCCGTTCTCAACCCTAATTTTAGGAACGGACGGCCGTTGACCAGACCGCACGGGGAACGGACGGTCTCCATTGTCTATTCGTGCAGCCGATCCGACATGTTTAAAACGGATGGCCATATTTTTAACATCGGTCGTTCGTTCTCAGAGAACGAATCGTCAACGACCGTACGTAAGGGTTTAGATAATTTAAATTTTGACTTGTTTGGTTTGATACTTTAAAGTTTAGTTTAAAAAAACTCATAATTAAAAAAAAAACCCTTTATTTTACAAATGAAATCCCAATAATTCACCCTCATTAATAAATAATTGAGAATTTATTTCTTTTAAAATAATGAATAATTTTAAGGGTTTTTTTCAAAAAAAATCTTAAAATTTGGTTTTTTAAAAAAAAAAAACCCTAAAAATATACTATTCATCCTAAAACACTTTAACGTTTGATAAACAATCAACGTGAACCTCATGAGGGGAGGCCGTCCTCCTCGTAGAGGACGGCCGGTCCAACTTTTAATTTTTAGGAGAGAAGATGGCCGGTTCATTGAATCGACCGACCTCGCCGGGGAGAGGCCGGCTGGTCCTCGGACCGACCGTACTCTCCACGGCATAAACCCGTGACAAAAGTCACGGGTTTGTTTTTCCCCGCGGAGTACGGCCGGTCCGCTAGGCCGGCCGTACTCGGCGCCCCTATTTAAGGAACCACGCGGTTCTTCAATACTCTCATCCCATGCTTCTCTCATCCGACCCTTCTCTCATCCGCGGCCAACGGTCGGTTTTTCGAGCCTAATTTTTTGATTGTCTTTCTCTCTTTTCTTATCCCGTCGATAATTCTCTGCGTTCAGGTGCCAGGTACAAGAGATTTTTTTATTTTAGCATTTATTATAGAAATAAAAATAATAATTCATGTACGCGTTGTCAAAACGAATTATATTTGTTATTACGTAGTATTTATGCGTTGTATTTTGATTTAAAAATTTATAACAAAATTCTGAAAGTATTAATATTTTATGCTATGTTTATTTATTTAAATATTTCTAATATTTTTATATTGAATACGGACGACTATTTTACTGCTCCGACAATATTTCTCCGTGTGCACCTGACATGTACGAATGATTTTTCCTTTTTTTTTAGCATTTATTTTATACATTCAATTAAAAACCTTTTAATATATTTTATTATTAATATATCTTATTGTCATTTCTTTTAATAGTAGGAACGACGATAAAGTCCGGTTCAAGTAGATCAGATGATGTAAACGAGAGATCAACTGGTGATGCCAAAATGGATTGGTATTTGGCTGACACACCTGCACATGGTGACGTACGATTATTCGATCACGCAGAGGAAAATGAAGAAATGCTTGTGTATTTAACCTCCAAAACTCTAGACGAAGAGCTTCGAACACCGATTGGTTCAGATGAAGAGGAGGTGGAAAGTAGACCGGTAAGAGAACAAATTACAATGGACTTCTTTTTGGGTAGAGAATATGGTTCTCTCGAACAAATTAAAGAAGAAATACGCGAATATTCTGTGAAAAACGGGTATGCTATAAAATTATCTAAAAGTGAAACGAGACGACTCACGGCTGAGTGTGCAAATGGATGTGGGTGGCCACTGCATGCTTCAAAGAAGCAAAATGAGCATACGTTTAAGATAAATAGTTTGATCGACTCTCACAACTGTTCGAGGATAATTGAGAACCGACATGCTTCAGCAAAATGGGTGGCGAATCATTACCTGGACAGGTTCAAAAGTCACCATACCTAGGAGATTTCTTCTATTATCGAGACAGTGAGGAAAGACTTCACTGTTGACATTTCACCGAGTCTTGCTACAAGAGAAAGAACCGTAGCTCGAAACATAAACGAAGGGAAATCCGACGAACAGTACGGGCAACTATGGTCCTACGCGATTGAGATATTTAAATCAAATCCCGGTAGTACAGTCAAAATTTATGGTAAGCCAGTGGAGCCTAATTCATTGTAATTACAGAGATTTTATATGTGCACGGCTGCTTGCAAGGAATGTTTGCTACAGTGTGGTAGACCACTTATCTGTTTGGATGGCTGTCATCTCAAAGGGTCGTGTCCCGGGCAATTACTAACGGCCGTCAGTATTGATGGCAACGCTGGAATATATCTCGTTGCTATTGCCAACGTCGAATCTGAGTGTGTGGACTCGTGGACATGGTTTTTACAAATATTAAAGCAAGATCTAAAAACTGAATCGGGTCGTGGTTGGACACTTATTTCAAATCGACAAAAGATATAATGCATTTCTTTATGTTATGTCAAATTTTTGGGTGTCGTGGTAGTAATATTATTTTAATTACCCAGTTTTTCGTGCAAATATAAGGGACTGCAGAGAGCTGTTCGCGAAGAATTCGAACATGCTAAACACTGCTTCTGTCTCCGACATATGTATGCGAATTTTAAAAACCAATTTTGGGGCAGAGCATACAGAGATGTAATGTGGAGTGCGGCCAGGGCACCCACGGAGAGTCATTTCGAGCATGAGATGCGAAAACTATACCGACTTAATTCGGATGCCCACCCATGGCTGCGAGCAGAAGAGCCTAAATTTTGGGCCAGTCATGCATTCTCTTCGATTTCCAAGTGCGCATTGGGATTGAATAATTTGTGTGAGTCGTTCAACGCACTTATTTTGTCGGTCAGGGACAAGCCGATCCTGACCATGTTTGAGATTATCCGAAAGCGATTGATAACTCGCATCGTGCAGAAATTTGTGAAGGTGATAGAATCAACCGACCTCTTGTGTCCCCAGATACGGAAAAAGTTTGATAAGCTTATAAGCGCGTCTGGAAATTGGAGTGCAACGCGTGCGGGAGCTGGACGATTTCAGGTCAGCAATGGATACGAACAATTTGTTGTCGACATGAATTTGGGTATGTGCAACTGTACAAGGTGGGAGCTGACAGGAATCTCATGTGTCCATTTTATTCCTTGCATGTATTGGATGAGAGTAACGCCAGAAAATTACGTGCATGCATGCTATCACAAGACAACATATCTGCAAATGTACTCATACTACATTCGTCCAATTAGCGGACAAGTAATGTGGCCACCCGTTAAAGGTATGAACGAAATACTCCCGCCCAAAAGAAAGCGCTAACCTGGTAGGCCGAAGAAGACAAGAGTTCGAGATGCTGATGAGCCGTCAAGCTCGAGACTTAGCAAGAGGAACTTCACTGTGCGGTGCCGTATATGTTGATAGGAGGGGCATAATACTCGCACATGTCCTAACCAGGGATCAACTTCAGGCGTTGTTTCGCAAGACACATTTATGAACTTTAACACATTTCACGGGACGCAGGAATCTTTTACACGCAGTCGTGGCAGTAATTGTTGATTTTTTTTTATTGGCAGAGAATCTCATTCTTTTGTTTGTAATGCTGTAATTGATAATTAATTGATTTGTAGTTTTTTTAAAATAAACCATAGATAATTGATTTTTTTGAAAACTATAATTAAAGTTTACTATTCATCGAGAAATATTCAATTTGAACATCGGGTGATGAGACCCTCTTTTTTAATTTTATTTAACTAAAATTAAAGTAAATTATACAAGTGTTATTAAAACAATTAACTAAAATTAAAATTAAAGTAAACTAAAATTAAAATTAAAAACAATTAACTAAAATTAAAGTAAATTATACAAGTGTTATTAAATTGGAAAGTGTTCCATAAGAAGAACAAATCATGGAAGATTATCTAAATTACAACAAATCGTGCAAGTATTAGAAAATCACATAAATTTAAATTTCCTACAAAATTAAAGTACAACATTAACTTTACATACAAAAACTAACATATACTACGCCGGAGAGTCATCATCGTCTTCGTCGGTGGTGGTGTGGTTCTTCATCCAAGTATGCAACATCTCGTGCATCTCTTTATAGGACTCATCGAGATAATGTTGTGATTGAGTCAACTCTCTCTGAGAAGCGATCACCTCACGCTGTTTTACGGCGAGCTCATCGACTCTTCCTATGAGTAGCTGGATATCACGTTGTTGGCTCTGCTGTGTCTCAAGCACTTGCTGCAGATGCTGATGGTGTGTTTGTTGCATCTCATACATCTGTTACTGATGCGTCTGTTGCATCTGATATAGCTGTTGTAGATACTGCATCGTGTTCCATGCACTACTCTCATCTTCTTGGGGGCCTAATGGCGGCGATGTGTTGTCATCCATCGGCACTGGCTGAGAAGTAGATGCCCCATGATTTCTTTTTAACACCCAAGCACCATCGGCTTTCACAATGTCCATCCGTGTCAACTGTGTCATGTCAAATACGTCGATGGATCTATGAGGTATTATCTGCTCTCCAACCGGTAGCCGAATCCCAGCTCGCCCGATGATCTTCATAATCAGTGCCCTAAATGGGAGATTCGTCTTGGGTGCCCGTCCGGTATCACACATATGGCTCAAAATCAAGAAGTCAAGGTCAAAAAGATTTCCGTTGCACAACGTTTCCATGACATATAGATTCATGCAGCTCACATGATTTCGATGTCCATCTTGCGGCAGAAGGGTGTGAGCTAGCAGGTTACGGAGAACCCGACTTCTAACATTCAATTCGTTTGATCGTGGCTTCGCGAACACCCAATGTTGGCATTGCGGTGAATTCTCCATAGAAAATCCACTCCCTCGGGAAGTGAAAAAAAAGGGTAGTCTCGGGAAGCATTGTAATATCGCTCTGCCTCCCGTATGTGAAACCCTAACACTTCATTAACTTGCTCTGATCGTACCATAAACTCTCTACCGAGGATGTACGTTCTCAAACCAATGAAAACTCCATCTTCCCCGGATGATCTCAAGTTTGCGTAGAACAAGCGAACTATTCTCTCGCAGGTTTCACCCGTCAATGCATTGATCTCGTGTAAGCCGATGTTCTCAAACATCTCTTTGATGCTCATCGACTCCCAACCTCTGAAGTCTACATACATACAATGGGTAAGTGAACATTTTTGGGAATCGTGCGCAAACTTTCTCTGGCAATTTTCATTCAAACATTCCATTGAAATATCCTGTCAATTTCACATTAACCATAATTTCATAAGTTATTAAAAAGATATTATATTATAAATAAAATAATTTCATTGACTAAATAAAAATAACATAAATTTTCACAGTTGTTAGAATTGAAAATTTGAAAATAAATTTAACTACACAATATAATGTAGACCAAAGAATTATCGGTGTATTTTTTAAAAATCACTAAACTTTATTTATCATCGACAATATATTATAAATATTTAAATAAATAAACATAAAATAAAATATTTATACTTTCAGAATTTTGCTATAAACTTTAAAATCAAAATACAACGCATAAATACGGTACGTAATAACAAATTTAATAAAAAAAAATATTAATAATAAAATATATTAAAATATTTTTTTTCATAATAACTAATCTTTACAAAATAATGATTAAAATATTTTAAGATTAAGTTTTTAATTGAATGTATAAAGTAAATGCTAAAAAACAGGAAAAATCATTCGTACCTGTCAAGTGCACGCAAAGAAATATCGTCAGAGCAGTAAAATAGTCGTCCGTATTCAAGATAAAAGTATTAGAAATATTTAAATAAATAAACATAGTATAAAATATTGATATTTTCAGAATTTTGGTATAAATTTATAAATCAAAATATAACGCATAAATACTACGTAATAACAAATTTAATTCGTTTTGACAACTCGTACATGAATTATTATTTTTATTTCTATAATAAATGCTAAAATAAAAAAATAAAAAAAACTCCTTGTACTTGGCACCTGAACGCATAGAATTATCGACGGGATAAGAAAAGAGAGAAAGACAATCGAAGAATTAGGCGCGAAAAACCGAGCATTGGCCGCGGATGAGAAAAGGATCGGATAAGAGAAGTATGAGATGAGAGTATTGAGGAATCTCGTGGTTCCTTAAATAGGGGCACCGAGTACGGCCGGTCCAGTTGGACCGGCCGTCCTCAGTAAGGAAAAAACAAACCCGTGACTTTTGTCATGGGTTTTGGCCGTGGAGAATACGGCCGGTCCGAGGACCAGCCGGCCTCTCCCCGGCGAGGACGGATGAACCGGCCGTCTTCTCTCCTAAAAATTAAAAAAAAAAATACGGGAGGGCTGGTCCAACTGGACCGACAGTCCTCTACGAGGAGGACGGCTTCCTCACCCCCCCTCTGAGGTTCACGTTGATTGTTTATCAAACGTTAAGGTGTTTTACGATGAATAGTATATTTTCGGGTTGTTTTTTTAAAAAAATCAAATTTTAATTTAAAAAAATTTTAATTTCTTTTAATCATTTATTTATTTATAAATTTTAACAACAGTATATCAAAAGATCAATGGAATGCTTCCCATTCATTTTCTTTTCTGGTCATCTTTTAATTAATCTTAGCAGAGCATCATAAATCAAATATCTCATATTCATTTTATTTTCTTTTACGAATAAAACATATTAATTTACACCTACTGGCTGCTAACGAATGATATGATTTGTAAACCTTTTAAAAATGAAACTTCAATAATTCAAACACATTACTGACTACCTTATTTTACTAGTGAAACCCTAACAATTCACACTAATTGATAAAAGCTCAAGTGTATTATAATGATTATTCATTTATTTATTTATGAATTTCAGTAACTATCCGTCAAATATCAATCAAACGTCTGATATTCATTTGCTTTTCAAATTATTTTTAACCGTGCATCAAATATCAATACATCCTACAGTTATTTTGTTTTGTTTGGGCAATGAAACCCCGTTAATTTACACTCATCAATGATTATGAATTTTAAATCCAGTGAAATTACATTAATTCACAAACTTTAATGAAAGCAATGAAAAGAATATTTTAAAACTGCAAGGCTTAGTCGCTGAGATAGAGGAGAATATGAATAGATTCACTAGCATTAGCCCTAATCTTTCTTCTCCGAATTTCCTATGAAGAACAATGGTGGACATGCAGACAATAAATTTCCCTCCCAAGAAAAATGGTGAAAATATGTCATGATATGTGGGTTATGGTGGTTCCATTATCCATGTTTTAGGTGGTGAATTCTCGCATAACTGTCTCTCTCCTCTCTCTTTCCTTCCCACTTTCAATTCCCAAAGTTTGTTTGTTTTTTTTTAAAAAATAAATTTCAAAGTATTAAACATGACAAATCAAATTTTAAATTATCTAAAATCTAATAAATCAACTCCTGGTGGCCTCGTTCATCCATATTCTGTATTTTATACTAGAATCGAGGGCCGATTTAAAAGTATTGGCCCCTCTATTTCACGTGACGCGTTGTTATTAGTTGTATTGAAACATTCCACGTGCGTTGCACATTCCACGCTTTTTGCTCTTCTAGCAACACTAGTTGTAATGTTGACAGTCAAATCTTTCCTCATTGTCTCGATAATGGATGAGATTTTCCACATGTGGTGACTTTTGAGACTATCCACATAATGATTTACCACATATTTTGTTGAAACATATCGATTTTCTATTTTTCTTGCACAGCTGTGAGTATCGATCAAACTCTTTATTTGAAATGTAATTTCGTTTTGCATCTTCGAACTATGCAGTCGCCACTCACATCTGTTTTCATACTCAGCCGTCAGTCGCCGAATGTCACTTTTGGTGAATTTGATCCCATAACTATATGTCATATCATATTCCACTATTTGTTTTGTAATTTTCATTAAAGAACTATATTTCGTACCCAAATAAAATCTTATTGAGATTTCTTTGCTTATCATTATGTTTTCTGCATCATCATCCTCCGATCCGATCGGTATTTTGATGCGGATGCGATGCTCTAAATGGGATGGAGACGGATACGGGAGACAAAAAAATAATAAAGAAATCGGTGCTTGAAGAACACCCAAAAAATAGACACTAAAAACAACAAAAAACTGAAAATGACGTTGAAATGAAATAATGATTTCTAGAAAGTGGGTAAGTGAGTAAACCTGATTTCTTATCTTAGAGAATGCCAATGTGATGACAGAACGACCCGTGACTGGCCGAAAAGCCACTATGAGTGCTTTCGACAAAAGCTTCTTCAAAAGTAGAAACAACAAAGTAAAGGAAAATGTTGGTCACCTTCTTTTGGTTTCTAGTTCTGAAAAGCTTGGAGAGTGGATGGAACTAAGAATCTTCCAAGCAACCTGGACTTAGAGGTAATTGGAGGCGCTCTCTACTCGGTTGTAAGCAAGCTGAGGCAATTATCGTTCGATAATCAAAAACCCATCTGGTTTTTTTCAACAAAGCAATTGCTTCATTCATCAACTATTCATCAACCGAAATCAACCTTTACAAGTGTTCAGAACAGGTTTTTATACACCCTTCGCTGCTTAGCGTGCGCTGCTCATGTGCCCTCGCCTGATGCTTCCTTCGCATGCGCCAGATGATGCCTCATTGTGCGCCTCGTGGCAGCCTCGTGCGTGCATCGGCTAATGCTCGTGGGCCTAGATGTGCGCTGCGATGCAGTCAGACTCTTCTCTCACGCACACCTGCTGGTGTCTCCGTGCGCATGCTCTGTTACGCTGATTCCTCTCCTGCATGTGCCAGATGATGTCCCCGCGTGCCATCGGCTGCTTCCCGCGTGCGACAACTGCTACATTGTGGTGTTTCCCACGTGCGCCACATGTTGCGCCTTGGCCTTTCTTGTGCACACCAACTACTGCACCTAGTCCTCTCGAGCGCGCACTGCTTCTTGGCCATGCCCTTCCTTTGTGCGCGCACCTCTTCGCAGCCATGACTTGGTCATGTGCATGCCATCCTCCAACCGTGCAAGCTATCTCGGTCTAAGACTCAATCAAAGCAATCCAAAAGCCATTTCCTCAAAAGCCAACATAAGTTTTAGAAAAAGAACTTGATTAATCACTGATAAATGTATAAAAATGTAATTAATTTATGTATAATTGTGTGTATTTATTAAATTTATTTAAATTATAAATGAGTTTTTCTATGATTTTTATTAGTTATTATTTTTGAATTGTAAACAATTTATTTAAGTTTATTTAGTTTTATAAATGCACTTTTATAAGTAACATTAGTTTGACTTTAATTTTTCAGGTTTAATAATTAAAGTGAGGAAAAAGCCTAGCATGAATCAACCATGTTTTTCTCTCTAGTCGGCCCACTCAAGCAACACAAGATGCCAAATGCACATGACTATTTCTTTCTTCTTGACAAGCACACGTGAAAAGCAACGACCAAATCAATTAAAAAAGAATTTGTGCAGTATGACGTCATCAGATTGAAGTATAATTCACTCCTCAGCGCTTAAACAATTGACACATAGTGTACATAGCTCATTAAATTGCAGTTTTTGAATCCAATTCTTGCTTGTTCTGAAAATCTTGTCATTAGTACTCAAATCTCCAAAAATTTGCTTGAGAATCCAAATAAAAATATTTATTTCTTTATTTTGAGATATTTTATGCACTATAAATAGGGATCTAACAAAGGATTATTCCTTAGTTTCTCACTTATTATCATTTTTTTTATAGAACTTGTGATGATAATATGTGTTTTAAGCTAAAAATATTAGTGAGCTTAAAAATAAAATTATTTTTTTAGCAATTCAATAAAAGTTTTATTGTTTTGTTCTTCAATGTTTAAATATTAGAGTGATTTTTATTATTACATATTCAGATTCGTCTGTTAATTTTATGTAATATGTTTTCTTTATATAATTATGTACGCAAATCTATCATATTATTTTATTAGTAATCTTTTACTGCATTATAAGCTCACGAACATAATTTTGATCGTATTGTTATTCAAGTTAAATTTAAATGCCTCAAATACATATTTTATCCTAAAATCAAACCTGAAATTGATACGCTTAAACAACTAATAGATTCTTCAAACCCTCACTACTTTTTTTGTTATTGAATTATTCACACAAAAATAAAATCTTTTAAATTGTTTTATTTTAATCACAAAATTCATTTTTTATTTATTTTATTTTAACATATCTCTTGTTTATTTTGGTTTATTGTTCTTGATTAAGCTTTTAGCTACCTCCTCTTGGAATCGACCATCCGAAATCGTACTGCAACCGACCGCACAATTTGGACGTAATCAAATTTTGACGTCGTTGCCAGAGAGGTGTAACAATTAAGATTGTCAACCAATCTAAGGCTTCAAGAGGTAAGTACTTATTTATTTTATTTTGTAATTTTCATAATTAAAAAAAAATTTGTGATTCTTTTATTTTCAACTATTAGTATTTGATTGTGCATTGTTTCTTTTCTATTTGTAGTAACTTATGTGTATTTTTAATTTTTTTTAGGTTAGCTTTTGCTTTTGGTAGATAAGGATTTAAAAAAAAATCTCTTAAATCAATTTTGTTTCCTATTTTTGTTATTAAATTTATTTTCTTAACACAAATCTCTTTTATTTCCATTTCTTTAAAGTAGAATATATCTTTGACTACGTCTTTTAATTTATTTGATTTGATTAGATTTTATTCCAATAATTTTTAGTTTCCCTTTTAAACTTAGATTTTATTTTTATAATCATAATAAGATATTTTCTAATTTATTTAGATGTAGTGTATTAATTGGGTAATATTTTCTTAATAGTAAATCTAGGAATAGAAATTTATTTTAATAGGTGCTTTTTTAATCTAAGTAGATTTAGGTTAATTGTTTTGATAGCTTCTTTTAGTTTTTAAAAAAATAAAAAATAAATATAAAAAATAAAAATATATAAATAATAAAAATAAGAGGTGTGTCTTTGGTGAATGATTCCATTTAGAGACGAATTATGACATTTTACGAAAAAGCCAATTCAAGATCTTCTTAGCGAAACTTCGTCCAATCTTTCATTTTCTCCGTCTAACTCTCCTTCTTCATCCACTCACTCTCTAAACGTTTCGACTTTGGCATCCGAGATTGACGACTTAAAAGCTATGTCGCAATACGAGGACAACAATCAAAGGAGGCTGACATTTTACCTTCAACCCACTTATACAACCACCTCATCATGCATCATGTTCCCCCCCTAATATGCCATAGTTGGATTTCAAGCTGGGCATGATTCAATTATTATCGACCTTTGATGGGTTAGAGAGCGAGAATCCACATGTACATATTAGAGAATTCAAGGAGGTGGTGACTACTTCTCATAGTCATGTTGATACCATAAACTCCGTGAAGTTGAAGTTCTTCCTATTCTTCTTGAAGGATAAGGCAAAAAACTCGCTATATTCTCTTCGATCTAGGTCTATTAGTTCGTGGGAGGAGATGACAACAACATTCTTCAACAAATACTTCTCATACCATAAAACTAATGGTCTCAAATGACAAATTTCCACTTTCTCTCAAAGGAAAAGTGAAACATTAACCCAAGCTTGGGACAAGTTTATAGATCTGTTGAATTCTTGTCCGCATCACGGTTATGAGAGTTGGCGTCTCGTTAGTTATTTCTATGACGGATTCACAGTGCGTGAGCGCCAATTTGTTGAGATGATGTGCAATGGAGAGTTTCTACACAAAGACCTTGATGAAGCCGTCTAGTACACGAACGATCTAGCTGAAAAATCTCACACTTAGAGTGGACCGAGGGCTATCGAAAGCACTAGTAGGGCCCGACCAATTGGAATCTACCAACTTAAGGAATAGGACAATTTAAAAGCACAAGTCGAAGTTTTGACCAAGCGACTCGAAATCCTTAAGTCCCAAAGTGGTAGAACAATCCATACGGTCGGCAAGGCGGAGGTTAGCAATCTTTGCTTTGTTTGTGGCAGAGTGGATCATCAAGCCCAGAATTGCGTTACTTATGGTCTATGGTGAGATGAGAGGGGTTTACGAATAGCAATGTAACGCCCTAGGGGATTATACGAAACCGTATTCACTTTACTCTAATTTCTACAACCTTGGTTGGTGGAACCACCCCAACTTTAGCTGAAGAGACTCCAACTAACAAGCACAATCATCTGGGAGTCAATGAAAACCTGACCAATATACTAATCCACTACGAGCACACTCGGCATCACAATATAGTGCCTAACCTGCGAGGAGCTTAGTTGAGGATACTTTGAAGAAATTCATGGATGCACAATTCACAACGAACAACAAGTTTGAATCCTTCCTCAACCACTTGGTGGAAGAGAACAAGGATATCAGAAGCAAAGTTACAAAGTTGACCGGTTCGTTGGCTATTCAGGAGTGCGACAAATTTCCATCTCAGGTTCAACAAAACCCAAAAGGACTCCACATGGCCGAAACGTTAGACAAATCTACTCAGAATGTCAAGGAAGTTAATACCATAACTAATAGAACCACAAAGCAACTCAATCCATCCATTTCTAATGTTTTAAGTAGCAAAGAAGACGCTCAAACACCTGAAAGCCCAATAGTTCCGGTATAAGTGTCATTCCCAGAAGCTCTCTGATCTGGGAAGGTATCGAAAAATCCAAGTGAGATCATTGAACACTTGCGACAAGTGAATGTTAACCTACCTCTGTTGCATGTGATCAAATAAGTACCGGCTTATGCCAAAGTAATCAAGGATCTATGCACCATGAAAAGATGCCACCACGTCAAGAAAACTACATTCTTGACAGAGTAAATAAGTGCGATGATTGAGCAGAAAACACCGCCCAAGTATAAAGATTCTGGTTATTCCACAATTTCCTGCTACATCGGGACACAACTTTTCAGCCAAACATTGCTGAACTTAGGAGCGAGTGTAAATCTCATGCCATATTCCATTTACTCACAACTAGGGCTTGGAGAAATCAAACTCACTTCACTAGTGTTGCAGTTGGCTGATCGGTCCATGAAAAGGCCACGATGTATTGTTGGGGATGTACTTCTACAAATAGATAAATTTTATTACCACGTTGACTTCATCATATTGGACACCCAATCAATGATTGACACAGAGTCCAAGACCCCATCATTTTAGATAGACCTTTCTTTGATACAACAAACACCCTTATTAATTCTAGTAATGGTCTAATGAAGATCTCTTTTGTGAACATGGCTTGATATGTGAATATTTTCAACATCATCAAGTGACCACAAGAGGATGACGAGTGTACTTAGTCCTACATGATCGATGTACTTGTCGAACGATGAAGTCATCATTTGGAAGAATCCTGATTCCATTGACTACCTTCTCAAAAATCCTCAAAGTTCTAACCTTATGGAGAATGTTTCAGCTAATTTTCAGGATCCCAAAGATAAAAGATTATAGTTTTGGCAGCCCTGTTTTGAACAGTTACCACAAGAGAGGGTAAAGCCAAAACCATCTTTTAAAGAGACTTCGAACCTCACATTAGCTCAACTCCCCGAGGGTCTCAAACATGCATCTTTGGGCGACCGTAATACTTTTCCAGTGATTATCTCATCCAAATTTGACTCATCACAAAAGTAGAGATTGGTCGATATGTTGTATGAGTATAGAAGGGCGTTAGGTTGGACGATTGCCGACATAAAAGGTATTAGCCCACTAATCTGCTCCCACCACATTTATTTCGAAGAAGGAGCTAATCGACGATGAGACCCACACAGACAAGTTGTTTAGTTTGATTCAACTTTTGCTATCATTATCATTAAAGCAGTAAATTTCGAGTTCTCTCTGTGTATGTACTAAACCTTGTGGTAAGATGGATGTTAATGCATTTGGCCTATAGAAATTTCTATGAAATCGTTTATTGAGAGATGTATATGCAAGATTGAAAAAACACCGTTAAACTTTTATTGATCCTTATAATTGGTAAAATCACTACTTAGAACCTCAATACATGCTTGGTGGTTTTATTGGACATTTTGCTTGAATGATGATTTGATATTATAACGAAAACTTTTTTTTTCATGAGCCTTATTTTATATTATTATTAGTATTATTTCTATTATCATTATTAATGATATTATTCGATGTTAAAAAAAAAAAGAAAAAAAAAGAGAAAGAAAAAAAAATCAATTGTTATCATTCAACATTATTATTACTACTATTATTATTAGTATTATCATCATGACTCTTATTCCACTTGTACTACTCCCTTATTTGATATTGATGAAATTTGGATAACTGGGTTTGTGGTTTGAATGATGGATTGTTTTATGTAGTTGAATTGCCTATCTTTGAATCAATATTTTTCTGATTGCTTGTTCTAAATATTTGTCTTCTCATTTGAGTAGTAACTGTGCAAAATTTTTCCGACTCCATGAGTGAACACCCTAAAACCTTCATAAATTGAAATTCTCTAGTGTTTGTGAGGAAATAGAGTCAAAACTTTTACTTAGTGGATTTTTCGAAGCCAAATGTGTTATGGTAAGAAGGTTACGGTTTAGAGCGCACACACACAAAAACTTGACGATTATGACTTAAATAATTTTGATAACATTTGTTGATTCTTACTAAGTCTCTTGATTGAAATGCGACAGTGACATTGCTGTGATTTTAATGACATGATTATTTTTTTCACTTGAATTACTAGAGACTAGCAATAAGCTGGTTGAGAATTGTGATAAATGCATAAAAATGTAATTAATTTATGTCTAATTGTGTGTATTTATTAAATTTATTTAAATTATAAATGAGTTTTTTTTATTTTTTATTGATTATTATTTTTAAATTGGAAACAATTTATTTAAATTTATTTAGTTTTATAAATGCACTTTTATAAGTAACATTAATTTGACTATAATTTTTCAGATTTAACAATTAAATTGAGGACAAAGCCCAGCACAAATCAACCATATTTTTTTCTCCAGCAGGCCCACTCGAGCAACACAAGATGCCAAATGAACATGATCATTTCTTTTTTCATAACAAGCACACATGAAAGGCAATGAACAAATCAATTAAAAAAAGATTTGTGCAGTATGACGTCATCAAATTGAAGTATTATTCACTTTTCAGCATTTAAACAATTGACAAACAATTGACACGTGGCGTACATGGCTCATTAAATTACAGCTTTTGAATCCGATTCTTGCTTGTTCCAAAGATCTTGGCATTAGTACTCAAATCTTCAAAGATCTTAGCATTAGTAATCAAATCTCCAAAAATTAGCTCGAGAATTCAATTACGAATATTTCTTTCTTTAATTTGAGATATTTTATGCACTATAAATAGGACTAAATAGGCTCTAACAAAGGATTATTTCTTAGTTTCTCACTTATTATCATATTTTTTCCATAGAACTTGTGACGATAATGTGTGTTTTAAGATAAAAATATTGGCGATGTTAGAGATGAAATTATTTGTTTAACAATTCAATCAAGGTTTGCTTATTTTGTTATTCAATGTTTAAATATTAAAGTGATTTTTATTATTCCATATTATCCTTTGTGTGTTAATTTTATATAACTCCAGTCATGTTTTCTTTATGTAACTTTGCACACAAATCTATCATATTATTTTATTAGTAATCTTTTACTACATTATAAGCTCAAGAGTATAGTGTTGATTTTGGATTTCTAGTAATATTGTTTTTTAAGTTAAATTTAAATTACTCAAATACATATTTTATCTCAAAATCAAACTTGAAATTGATGCGCTTAAACAATAAATGGATTCTTCGAACCCTCGCTACCTTTTTTGTTATTGAATTCTTCACACAAAAATAATATCTTTTAAATTGCTTTCTTTTAATCACAAAATTCACTTTTAATTTATTTTTACTTTAACATATTTCTTGCTTTATTTTATTTTATTGTTCTTGATTATGTTTTTAGCTGTCTCCTCGTGGAATCGATCGCCCGAAATTGTGTTGTAACCGACCTCTTAATAGTGCACAATTTGGGCATAATCAATCACTTACCTTAATTTGAGCACGAGTTTTGGGTCTTTGTGGCACATCATCTCTTCAGGTGATTGAAAATTTGTTCACAAATCCATAAGGTTGCTTCCTTGTATTCTTTGGCATCAGATGAGTACTATCTTTGGCTCTTTGAGAGGGATACCTACAAAATGAACAAACTCAAAGAAAGTGAAATTCGGCTATAGACTTGGTTGTGGTCGAGTGATGTCTATCCTTGGTACATCATGTTCGAAGCTCATCATTTAGAGTTTTGGAAGTCGAATGCACATCTATTTATTCATTACCTTCTAAATCACTGTACATAGACGTAGATTGGAAATACCCGTCCATATTGGCATCACATGTTGTCATCTCGTCTAAATCAACCAATCTACTTGAATCAGAATCTATGAATGTTGCTAATACAGAGAAAATATACATTAACAAAAAAAAAAATGTAGAGATTTTAGAGTTTTCAAGAGTTGGTGGTGAAGAATGGACGGTATCTTTTTTTATAATTTCGTAGATCGGCCCTCTGTTCTCAGTGAATAATTGAGAGAACGAGGGGTCGTTCTCTTGCAGCGGCCCCCCGTTCTTAAGGCCCGTGACTTCAGTCACGAGTAATATTAGAGAACGGGGAGCCGATCTCTAAATATCGGCCCTCCATTTCAATTCAACCAATAACAACATGCCACGTGGAACGGGGGACTGATGTTTTTATATCGGCCCCACGTTCTACACGTTCAGTGCACGTGGAGTGCCCCTTGCCAGATTGGCCCTTTGTTCTAGTGTCAAATACATAATTGGGGTGAACGAGAACTAAATTTTGAGGGTTAAATTGTATTTTACTCGTATATATATATTATGAGAGTGGGAATGAAATCAAGTAGTTTTTAGATTTAATTATGAGTGGGCAGAATCAGCCTGAGGATCTAGAATCGAACCGAACCACCAGTTTTGGTCCCAGATCTTTGGTCCTCGATCCGGTTTCAATCCTTGGGCTGGGATTTCCATCGGTTTTGGTCCGGTCTTTGGTCATCGGACTCAAAATCCCAAAAAATGGGAACCTGACCGAACTCTTAAAAAAAAAATTCTGAACTTAGGGCTCTGCTAGTCGACTTGCTTTGAATTTTCACTTTCCAAATCCTTTAGTCTCGCTCCCGTGCTCGCTGCCTCGATCGATGCTCGGTGCTCGCTGGTCTCTACCTCACTCGGTGCTTCAGTCTTTCGTCTTTGCTCTCTAGTCGCTGCCTTGTTCAGTGCGTCAGTCTTCCGTCTTCGCTGCCTCGCTCGGTGCTCGCTGGTCGCTGCCTCACTCGATGCCTCACTCGATGCTCGCTTGTTAAGTATATGTGTAATGTTTATGAATTTTTATTTAGGTTTAACGTTTTAAAATAAAACAGATTTTTGGGGTTGTTTGATTTGAAATTTTTTTGTTATTTTAAAAAAAAAGTTAGCGTGGGAGGGATCTGGACCGAGACTAGAACTAGTCAAATGGTCCAGGCTCGGGACTAGGGGTGTACGTGGTCTGATCCGATTTTGAGAAAAATTTGGACCACACCAATAATATTCGGTTTTCAATTTTTAGGATCGGAACCATCAAAATTTTTTTAAAGACCGGACCATAATTTCGGTTTCGGTTCTAGTCTCGTTCTGGTTTTTCCATAAAAAATATTTTTTAATAATAAAATCCAAATTTAAAAAAAAAAACTTCTTATATTATGCATTCTTTTTTTTTTTTTGCCTATTTTATTGAACTTTGCCTTTTAAAATAAGTGTCATTACCACAGCAAATATCTATAATATTCATTATTCAACTTTTAACACAACAAAAATTCATAATATCTATTATCCAACCATAAAGTAAAAATCATTGCAGGTGGTGTAATCCTTACATTTTCATTAATGTTTTCTATTTTCATCTTATAAAATATAAGAACTTATAAAAAATTTAATCTAATAAAATGTAAATTATCCTAAACAAAATATCTATTCATAATAAGAATTGTGTGATAAAAACAGCCACATTTTCGTAATAAAAACAACAAGGAAACACCCATTTTTGTAATACAACAGCAACAAAAAAATGAACGTAAAAATAACAACTTTTTCATACTACAACAGCAACAACAAAACAAAAAGACACATTTTCAAATCTGACAATATACTAGAAAATTTACATAATCAAATGTTCTTGATCACATCTGAAAAGTCTCCCAAAAACAGAAACACAATGAACGTAAAAACAACAACATTTTCGTACTACAACAGCAACAAAAAAAACAGACACATTTTCAAATCCGACAATATACTGGAAAATTAATATAATCAAATGTTCTCGGTGACGTTCGAAGAGTTTCCTAAAAAATAGAAGCACAATGAACGTAAAATAAAAAGAGTAGAACTAAACTTTTGGTTTGAATTTTGATGAGCTCGATTGAAACAAAACCGAACAGCGAAACAAAAAACCGAATAGCAAACTCGTCTGGGTGGAAGAACTGCGAAAATCATAAAATTAGCTGAAGTGAATAAATGAAAACAAGTTCACAAAATAAACACCAGTGAACATCTAACAACTGAAAGCAATTACCAAAAAACTTACTGATAAACAACAACAGTTGAATTTTAGTTGTGATTTTGGTAAACGTATCCACATTAAGAATATAAAAAATAGGCAGGAACACAGTCACTTTAAATCTATGGAACTGACTATTAGCATATTTAGATGCAAAAAAATCAATAACGTTCGCTATTAGCAGCTTAACAAGAAAATAGTGAAAAAAATCGATAACGTTCGCTATTAGCAGATTAACAAGGAAATAAAATACAGAATCAGAAAGAGCAGAGACTAGAGAACTTACTTTTGGGCTTCGTCTTTCATAGGCAAAAAGGAAAAGCCGAAAAGGGAGTCGAAGAGAGAGTGCGACGGTACTGTATAGAATAATCGAGAGGCGTCTGTCGAAGTCAAGGGCTCAAGAACTCAGCGGCGACAGTGAAAGAGAAGAGGAGTTTGTCGATGGCGAAAGAGAAGAGAAGAGGCGTCTGTCGCAGTCGAGCTCGAAGAGAAGAGGTGTATGTCGAAGTCGAGTTCGAAGAGAGTGATTGGCTGTGGGCGAATAGGATTTTTTAGCTGAACTGAACATGCTTTTAGTGGTTCGGTTCGGGCTTAATGGTTCTGTATCATTAAACTTGAAAAGTGAACCGAAAATATCAATTCTACTAAAAAAACCAAAATTCCTTTACTTAAGGCGCAAAATTAATCAGAACTGGACCAAATACTTGTGGTCTAGTCCAGTTCTTCGATGTGGCTCGATTTTGTACACCCTTACTCGGGACTCGACCAGAACTAACCTGCCCCTGGGTGTAATAGTCTTTATTGTTACGATATCGTAACAAAATAGCGGTGAATTTCATAATTATCGATTTCTGATCGTAGGTTCTTACTCCTCCCGGAATCAAACCAGCTAGAACTTGCTATCTTGTTCAGGCGATCGCTTTTTCCAGAGGAATGATGTCTTATTTGCTTTCTCGTACATCTCGTCGGTTTTTGAAACCTTCTCTATCTTCTTTGAGCTTGTGCTATCTTTTAAATCACTCGCTTTCTTCCTCTCGCCCGATTCTGAGCTCAATCCTTCAAACCCCAACGAGTCCGCTATTCAAGAATTGGACAGAGAGATTGGAATCCTGCCGGGAAATTTTCGGGTGCCCCACTAGATTAGGGTTTGTATATGGAGTTTCTACATCGTCATCTGATGCACGGGAGAAATCGAAGAAGAACGAGGATCGGAGCGGCTCAGTTGTTAATGGAGGAGGATTTTCTTGGATCGATTTGTATTTGCCAGAGCGAGCTCGACCTTATGCGCATCTTGCGCGCCTCGATAAACCAATTGGAACATGGTTGCTAGCTTGGCCTTGTATGTGGTAAGTAATACTTTTTTTTTTTTTCGTAGCTCTATTATCGCTTTCAAAGAGGAAGAAGATCTAAAAGTTTACAGTTTTTTTTTTTTTTGTGCCAGTTTCCTGTTCTCATTCCTTTTTTTTTACTTGCTTATGATGTTGGTCGTGCGTGATTCATACATTTGTAAACAAACTTGAGGCTGGCTCAATTCTTTAGGTCCATAGCTTTGGCAGCGTCGCCAGGTCACTTTCCTGATTTGAAGATGTTGACTCTATTTGGTTGTGGGGCTTTGCTTTTAAGGGGCGCTGGGTGTACGGTTAACGACCTCCTTGATCGAGATATCGATTTGATGGTTAGTTCAATGCGTTCTATTCTCAGGTGAATGTAATCCTTGGCAATTTTTTTTTTTTGTTTCATACAATACATATGTTTGTTAATCTAGCAGACATGCAATGTGTTTTTTTTTCTATTTTTATTTCCCTTGGAATTTCAAATATGAAAGTCAAGGAAAAACATCAAAAGTATCACTTACTATTTCGAACTATCTGCTGGATTCTTACAGCAGAGGAAGTTATGTTGTAGCCCTTCTAAAGTTTAAATGTAATCAGAAAAGTTTCGTCATTGTATCAATATCTCTTGCTGCTTACACGTACATGCTCAAGTGTGGGTATATAAATTTTTATTTATATATATATATGCATGATTAGTTAATTATGTGAATTTATTTTCCAAACCTTTGGGGATTTTATTTTAGATTTTATGGTTGTGATGTAAGCACTAATAAAAAGTGTAGTTATCATCATATTATTGTGTTGCAAATGGAAATGCTTTAAATTCGTTGATAAAAGAGACATTAAAAATATGTTATAGTCATTCACCCGTTCTCTGTCAATTTTTCTTTAGTGGCTTGTCTGATCTTTCATGACATACCATCCTTCAAATAATTTGATTGAAAATAAAAGAAAACAAATTGTTTCTTTTATTGATGCATGTACTGTGTACTTCTGTTGTGTAGGTAGAACGGACAAAGTCTAGACCAGTCGCAAGTGGTCGTTTGACACCATTTCAGGGACTTTGTTTCCTTGGGTTCCAGCTGCTTTTAGGACTTGGGATTCTTCTTCAGCTGAATAATTATAGGTTCGAGTTGTTTGCATTTCAATAAAGTTATGTTAACTATCTTTGAACTCGGGACAATTAGTTTAACTTGGAAGCATGTAGATGATAGTTATCATTTGTGCAAAGGATTCAATAGGATTTCCTTGTTTATTTAAGGTGCTTTTCATGTCAAATTAAGTTAGCTATTTTTGTTAGAATTGTAAAAACAGACATTTTTAAAACTAACATTGTTATTCTTTTCATATTACCATAAACTTCTCTATCCCTGCAAATGTTATATGTAGTTGTATGGCATTGTAATGATACAATAGCGTAATTATAGAGCGATATAATGATACATTAGAGTAATTTTTTGGTCGATGAGAGAAGTTGAACTTTTGTTGTATCTTTGAGGGACGGCTGATATCTGTTTGATATTATCTTGTCATGTAATCAGTTTGCTTTATGTTTGATGGAAATAAAAGATTCTGAAATTTTAAAATCTTTTATGTCTGTTTATAACTGTGGCTAGTTACCTGTTGAACGTTAACTATTGCTTATTAAATTTCTCACAGTCGCATTTTGGGTGCTTCATCCTTGTTACTAGTTTTTTCCTATCCCCTCATGAAGAGGTTCACGTTTTGGGTATGACATTTTGTCACTGTTCTACTAAATTAGTTATGGATATAGAATGATTGCTAATTTCCTTATTTACTGAATAAACTCGTGGCAGCCGCAAGCCTATTTGGGCTTGACCTTTAACTGGGGTGCTTTATTAGGATGGGCTGCGGTGAAGGGAAGCTTGGATCCAGTTGTTGTCTTTCCTCTGTATATATCTGGAGTATTTTGGACTCTTGTGTATGATACAATATACGCTCATCAGGTGCTGGGTGTAGATTGAATTTTTGGAATTGAGCTTATGTTTTTGCAGTCTAGTTATTTAGATAAAATCATTTTAAATGGTTTCAGGATAAAGATGATGATGTTAAGGTGGGCGTTAAATCAACGGCTTTGAGATTTGGGGATTCTACTAAGTGTTGGCTTAGTGGGTTTGGAATTGCTTGCATTAGTGGTCTTGCACTTAGTGGATTTAATGCTGACATAGGTAATTCAGCTGCCAACTTCCATTTATTTTATCACAAAATAAATTGCAACTTGCATCGAATTTGGCAGTTGGTCAATATACGTACCTGTATTCTTTTTCTTGAGCAGGGTGGCCATATTATATATGTTTGTCAGCTGCATCTGGGCAATTGGCTTGGCAAATATTGACAGTTGATCTATCATGCCGATCTGATTGCAATAGAAAGTATGTGAAAGGGTTTTCTAAATGACCATAGACATAATGTTGCTTCATTTTGTTCCAAGAACAGGATTGAAGAAATGAATCCTTTTCCTTTATCTCGCTTGAGCGCCCCTTACTTTTATGGATGAATGTTAATAATTAGTTATGTTAATAGATACCGTAACGTCCTAAATTTTAAATTCCTAATTTGAAACTCTAATTTGTAAATTTTAAAAATTTTCCAAATCATCTAATTAAGTTTAAATTCGAGTGTTAACACTCTAATTTCAGAATATAGAAAATTTTTTTTAAATAATAACTGAAATATTAAATGCGCGGAAGCTTTAACCAGAATTTGAAGACATTAAATATCATGATCAACATTGAAATAAATGCATAATTAAAATAATTTATAAAATTTTATTTAGCGATAAAATTTAATATAATTTATTCAAAGTTTCAACTTAATTAAGACACGAAATATCTTTGAAAAATCAAAACATACTAATTTAAATTTCTTTCTTCAATCAAAAACATTTTCTTCTTCTATATGTTCGTTTGCTTCTAGAGAGTTTTCAATCACAACTATTTCTTCCTTAAATAAAAATCCACTTACATCACAAAATTATACAAACTACGAGAATAACTCAATAAGCGAAAATATGTGCAAGTGCAAAATTAACAACTTTTTCCGAATTCTGTTTTAATAGTTACATAACTTGTTGAAACTCATTTTTCAATATTCGTTCAGAATTAGTCATCTCATTGCCTTTTAGATTTTGTAATCTTATTTTTGTCCAGCTATAGTCATCTCATTGTCTTTCAATCGTAGCTACCTCATTTTCGTTCAAGCTTAGCCATCTCATTTTCGTTCAAGTTTAGTCATTTCATTATCGTTCAAGCTTTGCTATAACATATTTTTCGTCAATTCTATCATTTTCACACATATAAAATGTTTTACAAATTTTATCTTTATATAATTCTATGTCGATGTTTAAACATTCGTGTTCAAATATTGAAAACATGTAACAAAATAATTATAAAAAAATAACATAGATTTTGTGTGTAAGGCAGTAACCAAAACGTTGAAATCTTAGTATTTTACTTAACTGGATTATGAGAATTTAGGTTTATCGGGACTTTTCCAAGATTCTATATGATATTCTACCTGAATAAAATACTTAATATTAAATTATTACTTAAATAAATTTTGTAAGCAGAATTTCTTATGTGTATACTTAGGTTGAGTAGAGTCAAATTGGATCGATTTGTACGACTTCCGGGTCTTTTCCTACCTAAATAGAATATTCTGTATTAATTTTTCACTCTAATAAATTTATTTCAAAAGGATTTAAGCAAAAGTTCCTTACCAGTTTACCCTTAAATCGGTTTGGTCGGAATTTGGATTGTTCCATATAGTTTTTGGTCGAATTAGACGGTCCGGAAGCGATTTGGTTTGGTCTAGGCGATTCTAGTCGAAATTGGATCGGGTTTAATTTGGTTGGACCGGTTCATGTTTAGCTGGGCTGTCCTTCAATGGTTTTTCTTTAAAACCATTGAACCCTTCCTCCTTCCTCCTTCCTCCTTCGTGTCTCCTTCACTGTCCACACTCGAGAGGTTGTCTTCGAAGATCAGTGACCGCTTCGTTCGAGAAAAGCTCGCCTGAGCTCGACCGCTCAGGTGAAACTTGTGGCTGCGACTAGGCGGCGCTCGAATGCCGGAGATCGAAGGTAAGTTTTCTCATCAAGAGGGAGAGAGAGAGAGAGACAGATCTTCCTATAGTCGAGGGAGAGCTCTGGTGTGCTTTCCATCCACACCAAGCCTCTCCATTTATAAAAGAGGTTTCTCAACTATCATCTCGAAAATTCGAGCTCCTCTCGAATTTTCAGTTCTGAAAATCCGATGGTTATCGGAATTTCAGAACCGAATATCTCCCTTCTGAAAATTTGATTTCTAATAGGATTTTCAAAGGCTCTGAAAGTTTTAGTCAACAGAAAATCTGATTCCAATCAAATTTTTAGAGGATTCAGAAATTGAATTAATCTTTCTTTGGATTTTGAGAGATTTAGGACTTATTTTCATAGGTTTGATTTTGAATTTGAACGGTGGGATTTTGAATTGAATTTTAACTTCGAAACCCTAATTTGTTACAATATAGTGAAAGATCAAGCTATCTTCAACTAGAGAAGGCTTACTATAGACTGGCATTAGAAATGTCATGTTAAGACATTTAAGCTGTAATTCTAAATGTCAAAAATGATTTCATGTTTTTTTCTCTACAATGATGTGCAAAGCATAGAAGCACTTGATGGGGGCCTTACTTCTTGGTATGTGATCTTGGATCTTGTTTTCAGATTTGTTTCTAACAAGTGGTTTGGTGCAATCATTTTCACTGGGATCTTTCTCGGAAGACTTTGATCATGGAGGTACGCACTCTTCCCAAACAAACAGATTGCCAAAACTTTGATCTACATGGTGACATCAACTTCATCTAATATGTGTTTTAAAAGCAGTAGAAGTTAGATTGTCAAGATTTCAGCTAGGTAAACATCAAATGTGTCTTGGGTATTGATTTGTTAAAAGGAAAATTGTTCTGTTTTTGTTTTTAAAGACCCATTTTTGAATTATGAATGAAGCAAACAATAATTCTCCTGTTTGTTACATAATGTACAGGAAGATGGACGATTACAGAAGATTGATTCTGGCTTTTCAAGATAATTAAAAGTTTGGATTAGCATATTTTATTATTTCATTCTCTGTTTTACATTTTGTTATTTATGGTGTTTATTTAATCCAAAATTTAACCTACCGTTGTTCTAGCCCCTGTGTTTCATAGACGAAGCAAGAAGCCCATCACTTGAGTTCACAAGCTGTTGTGCCTGTTTATATAATTTGACAATTTTGAAAAATGCATGAAGTTTTGATATTCAAATTTAATTATTAGAACTAATTGATTTGATCTTACAATATGTAGCTACAAGCAACATAGCTTCATATTTGAACTAATCTCTTAATTGTTAGAAAGATTTTCTTTAATCAGATAGAATTCAGTTCTTATTTGAGACAGATGCTTTTGTAACTAAATCATGTACGATGAAATTCCATCGTTAATTGCTGCCAACACTTAGTCTTGAAATAAAAGAATTAAAGTGATTACTTTTCTGAATAATTTCAGCTATCTATGCGATTCAATCTTAACTGAAACGATGATGGTTCCACTTCTATTTATAGAGTATTATTTTCTACTTGGCTATCTAACGTTATGCTCGGATCATTTATAGTTAAAATTAACTATAAAAATCACAATTAGAATAATGTATGTGATTAAAATAATCATAAATAATGGGTTGACAAATATTTACCATTTAGGTTACTGCGATGGATATTTATTCTATGAGAATCCAATCAAAGAGGAGATATTTGAAACCAAGAATCGACGGTGGAACTACATCACTTGGATGTGTTGTACATAAAATATATTAACATTTGCATAAAAATTAACAAACGTGCTTATTGTGAAAATAGTCGCTCTTTGAGGTTAATTGAAAAGGTCGTCACGCATGGAACTTTGAACCATTTTGAGCCAACAAACTCAACGTGTTAAGATATGAATTGGTTTTCGAATTAAGTCAATTGAATATGAGAATAAAAAGATATGCGCGAGTAAAGTCAACACAGTACTACAGAAATAATAGATTTGGACTTTCAATTTCCGGTGATTAATAGTATATGCTCAAGTCGGAATTGAAGAGCACATTTGTGTGCAAGAGTCTTGTATGAATGATCCATTCAATAATTTATGATTTTTTTTGGCCGTCATATGTATGTTTGTACTTATTCATATTTGTTTGTATTTACTGTTAAATGAGTAATTCTGTCTTTAATTTGTCTCTAATTAATAAAAAATTATAAAATTTGACAGAATTTCATTTGTTTTTTAATTTTTTTAAAATTATTTTTAACAAGTCTTGTATATTCAGAGCACAATATAATAACCAAATCTAAATCCATATATTATAAATATAGAGAATTACAATTATGCTGAGTTCAAATTGAAACAAAATAAAACAAAAAACCTAAACTACAAAAATAAACTATGCCTACTACGACGGATTTCTGTGAGCAACGACAAACTCCTCAAATATGCATATTAGATAGCCTAATTTCTTCTCCATTCCGGTCAACACACCATATGTGTGAGGTAAAGATGGTTGCACAAGAACATTCTTCATAAAACCATCTTGACAGGTGACTTGAGAAGGAGTTGTTGAGACGAAAGCTTTGTGATGAGCCTTGTACACTCAATTACCTCTACGTCAACTATGTTCATCTGACCTAAGGTGGTCTTATCAAATATATCACTTTGCTTTGCCCTTCTCATAGGCTCACCAATAGTTATTTCAATTTGAAAAAATGTTCAACGATATTCTGAATCAACGTGTTATACGACATATTTTTATTGTACGTTTGACCAATCTCACCCATATAATGCATAATCACATACCCTGAATTGAATCAATTCCCAATATCTTCTACATTATATAAAGATCAATATAATTCACAAGATCTTTGTGTTTATCCCGTAGTAGAATAGTGTGGGATACAAAATGGTGAATAACTCTTGACATTTAAGTCATTTGATTTTGGTTTGTAAAACGCTTCAATGTCAAGATTCGATGAATATTCTTAAGAAACTCAAGTCCTTTGTCCATCTTAATAAACTCTGCATCTCAAAAAACATGATAGTATACTTCACTAGGCTAATCCATCGAAAAATTGATAAATTTATTTACTATGTTTGGGGTTATATTAATTTCTTTTTCGAGAATATATGTTCTAACCCCAGTACAATGCACTCTACTACTCATATTTGTATAAAATAACCGAAGATTCCTTTAATGACTATCACCCGTCAATTCACACAATCTAGATCATTCGTTTCTCGTAAATAATTCTTCAATTTTTGTTGACACAAAACTTCTAAAAATAGCACTCCTAGAGTAAACAACCAAGTGTTTGACCATGTCATTCTCATTATTAGTTTGATGTATCTGTCGACAAACTTGGGTTGGTGCACAATGTGTCAAAGCACCTCGTACAGAGCACCTTTGTGACGGTGCACGGTGTGTTGGAGCAACTTTTCGTTTCAGAGTGACTTTGGAAGGCATTTAGTCGATGTTGATGAAGAATTTGCAATGAAAGTCACAAGAGGAGAGAAGAGTCACTCAAAAACCTAAGGCATGAATTAAAGAGAGAGGGAGGGAGGGAGGGAGGGAGGCAGAGGGAGAGGACTTGTCATGAGAGAGGCACAATGGCGAGAAAGGGAGGGCTGGGCGGTCGATTTTGTCATTGGTGGCCAGGGAGAGTTAGGGTTCCAAGAGCTTTATCGATTTGAATGCTCGGAAGAGAGAAAGGAAGCCCATTCTGTATATTTTATCAGGGAACAGGAGCATGTTCTTCGAGAACGGGACTCCGCCAAGGGCGAATTTGATAACAAATCTATACTTTAAGGACATATTTGTTAACGAATACACTTTAAGAGTCAATTTGCTAATCATCTCATATTTTGAGGGTTATTTTGATAACCCCCTTGAAAGAATGATGAGTAAATTTGGTAGAATTAGTTGATTTAAGACATGAAATTGATCTAGTGTTGTTAGTAGAATGTAAATTTAATGATTGTTAAACAATGTTATATATGGCATAATTAGTAAAACGTTATATAATGACAAACAGGTGAGTAATGCATAAGAACCTGCCCTTGGGAGGGGAAAAACAATTGGAAACATCTGCTAATACCTCGTAGGCTGAAGGGCTACATGCTCGTACAGACTTTTTTTTGTGTAAAAATGCATTTTTCAATGATTTTTTTTATCTTTTTTTTGTGAAATATGGAACGTAGTTAGATGATGTGTAAATAGAGATTACTATAATTCATGCATTATTTTGTTTGTTAAATAACAAAATTTGCATGACTCACATTTCATGCATTATTAGTACGTGTATACACGAGGGAATGTTTAAATCACTCATGGTAAAATCATTTATATGTATAGGAAGTACTACCAAAGATATTTATTGGTCACATCTGAACTTAATCTCGCTTGCTGATAATATATATGCAATGTGTTACATATTTAAAACACAGTGAATTAAATGAGAGCAACTGCCAGTCCTACTTGGATTGCATGTCCTTAACCCTTCGAAAATCTTGAATAATAGAGGTTCTAAACATGCATGAACGATAAAGAGGAATTGAGTTGAAAACTCGAAAATGAAAATGCAGCAGAAATTGAAAGAAAGAAAAGGAGTACAATTCTTTTTTTTTTTAAATTCAATTTGGTAACGGAGTATAATTCATAGTTTAAATTATAAAAAAATTAAAGTTGAGAATGAATATGAGTTGTGGTTACCCTAAAAAAATATAGAATTTGAAGATTCCTCAAAAATTCCTTCACCAGTTAAAACATGGAGGATAGAACAAGGAAAGAAAAGGTAAACGAAGAGAGAGACAAAGAGTCAGGACGGCCGGCGAGTGGGGAATCGTCGGCGTCCATCACGGCGTACAGGCCGGAGGTAAGGGCCCCGGATCCTCAACTTCTGATCCAAACGCCGAAAAAGAGGATCAAAACTCGATAATGACCGTTCATCACAGCGCTTCGTAACCACTCTCCGATCCTTCTGCCACGTGGCCGTCAGATCACGGTACTCCCGGCCCATCTCTTACACCCTTCCCCTAGGGAACCGTAGCTGCGATGAAACGTGTTGAAATGCTATTCGTTATCCGCACGTGTGTGTAACCGCACGAAATGGCAGCGATCACTTTCTGTTAGTGAGTCGTCACTCCATCCTTTTATCCTTTCCGCTGTCTCCCTCTCTCTATACTCTCTCTTCTCTTCTATGCGATTTTATTGATTTCGTTTTCTTCTGCTTCTTCCTCACCGTTTTAGCAATTATCCTGCTGCTTGGTTTTGCGGAGATGTTTTCTTTTCAGTCGTTGCTTTTGTGAATTTGATTTTATTTTTCTTTTCTGCAAATCTATAGTTCACATCTATCTGGAATTTTCTGATTTTGCTTCGCATCGAGATTTCTTCTCTTACTTATCTTCATTGTACATTCTCAAATTTCTGTAAATCGCATCTGTTTTGGTGTATCTGCATTCTGCTGCATAATTTTCTTCCATATATTAGGGTTTCCGTAGAGAGAGATAGAGAGAGAGAGATAGAGAGAGAGAGAGAAGTTCAATCGAGAAGGAAGAGAAAAGGAGGAAAAGGAAGAAGAAGATGGAGTAAAGTCATTGCATGCTTTTCCACGGCTTTCTTGAACTTGGTACTACAAAGGAATGTGGATCTGTCTTCCTCTCTATCCGCTTTTTTTAGTACATTCTTACGACTTAGAGTACGGATTTTGAGAATAAATCTCTCGGTACAAAGCTCAAGAAAGCCGTGGGAAAACATGACTTGGATTTTCTTACACCTACTTGATTATTTAGAACTCAGCTGTTTTCAGGTGCGCAATTCATCTATTTTATTCTCTATGACCTTTTTCGGAATTTATTTTCTTGCTTGTGTTTTGTTGAGTGATTAAGAAAATGAAACTAATTGTAGAAAGACAGATCTGGGTGGAAAGAATAGCTGTAAGTCCTTAATCACTTGAAATTCTCTCATTAAGCAGATCTGCAAAGCATGAGTAGTATTGAAATAGTCAAGATATGCGCATAACCTGCATATCAACGATTAAGATGAATCTGTAGCTCTCTATCTTTATTCTTATATATATATATATTTTGTTTTTTTTTCGAATGGGTGCATGCCACCTGATTTATCGCCTTGAAGCTCAGTCATCTGTAATTATGTTTACCTGCTCATAAAATGCCCTTTTAATCGCATGAAATATTTAAGCAGAGGTTCGCGCTTACCCTATAAACGGGTGGCTCAAATATTGATCCCTCTCTCTCTGCACATATGGGCAGAAAATCTAGTTCCTAGATTGGAGTGGATGAGCATAAGTATGGACTGATTCTCTAAACGCCACTGGGAAAGAGATTCTTAATTTTTAGCTAGTTTTGTATTGTTATGATATATGAGTGACCAGTTGATGGGCTGTTTCTGCTGGAGAGAAAGTTGACGATGCTTTTTTTATGATTTCTTTTTGGGGCTCTGCGGTGGTAGCGTTTGAGTGGTAAGCTGACTGCTAGACACAATAAACTTTTTTTTATTACCATTCTACCATGATAAGAAGTGTACAATATCAAGAAATTGATAGGTATAATTTTATTCTAATACTTCAATGGTATATGATATATTCTTGTACTGCAACTGCATGTGCAGATTTTTTCTTATCATGGAATTTTGAAGGAAACTTTCATACTCTCTCTCTCTCTCTCTCTCTCTCTCTCTAGTGTTCTTATTTGCAAAGGTCATTTCAAACAGAAGAATTGGCCATTTTCATTGGCCTAGAAAATGAATGCTGAAAACTCTTTGAAAAGAAAAAAATAATGGATGAATTGTATGATTGCGTGATCAAATAGAGAAGAAGACAGTCCAATGAATGATCTCTGTTAGTCTACTTTGTTGGACAGAAAAAGAAAAGAGAAAAAACATAATGCTCAGTGGACCTTCTTGATTTGTCCATTAATGACCATACTCCTATGTCGGCATTTACTTATCATATATAAAAAAGATAAAGGTTACTAGATTTTTGTGTTATTATATGATCACATTTCTCTCTCTCTCTCTCTTCAGGGTAAATGGTGGATCCATGAAAGGAAGCCACTGTTGGTGATGTTTGTTTGTCATTTCCTCCTCCTACTGTACACAATAGAGTAGATCTAATCTATTATTTATTAACTTTTTTATTTGATATTGCTGTGTAACGCGTGGTTGATCATATTTTTTAACTAATTATAATTACTATTTATTTATATGAGAATTGAAATTTACCATATTTATTTTTAATAATCATACGGATGAAAATCCATTTTTGCAATTTAAAATTTTTTTTTATTTTAAAATTGTCTTTTAGTTTATTCAATCACTAAACTTAACGAAAAAAAGGGTAATTATCGATTTTAATCTTGTACTATGCACTTTATTTCGATTAGTCTTCTGTACTAAAAAAACTGACAAATTAAACCTTGTACGTTGATTCTGTTATCAGTTTTAATCTTCTATCAACAATTTCGTTAAATCTTCATTTAAAAATTATCAAACAATATTGAATTCATTTGAAATTTTTATCACATGTTTACTACATAATGAGAAGATAATATGAAAATTTTTGTGATTTTTTAACACATGTAGTAATTTTATTTTAGTAATTTATAAAAATATTATAATAAATCATATAAGTTTTAGAAAATCACGAAAAGTTTTCTATTATCTACTAATGATGTGGTAAACATGTGGAAAAACTGTCAAATAAATCCAATATCTTTCGGTATTTTTTTAAAATTAATCTCAGTTTCTTCTTTACTTTATAAATTAATTTTCAGATTATCAAATTAAGTAGTAAACATGTGGTAAAAATTTCAAGTGAATCCAATATCGTTTGGTAATTTTTTAAAAGAGGGTTTAACGAAATTATTGATGAAACGTCAAAACTGATAACATAATCAAAATAGAGAGTTTGGTTTGCCGGTGTTTTTAATACAGGGAGGTAACTGAAATAAATTGTATAGTACAAGATTAAAATTGATAATTACCAAAAAAAATGTAGTAAAATACATAGTTATAACAAAATGACGGTCCATGTCATTTTGACTTAGTTTAAATATGCACAAACAATTTTTTTTACTATTAATCTTCTATTTAATATTTTTAGCGCATATATTTTATATCGACTACAGCTTTTTTTTTTTTTTTTTTTTTTTATATGTTACACATAACTCGTAAGCTTGATGAAAGAGAAGATACAATCAATTTGTGACTATTACAAAAACTATTGGTCCAAATTGCTTGCCCTAGAGATGCTTGTTACAAGTCCTATTACAGAAAATACATTAGTGTGGTTAGTGCGTCTAATGATAAATAATATTATAACATGTATTTCAGAAGTAGTCATTTAGACTACATTAAAATTTGATTAAAATAATTTAGAGTAATTATCAATTTAAATCCTACCCTCCGAAGGTACTTGTAAACAATATCTTAAATTTAGGTTAAAATTGGAGGAGCAGAATAACTTTAGAATGATTTTATGCAAATTAGCATCATCTTTAGTTGTACCTTTCTGAATTAGAAATTATGTTCCCCCTATTCGTTGACTTTAGTCAAAAGTCATTGTTGTATTCTACAATACTATTTTTGTAGTTTCGTATATACAGATATCATTAATGAGAAAATATAACAACTAAATTTTGTCTCAGATATCATACATTTTTTTTTCAAATCTATTATGGATTCTTCAGAAATATCATTTTTCTTTAATGAATTAGATTTTTCATTGTATTAATTATTCTGATAATCGTGGAATTATGTTAGTTTCACAACTTTTTATAGAAGACAATTATCTCATGTGGATTCGTGCAATAACAATAATGCCAAAAGCCAATTAGTTTTATTGATGGAAAAATAAAGGAACCAGATGCAATATCATCTTCCGACGCTTGGAGTCACTGTAATAGTATGGTGCTATCTTGGCTGCTCAACTCAGCTTCTAAATAAATTGCCAACAACATCATCTTCTTAAAGAAAACTTTTGATGTATGGGCAAACTTTCATGATTGATTCTCACGGCTTAACGAATTAGATTAAATAAATGTTTATGGTTGCCTCTTTGGAACTGTCATAACCCTAGAGAGCATTTGAAAAGACAATTGTCGAACTCGAAAGATCCACATACCCGATTTACAGTATTTTAGATTCAAACAATAGATCTGGTTACGTCTTTCTCGCTTTAATGATTTCGTTGTAGAATTTCTAACGTATCGATATGAGAATTAGGTTTTCGTTTATACTAAGATTTTATAATTATAATGAATTCTATCACAATCATCCATGGCAGTCTCACTTACATCTTTTTTTCCTTTTTAGTTTAAATCAATGTGGTCAATTAAAGGAAAATAAACCTTGTTATCATTGGGATTTTTGTGGAATAGATGGTCACTACGAATCTCGATGTCGAATGAAACCTAGAAATTTCTTTCCTCCCTGGCCGTGGGTAGGGCTGTGCATTTGTCGGTTCGGTTCGAGTTTGGAGTGAAACCAAACCGAACCGACGAGGTTTTTTTTTTGGGGTTGTAGTCCAAAACCGGTCGAGAAATCGATGTGAACCTGACTGGTTATGTTCCAGTTCTTCAAAACATTATTATTCGTGTTTGGTCGTGAACTTCGCCGAGGTGACAAAATTTAGTTTAATTAAAAGCTGTGTAGTTGACACTTTAAGGGGACTGGTCGACACTTAGAACAATCGAGTTTGGTCGCAATCAACACCTCATCTTATCGGTCGACATTTTAGAGTTTTCGACTTCCAACTCAAAATAATCTAGCGGTCGACACTTCATCCACGTGTCGACACTTGCTGATTGACATTTCAAAGGAAGTGTCGACACCCTATAGTCTCGAGTTCTAGCTCAAAATAAACTACCAGTTGACACTTCCTGCTGAAGTGTCGACTTCTTTCGCAAAATAGAAGGTGAGTGGTCGACACATCCCTTTAACAGTAGACACTTGAGTGATTTCCAGCGATAGAAAGTTGTGTAAAACGCTATTCCTTGTCGTTTCTCATCTCCAATCCACAAACAAACTTAAACAACACCTAAACATACTCAAATAAACAAAAAACAACTCACTAATTTGAGTTTCCAAGATCAAATTCGTTATCCACTTCAACATAAAAAATAGAGAGGAAATACTTTTCAATAATTGAAGTTCCTTTATAATCTAATTCTCAAGTTTTTACCAACAAAAATAAAAAACAAAAAAAATTTGATGGTGCAACTGAATTTTAATATTATTATTCGTAGAGTTTGGAGCCATAATGACATTGCATTTTTTAATAAAATTATGAATATTTTTTTTGTTCATGGAGTTATTCATGAATATAGTTGCATACATACATCCCAACAAAATGACATGGTGGAACGCAAACACATGCACCTATTAAACATGGCTCGAGCTCTTGATTTTCAATCATGTTTGCCTTCTAAATTCAGGTGTGAATGTACTGTTACTGCTCAATATCTCATTAATAGAACACCAACTGAATTACTTTAAAATAAAACACCTTTTGAGTTGTTACACAATAAGACACCCATTTTCAAACATCTTTGTGCATTTGTTTGTTTATGTTTTGGATGAAATGTTTCAGTTAAACATAATATTAATCAAGATCGTGTCTTGGAATTTTTATTGGTTATCGATTTAGTCAAAAGGATTACAAATTTTGTTATCTCTACACAAAAAATTTATGTCAGTTTTGATGTTACGTTTTATGAACATATTTTTCCTTGTATGTCTAAGGTAGATCATGCTTATTCGATCTCTCTTCCTCTTCTAGTAAACGATAGTATCAATGTAGATTTCTCTACCTCCCCCTCATTAGTTTCAAAGCCTTACATAAAATCCACCAACTGATACACCACCCACAACTCATTCCCTACCCGGACCAAATGATAATGATGCCGCATCATCTATTCGCTTAAAACCACCCAAATAGAACTGTAACGCCCCAAATTTTAAAATCCCCAATTTGAAAACCCTAATTTGAAACCCTAGAAATTATTCCCAAAATTTGAGTTAAAATCGAGCGTTAAATTTTCGGCTTAAAACATTTTCTTAAAATCTTGAATAAAAATCATTAAATGCGCGGAAGCTGTAATTAAAACAATAATTAAACTTATTCGAAATAAATGTAGAATTATAAATAATTCATAAAAACTCTAATAATAAAATTCAACATAATTTATTCGGAGTTAAAATAAAAACTGAAATACTTTTAAAAACTGAAACATAGTATTTTAAATTCCTTTCTCGGAAAAATCAACATCTTCTTCTGTATGCTCGTTTGCCACTGGGAGATTCTCAATCGCAGCTAGTTCTTCCTCAGATAAAAACTCACCTATATCACAAAATTATTTAAAATATGAGAATTAACTCAGCAAGTAAAAATACGTGCAATGGTTAAAATTTACATTTACTTTTACCGAATCTTGATTACAGAACTAGTTGGTACTTATTTCCCAACCTTAGACTCAGCCATCTCATTGTCGTTCAAGATTTGTCAACTTACTTTCGGTCAAACTCACCATCTCATTGTCGTTCAGGCTTTTGCTATGACGTCAGTACCATAATGTTCAATCTCACCATCTCATTGTCGTTCAGGCTTTTGCTATCACATATTTTCCGTCAATTTCATCATTTTCATGCACATACAATATGTCCTACCAATTTTATCTTTATACTATTCTAAGTCAATGCCGAAATATGCGTGCTCAAATATCAACTCATGTAATAAAACAGTTATAAGAAAATAATATAATATTTTGTGATGTAGGGCCAAAGCCAAAACATGATAAAACTGTATTTTTACTTACTTGGATTCCGAGCGGTATGGATATCGGGATTCGTTTACTATTTCAGATAATATCCTGCTCAAATAGAATCTTTTGTATTAAATTCCTACTTAATAAATCCAATTTCAAAGAAATTTGAGCAGAAATTTCTTACGTTGTTCTCTTGGGTCAGATCGGGTTGGTTGAATCGTTTGGATGACTTCCGAGATATTTCCTACTTAATTCCAATGTCGATATTAAAATCCAACTTAATTAATTCCAACTTAAAAGAATTTGGACAGAAAATTCTTACCGTTTTAATCTTGGATCGGTTCGATCAGATTCGGGTCGAAATTTGGTTTGGGTTTGGTTCGGGTGAAGAGTGCCGGTTTGGGTCAATTGGGCCGGTCCGGGTCAACTGGGCCAATCTGGGTCAACTGGGTCGATCTGGGTCAACTGGGCCGGTCTGGTCAATTGGGCCGATCTAGGTCAATTGGGCCGGTCTGGATCAACTGGGCCGATCTCGGTCAACTGGGCCGGTCTGGGTTAATTGGGCCGATCTGGGTCAACTGGGCCGATCCGAGTCAACTGGGCCTATTCGGTTTGGTTCAGCTGATCCTTCTAAAAAAAACTAGTTCTGGTTTTTAAATAAAACCAACTCCTTTCCTTTTCCTGTTCTACCGAAAGAGAGAGAAAGAGAGAGAGAGAGAGAGAGAGTAAGTGAGTGAGAGAGCGAGAGATCAAGAGTGAGCGGAGCGAAAACGAGAATGACAGAGCGAGGGAGAGCTTACGCTATTGAGGAAAATTGTTTGATCGAAGGGTGCTTTCTGCTGTCGCGAAGTAAAGCTCAACTGAGAAGAGTTTTGCCGTGTCGGAGAGGCTTGCAGCGTCAGAGGCCGGGGTAAGTAATCTTCTTCTTGAAGGACTCGGGAGGGAGAGCTGATGTGCTTTCCTCCTTTATGAGTACCTCTATTTATAGGAGAAGTTTGCATCCTGCTTCTCCAAGATTTTCGAGTTTCACTCGGATTTCCCGGTTGTTATCTGGTTGGCGGTAGATTTTTGGTTGAGTGGTTATTCAGTTAGATCCTGAATACTTCCCTCATAACGTCCAGGTTCATCCCGGATTTATTGCTGAAAATCAGCAATCCGATCTCTAAATCGGATTTCCCAAGATATTATTTTAATGAAAATCCAATATTCTTTTGTACCGGGATGATTTTTAGGCTAGGTTCATTGGATTTGTTTCCCAAAATTCAGGTTGTGATTTAGGGAATTTGAATTTGAATTTCCAAATTGGGTTTGATTTGAAAATTTTAAATTTTAAAATTTGAATATTGAATTGATTTGGGAATTTCTAAATTTGAGAATAATTTGAAACCCTACATTGTTACAGGAACATTCAACCGCTCATAAAATATAAAGACTATTATTGTACTCAATCTCAAATTATGCCGCCATCTTTGTCTTACGATATAAAGTGTCTTCTAGAACATTTCCTTTCTTATGATAGATTTATATCTTCTCATCATGCATTTCTTAGCACCTTGTTTCTAGTGTTGAACCCACGACATTTAACCAAGCTGTTAAAATATCTTGAACGGATGAAGGCCATTGAATTCGAACTTCATGGTTTGGAAGAGACTAAATCTTGGTCTGTCATTCAATCTCTTCTCATAAGAAAGGGATAAGTTGTAAATGGATGTTCAAAATGAAAAGATGATCAAATGGTAGCATTGAACGATGTAAAGTCCATTTGGTCGCTAAAGACTTTACATAAGTTGAGGGAATCGATTATGATGAAACCTTTGCTCTTGTTGCAAAATTGGCAACGGTGTGAGTACTCTTGACAGTTGCAGCTATTCAACAATAGCATCCCCGTTAGTTTGATGCTCAAAGTGCTTATTGATGGACATCACAATACTACTACACAAAGAACACAAAAAATGAAAAAGAAAGCCACAGGTCTTGCTAAACACCGGCCAGGAAACAACCACGAGTGACTCGTTAAGAAAATTCTAATATCTAGGATAACAAATCACCAATATTCATAAGCACGATACTAATTCTCTCCTCCTTTCTCGTTATAGTAATTTACCGAAGAATAATTACTAAAATACTCTTTTACTTTCACTTTCCATCAATAATCCTCCCTCTAAATTGACTTTGTCCTCAAGGTCATGAGTCGTTGGGCATCTCTAAGGTCTATATGGAATATTTAGTGATTCGATTTCAAACTCACAGGATAATGCATGTTACTTTGTTCAAAGCACAACTCACCAAGTTTTCTAATTGGCCCACCCAATTCATAAGAATCCTCTACTAACTTTTTTGTCCAACCCATTTGTTTTTCCTCTGCAAATTTACCAGCCTAGCTCAAGAGAAAAAATATTTAATTTCCCTTGAATATTTTGTGTCCTTTTAGCCCAAACCAAGTGAAAAATATCATTCTCCTTGAACTTCTTTTAGCCTGATCCAGATTTGAACTTTTGTCATCAACCCAACATTTTCGTATTTGCAGATTTTAGAATATACCCCCCAACCAAACATTTCATTAGTTGCAAATTTTAGAGAATAACTCTAGCTTGCAAAGGAACTTCCATCCCTTTCGCCAGAAGCTTGCCCGTAGGCGATAGCTGTCCCCGATGAAGCGTCACCAACCATGGAGATAGAATTGACGACCATCTCATTCAAGTTCGGTCACCCCCGGAAAGAATTCGACTGCCCATGGAGAATGTCGCTACGTCACCAGTTTCCCTCGATGGAGTTGTCTCCTCCTAGCGCCAGTGGTTATGACTTGCGAGACCATGAAAACTCGTTTATTCTTGACGGTCGATGATCGATTTTTCCCCTAATCAAATTGGCGTCCATGAAGGACGACAAGAGTTTCGTCTCCTAGCTGGCCCCTAGTGGGCGTCCCTCATGCTAAGCGTTGCTCTTAGGGGTTGTCTCTCTAGCTTCACGATAGTTCTCATTCTCACGATGATGCTTGACAAAATGTAAACCCCCATCCAGGAGAAGAGAATGTGGAGGGTTGTGGCCAGTTGGCAGAGGAAAACTCTGGGCCCGAATATAGTGTGTGAATGAATACTTTGGCCCACCTTGTATTCTGCAAGTTACCCAACCCAGTCTTCAACATTCTCTAATTCTCAATTTTTCCATCCTTACTAGTGCGTTCGGCAGACGTCTCGTCTAGGGCATTTAAATTCATCCTTCGTCGACGGTGCCAAGATTCTGACGACATACAACCATCAACTCCCTCTATCGGCCATCTTTCTCACTAGAAAGTATTACGCTCCCGAGTAGGAATTGAAAAAAGGGGGCTTAGGGCATAGATTTGCACCAGCAGCTATGGCAGCCGTCGCCACAGCAAGCGTTGTTCCAGCGAATAGGCGGCGTCCCCCCGCCGCTGCTGAAGATAAGGTGGAGTTCGAGACAACGGAGGGGGTCGAGCCGATTATGAGTTTTGCTCAGATGGGTATTAAGGACGATCTGCTTCGTGGGATATACGCTTATGGTTTTGAGAAACCCTCCGCCATCCAACAGAGAGCCGTCAGGCCAATCATTGAGGGTCGGGATGTAATAGCACAGGCTCAATCTGGTACTGGCAAGACCTCCATGATTGCTCTCACCGTTTGCCAAATCGTGGATACATCAAGTAGAGAGTACGCTTCTTGCACTATAATCATTTGCTTGACTTTTATCTTCTTTGTTTTTTAATTCGTTGGAAATTTTTATGTTTTAAGTTTCCTTTTTGTTTAGCATGTTTCCTGTGGACAATCGCATCTTCTTTTTTTAAATCTATCAGGGGATTTTTTTTTTGCCGAATTAAAGGTTCACGGATTTTTCAATTTGAATGAAACGAATTTAGTTTCACTTCGTATATTCGATGTTTCCTTGAGTTCTCGTCATTCTCTGTCAGTTTTTCAATTTGGCTGATTCGCTTATTCGTTATTTTTATTTGTACCACTCAGAAAATGCAGGAAATTGAAAATCGAGTCTCACCTTAATATAGTAATTTTGAATGTCGCTTATTTGTAAAATCAGCCACGGAATAATGCAAATGAACATTGCAGCTTTTCTGAAAGTTGTTTCCTTTAGTTGAACAAAGGGTTTTTCCCTCTTTATGATTTAGTTTGGTACTCTCAAACCACGAACATCTTTGCCAGACATGTCTATTTGTAAATGATTGGGTCATATTTACACTCTTATCAGTTAGCGGAGTTCAAACTTGTAACTATGATGATGCCTACTTTGCTCAAATTTCTAAACAGGGTACAAGCCTTAATATTGTCTCCTACAAGGGAATTGGCCACTCAGACGGAAAAAGTCATATTGACCGTTGGCGATTTCATAAATATACAAGTGCATTCATGCATTGGTGGGAAAAGTGTGGGCGAAGATATCAGAAAGCTAGAATATGGTGTTCATGTGGTTTCTGGAACTCCTGGAAGAGTTTGTGATATGATCAAGAGGAGAACACTGCGTACTAGAAACATTAAATTACTCGTCCTTGTAAGTTCTTATCTCTCTTTTGTGTTTTGAATATGTTAAAAAAAGGCGGAGATGCTATTTAGTTATTTTATGTGAAGAAGATAAAAGTTGCTTCCTATTTTCATTATATCCAAATCTACTTGGTATAAGTTGTGATGTTTATTCAGGATGAATCTGATGAGATGTTGAGCAGAGGGTTCAAGGACCAAATTTATGACGTGTACAGATATCTACCGCCAGAACTTCAGGTTTCTCTCTCTCTATGTATATAGGCATGTATCTCTGGTTAGTTGCAAACATAGTTTTGAAAGTGAATGAGAAGCTTACTTATCACGACGAGAATTAAGTTTGGGTTCAGTTTCAATTAACGCTTCCAAGAAATTTGGCCCTAATAATATAGGCAATTTGTTCAGGTTGTGGATTTAAATTTTAATAAAGTCATCAATGCTCTGCTTTGTAGCTTCTTAGGCTTTCTTGTCATGCTACATTTTGTTTGCTTTTCTATCTTTGATTATCCAGAAGAGGAGTTCTGTAGTACCGTGTGTTGGTCTATTGTTGTGACAAGTCTCATTCCACACTCTCATACTAGGAGAAGGATAATAAAGGGCAAGAGAGACAATTAACTCGATTAATAGGCCGACAGGGCAATTTAATAATCTTTTCAGTATGATTTTGTAATGAGGGGATAGGGGACGATGATTGGTTGGGATTCTGTAAGTAGGATGTAGTGGGGAGGAAAATGGTGGTTACGTAGGAAGAAAATTAGTACAAGAAAGAAAGGGAGTGCAGGTCTCTCGTAACCCTGCTTTGTTTAATTTTCTATTTGTCGTGGACTGATAGCATATTCTAATGAGAATGTTACTGGTGGAATTGCTTTGGTTGGGTGTTTTTCTCTGTTTTTGAGCATTTTGCAGGTTGGATCTACCATGTTTGGTTTGCTCTGCTATTCTTCATATAATAATGGTTCGGTTTTATAAATTTGTTCTTCATGCAATATGCAGGTTGTTTTGATTTCTGCCACTCTTCCTCATGAAATTTTGGAGATTACGAACAAGTTTATGACAGATCCTGTGAGGATACTTGTTAAACGTGATGAGTTAACTTTGGAGGTAAGTGAGGTTTTACTTATTTCAGCTGTTTTGTGTATGAATATCTGAAAATTGATGCATGCTTCTTTCATTAATTTATTTTTTGTTGACAGGGTATTAAGCAGTTTTTCGTCGCAGTTGAAAGGGAAGAGTGGAAATTTGATACTCTATGTGATCTATATGATACTCTAACCATTACGCAGGCTGTTATTTTTTGCAATACAAAGAGAAAGGTACAACAGTAGTGGAACCTTTTGTCTGATAATTAATAAAAATCTGGCTTTACCTTCTACTAATCGAGTTAAATAGACTTGTTGACATGTCATAAACTACTCAATGTCTGATGAGAAAAATCGGTTTACCTGAAAAGGTTTATGTACATATAATAGACTTGTTGACATGTCATAAACTACTCAATGTCTGATGAGAAAAATCGGTTTACCTGAAAAGGTTTATGTACATATAATAATTTTTGGGGGTTTAATTTTTCTTTAGCAGAATCTGACTTTTCTAACAATCGTCTCTTGATTTAGAAAAGTGGAACTTGGTAAATGCATGATCAGTTATCTTTATCTATGTATTTATTAATAATTTTTAGTACAATGTTGACCTATAATTAAAGTATTGATTGATATCAACTAATAACATCCTCTTTCCCTGTGGTATTCATGAAAACTAATGCGTGGAACAGGTGGAATGGTTGACAGAAAAAATGCGCAGTAATAACTTCACTGTTTCTCAAATGCACGGTGACATGCCTCAAAAGGAAAGAGATGCTATTATGGGGGATTTCCGATCTGGTACAACTCGTGTTCTCATAACAACAGATGTTTGGGCTCGAGGGATTGATGTTCAGCAGGCAAGTTATTATTTTAGCTTCCTTTATTCAGCCCCTGAAAAGAAGGGAGCTAATTTTCTCTAATAAATGATAAGTGACGCACCTGAGTACTTGGAATAGTGAAGAATATTAATACGAAATGTTTCCATTTTGTAACTAAATAAGACTTGCTAAGGGAGGAAACACTGATATTATCTAGATTAAAATGATTTGAGGATTGATTTTAGAGGGCCTTTGAGAACTGGCTTCTCATGTTCTGCTGACTCTGACACTTGAATGTCTTTTCTTTGGCTTAAGGAAGTGATCCAAGTTTTTTTGTTTTCAAATATTGGATGCGTTAGACCATGCTGAGTATATAGGAGAATTTATATTTAAGCATAGAAATAGTATCTGATAATTTGTTAAATGGACTTTGTTGTCCAGAGAGTAACAATACTATTCTTGCCCTGTAATTCGATCATAATGTTTGGGTTTTCATGTATTTAACACCATCATAGACTGGAGAGATACTTTTTTAAGGAAATGAATAGCCCTAAGAGATTTTACTTTAATTGTCTTGTTTATTTTATGATTGTTGTGTGTTTCTATCTGGGCAGGTTTCGTTGGTTATCAACTATGACCTTCCAAATAATCGAGAACTTTATATTCACCGAATTGGTCGGTCTGGCCGTTTTGGACGAAAGGTAAGTTTGTAACCCTTGCATAAGTAAAAGCTGGTGTGCTCTTCCTGTTCTAGGAAGATAAAACCTTTGATGTATTCTCTTGTAAACCTGTGCTATGTTTTATGAATATAGTGGATTACTTTTGCTGTAGTTGAGAGTAAGACATTTGCCCAACTCACATTGGACGGAATTTGGTTGTGTGCAGGGTGTTGCAATAAACTTTGTGAAGAGTGATGACATCAAGATTCTGAGGGACATTGAGCAATATTACAGTACCCAGATTGATGAAATGCCAATGAATGTTGCTGATTTGATATAACTAACTGTAAGTAAATGAGAAAATGTGTTTGAAGTTTGGTATTTCTGTGAATTAGAAAATCGAAGATATCAGATGTTTGTAGCATGGTCGTTTAAGTGGAGATATTTGTTGAATTAATTTGGCTCTGAATCTTGGAGTGAAAGGGTGGTAATGAATTTGTTTGTTAAGAGATATCTTTGGTTGAGATTTTGGATCCTCTGAACTCTGCATTTGTTTGTTAATTTGGCTCGACTCGCTCGTTTAATATTTCTACTTTAAAATGAGCTTTTATTATTGGTAAAAAAGGAAAAAAACAACGTAAATGTAAATTCAATTACGACATTGTTTATATGTAAATTCAAAGTATCCTTTCTTTATTGTGTATTGTTTGTAAGTCACTTACTTAAAGAGTACTTCAAGTTTTCATTAATAACACGACTCGTTTTCCTGATTCGAACATGATTTTAGATGAAATTGAGACTAAAAAACATGACATACTTTTGTATAAAAAATATAACAATTTACAGGAGTAGATACATCACTAAAGACTCGACTGTATCGTAGTTTATGAGTTGTAATGACGCCACCATGAATTACACAACAAAATGTTGGAGAGATTTAAAAACACTGGTTATTTTAAGGTTGGTTGTATTTACAGGACAAACCCAAGTTTACAATAAATACAATACACAAGAAATTTTACAAAACGGTGTTGATGTGAAGTGCTTTAAGCAGAGAAGTGGCCATTTGTTTTACCAGAACCTGCCCACCAGACCGTTGTCCGTCTCTTCTTTCCTCTATTAGATTCTGGAGCTTCTGCGGCAAATCATTCTCCACTATCAGTTGCTTTGGCCGCGGGTGGTGCTCGTAAACAGCCTGACACCAACAAATTCAGTTAAGTAAAAGAATCAAACTGTAAATCGACAAAAACAAGCTATACATGGGGCAAAGATTAAACAAGTATAAATTTTGGGCAAAAAACGTTTTGGAACACTATCATGACAAATGAGCCCATAAAAAATATCATGCAACCAAAATCATTTAGATTGCAAATTAACAAAACTATCCACCCAGATCTTCTCTTCCCGCCCCTACTGATTGCTCTTGATGTATTATGTGTGACATAAACTAGCAGTCATTGAAACATTTTGACCTTTATCAGTTTTAGCAGATTAAGACGGGCTATCGCGTCCTGATGGTCCAGCCTTGCAATGAGCAATGGTGTTAAACCATTGACAGCTAATGTCGTATTGATGCGGGAAGATTTGCTGCAACCAAAAACAGTGTTATTAATCACAGGAACACAAGTCCAAAACGAAGCATTAAACCTAATTATATATGGAATCTGCAATCTACAAGGAGACAAGTTACTAAGTTCCTTTTCTGGGCAAGCAAGGCCCGGGGGTTAGAGATCAGTGACAAATGTCCCATATTTTCTTTGTTAAATTATGCGCCCCAGATGCAAATTGTACGTGATAAATAAAGTAACAGGCACTAACTTAATAGACAAGAAAGATGGCATACGTGATAATTTTTAAGAAGGGCTCCAATATGTGAACAAAATGTTGTTCTGGACAGCATTGAAAGAATTTCACCAATTTCTGAACTACATCTTTTTTCAGCAAAGCCTGTTCGACTTTTCGGTTGTCATTGTCATGGGCCAAACAAACGGCAAGAGAGTCCAAGGCCGTGACAGACCAAAGCTCATCCTCCAGAAGGCTCAAGTAGACATCCAATCCTCCATGAGCTCTTAACTGCTCTCTTGAATTACGAGATGCGTGAGCCATATCACATAGCAGAGGAAGGGCATATCTCTTCAGTGGGGAATCTGACATTATAAAATGCATCAAATGGGGAATGATTCCATTTTCAGCAGCATGTTCCTGTCTTCTCTTATTTATTTTGCACAAGTTAAATAGTGCATTAAGAACCTTCATGAAAACAAAAATAGTGAGTATGTTATTGAACCAAGCAACTTCCAAATGACTAAACAACAAGAAGAGAACACATTTCGAAACACAACAAAATAATTTCCTATGAAAAATTTACTTCTATGCCTCACTTTCCATGGCAGTACCTACTTGGCACAAAACTCTTAAAAAATAAAAACATATCTAGATGCAGCACACATCTCCTCACTATATTTACTCTGGGAAAACTTTACTACATGACAAAAATGATCTAAGCATGATTCAATTTCAAGGTGACTGCTCTTTTATCCTAGAGGCAATGATGAAAATCAATACAAGAGAGCCAATAAAAATAACTATGGAGTGTGCAAACTCACACAAGTTACAATCAAAACAGCTATAAATTTATTGGCATATAGGTATCCTTATTAGGGACAACTTTTTCCAAATAATATGCATAAAGCTCACTCCTATGATAAAGGAAAAAGACTTAGAGCTACACCTCATGACGTATTTGAGAAACAAGAGATCCTTCTTTGAGTTCAAGGTTTGGGATTAAATATTTAATGGCATCGGCTCGCTGAAGAGACTCCAGGCAATTTGGATCAGTAGACAAATGGTTTATACATTTCAGTATCTACGAGATAGAAAAAAAAAAAAAAAAGAAGTTATTGAATTCAACTATGAAACACAAAAATTGCAGGAAAAAATTCCCAAAATTAGAAATTTGTTACATACCTTCAATAGAATTGAGGGCTCTACTTTATTGAACATCTGGAGAAGACGACTAAGCAAACTTTGGCTGCACATATAGGACTTTACAGTCGTGTCAGCCAGAGAAAATTCAAGAAGAAGATCTGCCACTTTTGCTAGGTAATCCCTCGCAACATCTGCATTTAAAGTCGAAACCATATGTGCAAGCAGCCCAGAGGAAGCCGCACTCCCTGGTCTAGCATTTAAAACACCTGAACCAGACAGCACACCCGATGCTGTCTGAGAAGCAACCCCTGAGGTAGAGGCTGCTACATCATTAGGTGATAGTGGTCCAACCTTCTTCATTACAGTTTTATTGGAAATTCTAGCAAACGATTCAAGACTCCCATTTTCTTTTCCACGTTGAGAAACATCTGGGAAAACATCAAGAAGTTAATCTTCTAGTACAAAATATAGAAATATTCAAACAAAAAAATGGCAGGAGCAACTCCTTTTGGGTGCAAAAGAAAAAAGCTAAACATTTATTCAGATTAGTTATGTCCAGACAGATAACAAATTACTCATTAGATCACACTATGATAATCCAACCAAGACCTATTTCTAAAGCCGAATTCACACTCTAGCAACCCTAAAAATGTGCCTACATACAAAAAGTTACTCAAATTTACAGTCTGTACCAAATCCAACTGATCATGTTGTGTGAGAATCATCCTTTTAAAATAATTCAACCATTGGAATTGACAATACATTCGAAGCTCATTACCTGCAAATTCTGCCATTAGAAAATCGAGTTCACCATTTATCTTTTTTTCGTTAGATGAATGCAATAGAGGTAATATGCTTTCATGTCTCTCTAATCCAGAGAGATGGCGCATGTACTCCAGCTGACCAGAGAATTGTCGGGAAGGGGGCTCCTTCTCTAACAGACTTAAAAGAGGGCGTACTTGGTCTTGTGAAGCAGCAGCAGCAGCGACAGAGCACCCATTTGTAGATTCCATTAATTTCAGTGACTTTTCATTTGAAGTCCTATTTGTTGAATTGGCAATCCGCTGCTGTCTTTGTTCACCATCTGCTCGAGAAGGGTCAACTTTCCATCTATCTAAGTTTTCTCGTTCTTTAGGGGTACTAGTAGGTGGATCTTTAGATGGTAAACTTGCATCTTTAGAAATAACTGAAGCTTCAAATGTACCATTGGCCGATGGAGGTCGATCGGCATCTATGGAAAGTTGTCGATGATCCAACTGATTGACGTCTATTCTTTGAGAATGTGATGATGAAGCAAATGAAGATTCTAGTATGCCAGTTGGCAAGTGACGATCAATGCTTCCATACTTGGTCTTTGTCGGATCAGCCTGATCTGACGGAGAAGATGAAGGCTCAAGTTGACCGAATATGGGATGACTAACATCAAGTTGGCCCGAGCGTGGCTGCTGGGTTGTACCATCAACTGACAATCCACCCCCAACAGAAATAGCAGCCAGACGAGTTGCCTCATTCAGACTATAAAGAGTGTTAATAAGTCTGAGCAAAATTCCATTCTTTGCTGCTATACGACAGAAATCATTTCTAGGAGTTGATCTCTGGAGCTTAAAGATCTGCCACATGCCATCAATGGCTAAATGAATCATTTCCCTAGAAATAAAGAATTAAATAAGTATACTTCTTTTATACAATATTTACTTCAACATTCCATTTATGACTATTTATGACAGACCTATATTTTGCATAATCAGCCTCCAGAAAGCCAATCAACACAGGTATTCCACGACAAGCAATAAACATTTGTAATGTCAAGGAGCTGCATTGAGATTAAGAAACATATGGAAAGGTTAAAGTCAAAGGAAAAAAAATTAAATAAAAACACACCAATAAGAAAAGATTGGACCTTGATTGACAAAGTTGCTGTAAGAAATATGCTGCTTCCATACGAACTTCTCGGGGACGATCAGGTACAGCAAATCCCATTACCAAAGGAATCTACAACGTGATAATGATAATTTAGTAGTATTCAAGACCATTTCAATAATGCAAGCATGTATTATAGGGTTGCCCGACAGAATAGTAGCGCCGCCCTTCTAAAAGTATCTTATTATTTTCGACAATGAGATACTACTAAAATTCATCCAACCAAACTAGACAATCTTCTGCAGATCAGTACAGGATATATACATAATGTTTCAAGAGAACTCTACTGAAAGTGATTTCAACTATTCATTAGTAAGCCTTCATTTTAATGGTTAACCTAGGTCACAAATATTAGAAGTATATTTTGAATGCAAGATATCATTCTCTATCATAATGTTAAATTAACATGTACTAAAAGCGAAAACTTTTAAAATGAGATTAATTTGATCATTTCAATCACCATTTTATAATAAAATAAAACAAGAGACTTTATAGCTCCAGCTAGTTAATTAAAACTCCAAAAGAAAGTTGGGACCTGTGCAAGAATCACAACCATTTTTAATCCTAATAATTTACTCAATAAAGAAAATACCATCAGAATTAAAGATATGTTACCAGACCAACAAGACAGGCATTTTCTTGAAAATCAGTATTATCTTTAATTATCTGATTTATAAGTTGAAGCACAGAACAGATGACCTGCAATAGTAAAATTTCAATAAATTTAGAAAAAAATATTAAACTGACTTTGCATCAAACTTGACGTAAGTGAATAATTATCAGAGAATATTAGATAACATACACGAGGTTTAGGAACCTCTAGCAATTCCATTAGAGGAAGCAAACCATGCTGGGTGACATACACAAGCTTCTGCTCAGATTGTCGATGAAAAATCGCAATAAGCTTCCCACAACAAGACTCAATCACATCTTCAGGTTCCTCAGGTCTCAACAACTCAACTAATCTGCTAAACTCAACAGCCTATCAAGTGAGAATATGGTGGAGGTCATTACTTATCCAAATACTGTGATATGATAAACAACGGTGCACAAATAGAATGTAAGCTAAAACCAAACAAATATTAAAATAATGAGGTGCAAAAACGCTGAATACCTGTAGGGGAAAAGGGTTTTCTCCAGTCAATTTTTCATCAAACACCTGATTAAAATAAAAGAAAAATGGATCAGCTGATATAAATATCATAGTTAAAGAGAGAACTTGGTCACACTTAATAGACTTACCAAACCATCAATATCAATTGCATCATCCTTTAGAACACCCATCATTAGGCGCAACAGGTCACCCCCTACATTTGTTTTTCCCATTTCATTTTCCATTTTCTTTTGAGCAATTGTAGCTCTCAATTTTGTAGCCAGGTCATTTTTACAAGCTTCGGTTAATGGGACATTAATTTGATTCAGATTGTATGCAGAAGTAGATGTTGAAGCTTTGCCTCCTTGATTCTCCAGTTGTTTATCCAATGGATGAAATAAGTCATCCAAGGTAGCATCTCCTGGAGTGTCACTAAACCTACTAAGTTCATTGCCTTCCAAGGTAACAGATGCCTTTGATGTCTAGCAGTTACACCAACAAACATTTTGGAAATAAGTGGCAGGAAAAGATTACGCAAATAATTTCTAGATCCTTGACGGTTTGATCCAATGCTCACTTTTATGCTTGCAAAATTAAACTATAAAAAGTTGAGGCAAAAAACTGGGAGGCAGAGTAAACGCCTCAAGCCTCAGGGTAGGTATATTTACCTTGCGTAAGGATGGAAAAATAGAAAATCGTCACTTTCTTAAAAGAAAAGTATTATATTAATGTGTAAAATGAACCTAAAAAGAGCAAGGAAGAATGATCAGTAAAATCAACTTTCGAGCAATCAATCACTAGAATTATACAGAACAGATATTCATGCCGACATCAGATGGATAGAAGAACTTTCAAAATTACTAAGCAAATTTAGAATGAAATAGGAGGAAGAGGATACAGGCTATAATAACACCACACCCAAAGAAAGATAAACAATAACAGAAAAATCTCTGATTTTTTTTTTTCATCACAGTTTTTATCTTTTCAAAGAAGAGGATATATATTTTTTAGAAGAATATTTATTTTTGTTAGTAAGTAAGAAGATAGATAATAAATAAAATAAATTACCTTAAGTGCAATATTATCTTGACCTCTCGATCCAAAACCAAATGATCTACCAGTATTATGCAGGAATGTTCCTTTCCCTCCATGTTTCTTGGACATGGTTTTTCTATTAGATTCAGGAGATTCCAGATCCCCATTCATCAGCATTTCATCATTACCGTGTGGCAGCTCATGAAACGCAGCTGACTCAAAGGCAGTCACTTCCTTACTAGAAGATATTTGAGTAGAACTAGCCAGAAGAGTTGATTTTTGTTGTGCGGTTAAAATGGGAGTCTGATCCATCATTATAACATCTTCTAGGTGATCTCTCCTTTCCTCAAGGAAATTAGAATCTGAGGCATGATCTTTATCAGACTTGTTTATGTTAATAACTGTCGACAATAACTCCTCATCCTGTGATTAAACTACTAACATCATCATTTGGGATTAAAACATTCAATAGCAACTTTTTGTCAAATTTCAAAATTTCATATAAACCATTCCTTACCAAACTCACCCCTTTAATATCAGAATCAACTAGTTCAACTTTAATAGCCAAAGGTGTTTCGCAAGAGTTTTGATTATTGATATTATAAATTTCTGCATCACCCGAAACATCTTCATGAATATCTCTGCACAAAACAAGGTTTTCCGATCAGCATAATTTTCCAAAAAGAAGTCAACATGGAGTACAAAAGGTTAAAATTTATTAAGAGAATAATATACAAATGTTAGGAGGGAAAGATATCCTCCTTTACAAGAACCCTGCAAACTAAGTAAAATAATTTCCTTTCAATTTGAAAGATTTATACTAAAATAATAAAGGAGATTATAACTAAAATATTTATAGTTATAAGACGACTTAACAATAAAATTAACATTATTTCATAAATTAATCTCCAGAGATTTATCTTCATATAGAATCGCATAGCGACAAATTCAAATATCTCAACAAATAGTTAAAATATTAAATGTCCAAATTAACGCAAGAAAAAGATGATAAATATTTGAAAATTAACACACAAGGGAGCATCCCCATCCATCTGTCCTCTCAAAGTGGATCAAGTTCATGTCACTCACGGTCTCTTGTACATAAAAAAATAAAAAAATGAATAATTAATGAAAGGTGTACATTTTGACCTTTTTCTTGCTTTTTCTACGTTGATAATGTCACAACTTTTTCTTCTCTAAAAATTTTTACCTAGTTTTACTATCACGGCCCCCCTTTTTTATACCGAAATAACCGTTAGAACGATCTTTCTTATTTTATTTGAATTTCACTATTTTTTTTTAAATTGCGAGTAATAAGTCTAGAGGAAAATTTAAATAAAATAAAAAATATCGTTCTAAATCAATTTCGAAAATAAATAAAGATCTTGACTCTTAATCTATGAAGAGATAAGAACCAAATATATAATATTGATGGAAGATAGAATTTGACCCGT